>ML685776.1:4913002-4967768 GCA_007922175.1 Pelusios castaneus | reverse complement strand
AATGGCCAGAGTCCATACGCGGCCCTTGGGTTCAGGGCAAGCAGGCCTAATGGCCAGAGTCCATCCGCGGCCCTTGAGTAAGGGCAAGTAGGCCTAATGGCCAGAGTCCATACGCGGCCCTTGGGTTCAGGGCAAGCAGGCCCAATGGCCAGAGTCCATACGCGGCCCTTGACTAAGGGCAAGTAGGCCTAATGGCCAGAGTCCATACGCGGCCCTTGGATTCAGGGCAAGCAGGCCTAATGGCCAGAGTCCATATACCGCCCTTGGGTCAGGGCAAGCAGGCCCAATGGCCAGAGTCCATACGCGGCCCTTGGGTCAGGGCAAGCAGGCCCAATAGCCAGAGTCCAGATACCGCCCTTAGGTCAGGGCAATCAGGCCCACGGGCCTCTGAGGGCAGTGCCTGGGTAAGGGGGCTCAGGCCCGCCCACTCCACTGAGCCCCAGCCCAGGGCCCTATGGGTGTCCGGGGTTGCGACACTCTGCCAGCAGGGATCTGCCAAAACACACTGGCTACGCCCCTGCCCCCGTGACGCGGGCCCCTGGGCTACTTCCTACCCGGGTGACTGATGATCCTCCTGCGTGGTCCTGGTCCGCGGCTCTTTCGGGGCTTCCCGGGTTACCGTCCGCAGGTGGGTCTCTGGGCTCCAGTCACGAGATGGCCGCTCCTGGTATCGCCACTCCGCGTCAGCGTCTCCCTCTTGGCTTGCCTGGCACTCCTCCCCTTCCTCGGCAGGAGCTGTAAGTGGAGGTCCTCCCTCCTTGCCGGTCAGTCCCAACTGAGCTGAGCCGCCCTCTTTTATACAGGGAGAGCAGTCTGAGCATGCCCAGCAGGGCTCAAAGGGCGGGGCCTCCCCCGCCCACAGGGTTTGTTGGGCTTCTTCAGTGTGGGGCGGAGCTGCCCCGTCACACACCTTCCCCCTTAGTTCGGTTCCTGGGGGGAGGCTATCCCCCTCCTCCCCTTCTTCCCCCTGCCGTGAAAAGAAATTGGCGTTAATGTTGGCCTTACCCGGACGGTGAGCCACCTGGAAGTTGTACGGCTGGAGGGCGAGGTACCAACGCATGATGCGAGGGTTTGTGTCCTTCATCGCATGCAACCATCGTAGGGGGGCATGGTCCATAACCAGTGTAAATTTTGCTCCCAGGAGGTCGTACCGCAGTGTATCAATGGCCCACTTTGCCGCCAGGGCTTCTTTCTCAATGGTCGAGTAATGGGTTTCTCTGGGGAACAGCTTCCTACTTAAATATAAAATGGGGTGTTCGTCTCCATCCACTGCCTGGGACAGTACCGCTGCCAACCCTACTCCGGAGGCGTCGGTCTGGAGGATAAAGTCTTTTTCGAAATCTGGGTGGACCAGTACCGGCTTGCACGTCAGCCGTTCCTTCAGCGTTTGGAACGCTCTTTCACATTGGGGTGTCCATCGTACTAGTTTGGGTTCTGAGTTTTTGGTTAAGTCGGTCAGGGGTGCGGCAATCGTGGCGAAGTCTGGTACGAAGCGCCGATAGTACCCGGCCAAGCCTAAGGACTGCCGGACCTGTCTTTTAGTCCTTGGTGCCGGGGTATCCGCCAAGGCCTGCACCTTCCCTACTAGCGGTTGCAATGTTCCGCCCCCCATGGTGTATCCCAGATAGGTTACTTCTTTCTGCCCCAGCCGGCACTTGGTAGGGTTGGCCGTCAGGCCCGCTTCCCGCAGTGCTTCTAACACTCGCCTGAGGTGTCGTAGGTGCCCCTCCCAGTCGCCACTATAGATTACTATATCGTCTATATATGCGGCTGCGTACTGGTCGTGGGGCTGTAACACTCTATTCATCAGCTGCTGGAAGGTGGCTGCGGCTCCATGGAGTCCAAATGGCAGTTACGAACTGGAACAATCCAAAAGGCGTCGAGAAAGCCGTTTTGGCCCGGGAATTTGGAGTCAGAGGTATTTGCCAGTACCCCTTGGTGAGGTCTAACGTGGACAGGTACTTGGCTCCTCCTAGGCATTCCAGCAGCTCATCGGTACGTGGCATCGGGTAGGCATCAAAGCGGGAGATGGCATTTACTTTCCGGAAGTCGATGCAGAAGCGCAGCGTCTCATCAGATTTCGGCACCAACACTATCGGGCTACGCCATTCGCTTTTTGATTCTTCTATTACCCCCATCTCAATCATGGCCTCCAGTTCTCGCTGGACGGTCGCCCACATCTTTCGTGGGAGGGGCCGGAGGTCGTCTCTCACTATCTGCCCCGGGGGCGTGGCGATGTGATGGCTCATGAGGTGTGTTCTACTGGGGTGGGCTGACAGCACGTCCTGGTACCCCTGCAGAAGTTGCTGTAGTTGTTCCCGCTGGGTCGAAGTGAGGTCTTCCCCTAATCCCACTGGCCCATCCACTTGGGGTTCGCCCATTAAGGGTCCTAACTCTGGCTCTGGGGTCAGGGGAGCTACCCAAAGTGCCTCCCGGGTTTTCCAAGCTTTCAACAGGTTTACGTGGTAAATGCGCGTCTCCTTCCGGCGCCCTGGGAGCTTGATTTCGTAGTCCACGGGCCCAATCCGCTGGGTCACCTCAAAGGGCCCTTGCCATTTGGCTAGCAGTTTGGATTCGCATGAGGGGAGGAGGAGTAGGACGCGATCTCCTGGTTTGAAGGTACGAGCCTTCACCCCCCGGTCGTAATATTGCTGCTGCCTTTCCTGGGCTCGCCTCAGGTTTTCTTGGGCAAATGTCCCTAGTTTTTGCAGTTGCTCCCGGAGCTTTAATACGTAATGCACCGTCCCTTGGACTCGAGTTTCCTGTGCCTCCCACTCTTCTTTTAGTAGGTCTAATATGCCTCGGGGCTGGCGACCATAGAGGAGCTCGAAGGGCGAAAATCCCGTGGAGGACTGGGGAACTTCTCGAATGGCAAAGAGCAGGGCAGGCAACATTGAATCCCAATGACGGGGGTCGTCTTCCACAAATCTGCAGAGCATTGCTTTTAGGGTGCCATTAAACCACTCCACTAGGCCGTCCGTTTGTGGATGGTATACCGATGTTCTGAGGGTCCTAATCTTCATGAGGCGGCACAATTCGGCTATCAACTTGGATGACACATTAGTCCCTTGGTCCATTAGGAGCTCTTTAGGGATCCCCACCCTGGCGAAGATCTTCATGAGCTCTGCCGCGATGTTTGGGGCCGTAGCCGCGCGGAGGGGAACGGCCTCAGGATATCGGGTTGCGTAATCCACCACCACCAGAATGAAGCGGTTCCCGGTCTGGCTTCTGTCCAGAGGGCCAACCAGGTCTAAGCCCACTCGCTCGAAGGGGGTCCCCACCACTGGCAATGGCACCAGGGGAGCTTGGGCGACTCTCGGCGGGCTCGCTCGCTGACATTCGGGGCACGACGCACAGTAATCCCGTACCTCTTGGTATATGCCTGGCCAGTAGAAACGCCGGGCGATACGATGGAAGGTTTTTTCCCTCCCGAGGTGTCCCGCCCAGGGTATCTCATGGGCCAGGTGTAGCAATACTCGCCGCAGACGTCTGGGGACCAGCAGTTGGTGGATGGCCTCCTGGGTCTGGGGCTCCTTCGTTACTCGATACAGGCGGTCTCGGCATATTTCAAACCGGGGTCCCTGGGGAGTAGGCCCCTCCTCATTTCCCCCTGCCTCCGGAGATGAGGCCTGGTCCCAAGCGTTCCTGAGGGTAGGATCTTCTCGATGTTCCTGTACGAAATCTTCTTCCTGTTCTAGCTCCCCCCTGGCCTCCTCTATGGTCTGGCGGGTGCCTCCCCCCCTTCCTGTGTCGGCTCCTCCTACGTCCTCGTTCTCTTCTCCTAGGTTGGTGCTCTCCTGGCCGCCCGGGTCCCCTTTCCTGGGGGGGTCTCTCTTCTGGCCCCTCCAGTAGCCGCAAGCTGCAGTCTCGCAGGATTCTTTGGAATTTGGGCCAGTCCCGGCCTAAGACCACGGGGAAGGTTAGTTTGGGGATTACCCCTACTTGTACGGTAGCTGTCTGTTGCCCCACCGTGACTTGCACCTGGGCCATTGGATAGGGTCGGATATCACCGTGTATGCACTGTAAGTGCATCACCGGCCCTGTAGCCTGGAGTCCGGGGATCAGCCCTTCTCAGACAAGGGTCTGGCTGCATCCTGAATCGACCAGCGCAAGGTCCGACACCTGCCCCACCGTCACGGGGATGACAAGCTTTTGCGGGGTACATTTTCTTGCTCGGTGGCCCACCACACATACCTGCCCATAGTCGCACTCCATGTAGGGGCAGTCCCGCTGGAAGTGTCCTTCTTGGCCACAACCCCAACATTGGTTCCGGCCGCTACTTCCCCGAGTCTCCCTAGGTGACGGGGGTACGCCCCTTGGTGGGCTCCGATTATTTCCTGGCACGGTTCCCCGAGACACCCTCAGCCGGTCGACGCGAGGCGAGGTGGCAGGGGACGCCACCGGCGGGGTTGGTGTGCTCAGGGTGAGATTGGAATGCTCCCTTCTAGCCCTCACGTCCCCCTTATATGTAGCATCGATCCTTCGGGAGGACACCCCGGGTCTCTCGGCTGCCATGTAATCCTCTATCAGGGATACCGCCTCTGCCAACGTCTTCGGGCGATGCCTCTGGACCCATTCCTTTCCTCCGGGGGGCAACACTTGAACAAACTGTTCTAAGGCGACCTCCTCGGCCACCTGACCCCCGGTCTTCTGGTCCGGCTCGAGCCAACGCCAGCAATCCTCTTTAATCCGTTGGGCCACCGCCCTGGGACGGGCCCCGGTGGGGAATCGCGCCCGGTGGAGTCGTTGCCGGTAAGTCTCCAGATTGATTCCCGTCTGGTCCAAGACCGCCTTCTTAACCTCCCCATATATCAGGGCGTCTTGGGGATCCAGGTTCCGATAGGCCATCTGGGCCGGGCCCGTCAAATATGGCGCAAGGAGAGTAGCCCAGTGTTCGATGGGCCACCTAGCCGCCGTGGCAACCCGTTCAAAGGTCACTAGGAAGGCCTCAGGGTCGTCTCCAGGCCCCATCTTAGACAGCCGGAGGGGTAAGTTCGCTGCAGTTCCGCCCATCCCCGCTCCGGCGGGGTCGAGACTCGAGGGCCCCGATATTGAGGGCCCCACCGTCCTCATTGCCGCGGCCATCTGCTGCACCAGCTTTTCTTGGTTACTTTGCTGCTGTGCGGCCAGGTCCCTCAACAACTGTTGCTGGGACTCCTGCTGCCTGGAGGCCTGGGCTTGTTGCTGTGAGGCCAGTTGTTGGAGCAGCTGGGCATACTGCTGCTGCTGCTGTGTGGCCTGTTGCTGTTGGCTCTCGAGAAGCCACTTCAAGACCTTATCAGTCTCCATTTGTGTCCTGCTACGACTCTCACTGGAGCCAAAAAGAGGTTTAAACTCCCCCCACTACCGGCTCCCAAATTCAGGGCCCTATTTCAGGGTCCGATCGTTATGCCCACATTCTCCACCACTTGTTAGGGGGGCGAGCCGGGGCGTGGAGCGTAGGCGCCCACCCCACTCTGTGAGTCACCCCCTTGTAGTCTTCTGGGCTGCCCGTGAGGCTCAGGACGGTCGGGCCTAGTGGCCACAAAGTCAATACACTGCCCTTGGGTCAGGGCAAGCCGGCCTAATGGTCAGAGTCCATACGCCACCCTTGGGTTCAGGGCAAGCAGGCCCAATGGCCAGAGTCCATACGCCGCCCTTGGGTTCAGGGCAAGTAGGCCTAATGGCCAGAGTCCATACACCGCCCTTGGGTTCAGGGCAAGCAGGCCTAATGGCCAGAGTCCATACGCGGCCCTTGGGTCAGGGCAAGCAGGCCTAATGGCCAGAGTCCATATACCGCCCTTAGGTCAGGGCAATCAGGCCCACGGGCCTCTGAGGGCAGTGCCCGGGTAGGGGGGCTCAGGCCCGCCCACTCCACTGAGCCCCAGCCCAGGGCCCTATGGGTGTCCGGGGTTGCGACACTCTGCCAGCAGGGATCCGCCGAAACACACTGGCTACGCCCCTGCCCCCGTGACGCGGGTTCCTGGGCTACTTCCTACCCGGGTGACTGATGATCCTCCTGCGTGGTCCTGGTCCGCAGCTCTTTCGGGGCTTCCCGGGTTACCGTCCGCAGGTGGGTCTCTGGGCTCCAGTCACGAGATGGCCACTTCTGGTATCGCCACTCCACGTCAGCGTCTCCCTCTTGGCTTGCCTGGCACTCCTCCCCTTCCTCGGCAGGAGCTGCAAGTGGAGGTCCTCCCTCCTTGCCGGTCAGTCCCAACTGAGCTGAGCCGCCCTCTTTTATACAGGGAGAGCAGTCTGAGCATGCCCAGCAGGGCTCAAAGGGCGGGGCCTCCCCCGCCCACAGGGTTTGTTGGGCTTCTTCAGTGTGGGGCGGAGCTGCCCCGTCACAAGCCCCCAGGGGCTCCCTAGCAGCTGGACTGTGGTCCCAGCCAGAAAGGAGCTTCAGGGCTCCATTCTGGCGGTCCCGGCAGAAAGGAGCCCCGCGCTCCCTTCTAGCCAGGACCCCTGCGGGTCCTGGCAAGAAGGAAGCTGTGGCTCCCTTTTCGCCTGGACCACTCGGGTCCCAGGCAGAAAGGAGCTGGGGGGGTTCTCTTTTAGCTGGGACCATTGGGGTCCCAGAGAGAAGGGAGCGGAATGATCTGGGCCAGAAGGGAGCTCCACGCTCCCTTCTCCCCTGGACCACTCTGGGGCTTGCTGTTTCGGGGAGAGCCAGCCCCGTACAGGGCTGGCTCTCCCCAGGATGAGCCCCCATAGCCCAAGTCTCCAAAGGAGCCTCCCTACCCCTGGGCCTAACTAGTGGATTCTCTAAGTTGACTTAATAAGGTCGACTAGGTAAAGTCGGCCTAAATTTCTCAGTGTAGACATAGGCAGAAAGACTGGGAACCAGCACAGGATATTTTTAAGCTAGGAACTGACTCAGACACCCACCAAAACAATGACACTTTTTTATATTAATTTGATATTGAGCAAAAATTATTACAGTCAAAATCAAACACTAAGTGCTCTGCCGATGTTATTAGGTGTAATTTACTATGTTGCTTAGACAGACAAGGTGATAAACTGATAGGTTCCATTAAAAAGCAGACAAACAGTGTCTTGCATATAGAAGTTTGCATGTATACTCTTTTCTGGTATTGCCTTTGACAAAGTCATTTTGACAAGGCTGTGACACTTTGTCTCACCTAATTTCCTTTGGCAGAGTGAGGCAGTTTTTCTGCATGATGATTGATCTCGGGGTTATCTGGATATTCTCATTTTAAGCTGCTATTGGAAAGACTTGAATAATTTACAGTTTCTGCCATGAACTTGGCAGCTCTTTTCAATAGTTGCTGATTTATTACACCTAACAAAGTATTGCTACAATGGATCAGTTGTCTGGTTTATAGAAAAGCAACATGTAGTTAAACAGAATGTTTCAATTGGTGAATTAAAAACTTCACTCTGTCATGAAACTTTCCTTTTAGGTTCCTGTGAATTGGTAACAGCTATAGTAGTAATAATAATTTACCTGAACTGTGCCCAAAATTCAAACCAAACTCATTTTGTTTGGTTTGTTGTTTTTAATAAAGATTTCCATCTCCTTTTCGCTTCAACATAACCAAGTGAATCAAGAAATGATGAAAATAGAAGGACCCAACCAATAATAGGAGAAAAAGAATCTCCACCCTGAACTAAAAAAAAACACAAAATGCAAATCCAGGTTTTGAACACCCCAACGTTCAGGTAAAAATCTGAATCTACTTCCAAATTTGGGAGTTTGAGACAAATCTCTGATAGTTCCAACTCACTTCTCTAGCAGAGAAAGGTCCAACATGACCCAACGGCTAGAAGTTGAAGCTATATAAATTCAGACTAGAAATCAGGCAGAAATTTTAACAGTGAGATAATTAATCATTGGAACAATTTAGCAACATTTATGACGGATTCTCCATCAATAACAATTTTTAAATCAAGACTGGCTGTCTCTCTCTGAAAGAGACACTCTAGGAATTATTTTCAGGAAGTTCTTTGGCCTGTGCTATACAGGAGGTCAGAGAATATGATCACAGTGAACCCTTCTGGTCTTAAATTCTATGAATCTGTAAGATTTTTCAGTCACTCCAAGCCACAAACAGTGTACATTTGGATAGATCATATCCTTTAGTTATGTGCATGAAGCTTGCTGAGGGTAGTGCTCAAAAAAATGGCAGATGATCTTGAGCTGTCTGGAGTGAAGAACGGGTGGCAAGGAGGGTGTGAAGTTACTGAACAAATAATGGATACTAGATCCTAGGGCTGCACCATGCTTTCTGAAGTCCAGCTCGCCTTTGCTTATGGAGATGGCTTCCTTTCACTACATATTATAACTGTCTTAGGCTATGTCTACACTAGCAAGTTAGCTTGAATTAAGGAAGCTTAATCTGAACTAACTAAAGACATGCCTACACTAGGCTTTCATTAGTTTGAATTAAGGGCTTCCTTAATTCAAACTAATAAATTCAAATATGCTATTCCAACTAAGGGTTAATTCGAACTGGCACTTGCTTAGTTAGAACTAAATTTTGCTAGTTCGAATTAAGTTAATTCGAACTAACTAAAATTAGTTCAGATTAATTAGTCTGAATTAACTAATTCGAACTAACTTTATTAAGTGTAGACATAGCCTTAAATGCTCACTAATGTGTTGCAAATTACAGAAGGCAAGAATTTGGAAAAGATATTTTATTACTATTCGCTCTACTAAGAAGTACAATTTAGTACTAACCTCTCGTTCTCTCTGGAATAAGTTTCCACAATTCAAGTATGCTGATTTTCAGAGCACAAGTTCTTGTTTGACTTTGATCACCACTGGGGAGGCTTTTTACTATGCTGACTAATCCCTCTCATGAAGAGAAAAGATTGTTTGATCAAACCATTCGACCAATCTTATTGTTTGTCTTTAATTTATTACTCCAGATTCCATGTCAAGGGACACACAAAAATAAATAATTATTTGGATCACTAACTCTAAACATAGTGACATAAGCAGATTTGACTTGATTTATTTGATTTTTATATTGATTTATTTTATTTGCTTTTCTTTAGCTCTAATGGCTTTGCCTGGATCACTAGTTCATAAACTTAATTAAATTATGGTACTATTCTCTTCTACAGCAGAGGGAGATATGAACATAACTGCCCATGTATATTACATGATAAACATATTTAGATAGAGATATACATATACATAAACACACACAAAACATTATAAGACCATTATGTAGGTTGTCTACATTTGGATACTGTATCACAGCTTCTGAGATATAAGAATGCATAGGAAGGGAATAGATTTTTTTATATCTTCCACACAGATAACTATTCAAAAGCCTGTCTGCTCTATTGGTCTAAGTTCCTGTGTGGCCCTCATCATTGTAGTAAGGAGGAGCCTCCTCTGTAAGAATCAGTTCTCATAAGATTCCTAGCAAAGTTTCCAGTCCAAATTGTTTGGGATATGTTTGGCTTACGTAGACAGTCTCTGCCCTGGAATATGACAAATTCAAACATCTCTCTGGGACTATGTCTACACTTGTAATTTTAAGTCAACTTAACTAAGAAGACTTAAAGTCGACTTAGTTAAGTCGACTTAGTGAGTCTACACTTAAAATTAAAGTCGATTTAAAAGAGAACGTACAAAGTCAACCTGGAGCGTCCACACTGGATGCCTAAGTTGACTTCTAGGAGCTAGGGAGACCGTGGACAGGTCCACGGTGGCAGGGGGGGCACCCCTTGTGTGTAGTGGGGCAAAGGGGGTCCAGAACCCTGGCAGGGCATGTGGGCAGGGTGTGATGCTGTCCAGATTTAGGGAACCATTTATGATATTATTTTCTATTCATATCTCATATATGCTATTATCCATAGGAACTATGTCATGTTTGGTATCAATAGAAAGGTAGTAATTTGCTGGGAATTATTATATAGTTCATGTATTGGAATTGTATTTGTATTAGAAGTTAGGAATTTGGTGTTATATCTGTACTTTAACTTGTGTGAATCTGTTGAAATACCCGAGACAAGCTGTCTACAACCACTGTGTCCTTAATGTTAAGGAAGGTCCCAAGTACAATGGGCCCAGGGAGAAACCTGATGAGCCATTAAGGACATAAGGAATACAACCACTGTGTCCTTAATGGCTCATCAGATTGCTCCCTGGGCCCATTCTATCTGGGACCTTCCTTAACATTAAGGACACAATGGTTATAGACAGCCTGTTTTGGGTGTTTACAGAGAATCACACAAGTTAAAGTATAGATATAACACCAAATTCCTAACTTCTAATACAAATACAATTCCTATACATGAACTATATAATCATTCCCAGCAAATTACTACCTTTCTATTGATACCAAACATGACATAGTTCCTATGGATTATAGCATATATGAGATGTGAATAGAAAAAAATATCATAAATGCTTCCCTAAATCCAGACAGCGTCACACAGGGCTCTGCCCTGCCCTTTGGGGGGCATGCCAGGTTCCCCCTGTACCCCCCCCCACCAGGGAGGGCATTGGTGTAGTCCTGGGCTAAGTCGACTTAGGGCTACCCCACGTCTACACTGGATTAATTCAACTTTAAAAAGTCAAATTAAGCCTTAAATCTAATTAAATCTAGGTTTAATAAAGTCGACTTAATTTTCATTAAGTCGACTTTATTTTCCTTAAGTCGACTTAAGAAAACTGTAGTGTAGATGCAGGGTAAATTAAATCGACTTAAGCAAGCTTAAGTCAACTTAATTTACAAGTGTAGACACAGCCTGGGATTGCATGCATTTTGAAATGTAGCCTTCTTGCTCGCATGCATGTGAAACGTTTTGTACATTTGTGATTGATACACAATAACATGCATGTTACCAGATATGATTTTATAACTGAGTGTGCTCTGATCCCTACCACTGATGGGTAGATAGAATTTCTTGCTCCTAATAGATTTACTAATTAAAAACTTTGAACAATTTAGCTTCTTCAAAAGATTTCCATTATTTTGTAGAATGTCTCTTTTTTTTTTTAGACTAAGTATGCTTGTGTCTTGAACTTTAAATCCATTTGTGTCTGCTGTTATTTCTAATTTTATTCCTCAGCAGTTGTCTAGTCTTTTCTTCTTTTCCCCTGATCTCTCTTTGTCCTCAATTCCTTTTTAAGACCACTCTTTCTCTTGTGTTCTCTCTGTCATTTATGTTTCTTGCTGGCCTTATTTTCAAGACGTATTTCCCTAATCAGCTTCTTTTCTACCTACTTTGAGACTTTCTTTTTATGTTGCTCTTCACTTCTCTACCTTGGCTTTGTCTTTCTTTCCTTTGATTGACAAACTTCCTGGTATTACCAACTCATATTGCATTGATCCTGCATTCTTTGCTCCAGTTTGGTAAGGCATAAAGGGACTGTAAGGCTGGCTTAAACAACCATTTCAGGATTTCCCTAGGGTAGACAAATCTACTAGCACAGTAAGTCCTAGATATCCCCCAGTGGAGAGCTTGTGAGACAGAGATATTACAGCAAACATTCTTTATTCTTTTGGGTTGCCATATTCCCCATTCACAGCACCTTGGAAGCATTTCAAGCATCTACTTCAAACTCAAGAGCTGCAAGTCTGGTCAGCCTATATCTGCTGCACAACCCCACCACAAAACCAGAGAGACAGCATGTCTACCAATCTTTTCCATTGGAGATGTTCTACTTTGTATGCATAATTAAATACTTATGGAAGCAGAAACTTAAACCTGAGTTTTTTACATCCTACTGATGGCCCTAGCTATGGAGCCATAGAGTCACACTCTCGCTTTCACAATGCATGCTTAATTATTTATATAAAGTGGAACAATTTCAGCAAAAGACATTGAGAAAGACCTACCCAAGAATAGCTAACAGTATACTAGTTAGGGCATTCATGTGCAATATAAGGCTGCATCTACACTTGTAAATTAAGTCGACTTAAGCTTGCTTAAGTCGACTTAATTTACTCTGCGTCTACACTACACTTTCCTTAAGTCGACTTAAGCAGTTGCTTAAGTTGACTTAAGGAAAAATTAAGTCGACTTTGTTAAACCTCCTTATAAGTCGACTTAAGCCAGTGTAGATGTGGAGTACCCCTAAGTCAACTAAGTCGACTTAGGGGCCTCCAGGGCTTCCCCACTGTCCTCACTGCCAGGGTGGCTGGCACAGGAAGAGCCTGGCCTGCCCACCCTGCCCCTATGCCCTGCCAGGGTCCCTGTCCCCCTTTGCCCCATTGTACCCAGGTACAATGGGGCAAAGACTGAGCCTCCTGGCACTTGGTAAGGGGTGCCCCCCCTGCCACCATGGCCCAGTCCCAGGTCCACCTAGCCCCTACAAGTCGACCTAGGCATCCAGTGTGGACGATTTAGGTCGACTTTGTAGGGTCCCCTCAAAGGCGACTTAAAATTTAGGTGTGGACATGCTAAGTCGACTTAAATTAACAAGTGTAGATGTAGCCTAAGAGTGCCAGGTTCAAGTCCATAGTCAAAATCAAGCAGAATAGGAGCTTAAACCTGGGTTTCACACCCAAGTAAGTGCCCTAATCACCAGACTACTGGCTAGTTTTTTTGCAGGGGGCAGTGTCTCTCTCGCTCCCTCATTCCACCTACCACCCTTCATCTCCACCCCCAAGAAACCTTGTGGAAATTCTCAGTTTCAATCCAATGCAGAAAGGGAAAATTTTGGAAAATTTTTCACAGAACAGAAAAACTATGTCCCATCTATCTCTGTTTCTTGCACTTATCTCCAGTACATATAAAGTGAAAGATGAGAATAAAAAACAGCCCAAACATTCACCCCTAAAGTGAAAAAAATCTTTGAGTGCAGAAGAGTTGCTATATTGTATTGCCACAATATTGTTCCCCTTCCTCTTTGGTCTTTTCATGTATATTCTAACTGCAGGTTTGATATTCAAAGACTTGGGAAGTTCATACAGGACTGAATAATCATGCAAACTTTTGGGTGCTGATTCAAAGCAGGCAGCTCAGCACATCACTGATCCCTAATCTCTCCTGAGTTTGGCGTAAACAGATATGGAAATCAAGTTAATTAGCAGAGTTTAAACATGGTTAGATAGTTTAAATGATTCTTTATGGTATTTTGCTAGCCAGTATATAAATGTGATAGAACAATTTATAAAAACTACATAGTCCAGGGTTGCAACTAAAGAATTGATGCACTTAGCTATTTTCATTTGTAACACCTATGACAAATGCTAGGCATCACATGGCTGGGCTGGATAACCAGCACTCAAGTCCTGATGAAAGCTGGTTCAGTCAGCATTGAGGCTCATTTGATCCGTGTCCAACTAAGATGGACTGGCAATATAATTCTAATGCCAGGGGACCATATATTCTGTATTAAAACTTGGCAATTGTAAGCCAGAAGGGTAGATGAATACTTTAAAGACATCCTGAAACATAATCTGCAGAAAATGAATATTTCTGACTCAGCCTTTGGGCAAATGGTGATTGCATATGGCATGGTGCAATACTTAAGTGTCTTCAGCCACAACTTTGAGAAGAGTCACATGGAGCAACTGGAAGCACATTGTCAGGCATGGAAACAATGTGCAGCTCACCCAACACAACTAGGTAAATGGCTCTGCCTGAATTTAATTGATTAGGAGTCACACGAAGACCCATTAGTATAAATTAGGATTGTTGATGTCCTTGAAATCAATGTGACCAGCACCATAAAGAGCCTCATTCAACACCAATTTTGATCAATGGCAGCCTTTTTCATTCACTTCACTGGGTCTGAATAAGACCATACTCCACCTAACTCATTCCTTAGGCAGGAAGGGCTGAAGATTAGCCTCTTTCTATTATTTTCCTGTCTTCAAAGATGTAACAATGATAGGATGAAAGGATATTGCCAAGTCCCCAGTGCACAAGGGTCATCTCTAGTTTCAATATCCCATCTGTTTGCTCATGTGCTCAGGGAAAGAGTGGGTGAAATGAGGTAGGGTTCTATAAAGAGATGCAGGAGGCTGGTTGTGGAATCTTTGTTACAAATTTAAGGGGACCTATTAGATTTCAAGCAGTTTATTTAAAACAAACAAACAAACAAAGGAGTCCTGTGGCACTTTTAAAGACTAACAAATTTATTTATCTCCTGAGCTTTTGTGGGAGAAAATCCCACTTTGTCAGACTCTTTGAAGATGAGAAACTTACAAAATGGGAGGAAAATAAATGCAGGGAAATGTATGACACAGGGTCAGGTCAGTTTGTATCAGCAAATCAAAGTAGATGTTATGTTTCAAACACTGGGGAACAGCATATAGAGGAAGGTAAGTTCAAATATCTGTCAATGTAGTATTCTAGGCATATTTAGTGTGTCCTTTACTCCCCAGATATGGGATGCTGAATAAAACCACACCTAGCACCAGTCTCTGAGCCCAGTATCAGACATATATACTTCTACCCATATTCAATATACATTTTGTTTTTTCTACAGATCTTCCATTTCTTTTCAGTCCATATGATAGTGCTCCTTTCCAAGCCAATTTGAATTCATGATTCAGCCAAGAGAGAGACATTGAAATATAAATGTCTATTTACTCCATTTGTCCCCAGCCACAAATTCTACAATTTGATCAAAAAAGAAATTAACTTGATATTTACCTAATTTGAAATAGTCTAATTTGAACTTCAAAAAGACCAATGCTCTTTATTGTTAATGACTCTGTTATCCCTTAATATTTGGTGTCAACTAACTACCAAGAGCACTCTCCCTACCCCCATTCTTAAAGATCAATACCATACCTGCTAGTTTCCAGGCCTTTGAAACCTCCCCAGTCTCCATGATTTTTCAAAAATAATTGCCAGTGGCTCAGTATGATCATTACTTAACTCCCTCATTGGGACTTGCATCATTTTAGGTCTGCTGATTTGTATAGATGTAATTTTTTCAAGTATTCCCTTACCTGCATTTTATCAATACATTGACAAGGTCTTCATTGCTTCCTAATCATGCACACACTTCTTCTTTATTTCTCTTGTTAAAAACTGATTTTAAAAGAGCAATTCTATAGCTCATATTTTATTCTCACCAGATTTTGTCTACTCTCCTTGTATAGTAATAAGCTAGCATTCTCTCTATTCCATTCTCTCTTTTCTGCTTCATTCATATCCACACCTCACCCCCCATACACATATTTCAACCCATATGCATGTGCAATAGGCTTTCTGGAGATAGTCAGGCTTCTAAAGAAATTATTAGAGTCATTTGGAATTTGCAACTAAAAATTCTTAGGCTTATCCAAAACTAAGAAAATTCCAGTTCTCTCCCATTTTCCAAGGGAGCGTATGTTTATCTACTTGATGTTGCGTGATTTCTCCAGAGTGCTGAGCATCCAGCCACTCTCACTGAAACATGAGGTCAGTGGGAGTTGCAGGGTAGTCAGTATGTTTGAAAAAAATCAGGGTATTCATTTAGGTGTCTAAACATAGATTTGGCTTAACTTTGGGCACCCATGTACAAAAGTTTCGGCCTAGTGATTTTTTTTTTTAATAATAATGCTGTCTTGTGACAGGATGTAACAACCCCTACCACCAGAGAGGGAGCCCTCTACCACCTCAGCAGCTGGGGAGGCTCCTCCTGGTCAGACAGGCCTCCCACTCCTTGTCAGGTAGAGGAATATAAAAGCCCAGCCGGGGTCTCAGCAGATGGTGGGACAGGTTCATTTCCAGCTCCCACTGGGAAGAACCCTGGATGGCAGGACATTGCAGGACAGGGAAACTAACAAAGTATAGGGATGCTGCAGGGTGGCATCCCTGCTATGGGCAGCTCCAAGCCCGTGGCAAAGGAGATCAAAGGAGTGCCAAGGGACAGTGCAACAGGGCAACGCTGCTCCCTCAGCCAGGCATGGGAGACTTGTAGATGAGGCTGGGAGTAAAGCCAGCCACCTGGAGAAGCCTGGCCATGCCCGAAGGTATTTGGGGCTTTTGTTGCGGTCTACCAACCCCAGAGACAGACTCCAGTGCGCTAGGCCCGGCAGGGGTCCACACGAGGCTGGGGGGAGCACCAGCGCCCCCTCGTGGGCAGAGGGCCCTACCTAAGTCTATCACGTCTCCATCCACAACCAGCGTCAGATAGTTAGAGGAATAGAAAGCCACAAATATTGAAACTAATTTAGCAAAATTATTCCATAATGAGAAATTGTTTCTACCCCACAGAAACAGATCAGTTGTAAAAAGAATGAATATTTCCTATTTTACCCTAATGAATATAGCTGCAGATGTTCTTCTTATTCATACAAGTTATTAATTTTATTTTAATCTTGGCAATTTAATTTGATCTGTCTAGTTTGCCCTCCCTTACTAAAACCTCTAGTGAAAAACACTACCAAAGTAAAGTTTCCTTATAAACTATATATTGTACTTGTTCCAGTAATTCAACTTGGTCTCATCCATATTATTCATCAAAACTTCCAGATATGTTGAAGTGCTAGCAGATGGGTCATGTGTGGGAACAGATTACTAACAAAAATACCAGTGTAATTAAAGGAAAGAATTGTCTTTGAAGAGCCCTTTTTCATGCATTTAATCATAAGAGGTCATAAAAAATTCTCTCTCTTTCAAATAAGTACTCTAAAGTAGCTGCCTCAAGACCTCACTATCAGTAATACTCAGTATGATTGGAAATATACTAAACTACCAGAAAAAAAAAGCCATAAGGCTATCTGAAGAAACTATTAAGACAAGATGTAACCTTATATTGTGCACCAAAGTTATTAACACTGTAGTCTTAATACTGGATGAACTTTTGCCTAGACAATCCAGTTTAAAATGAATTTAGAAAATAATTTTGTAAAAACAGAAAGGAATCTGACTCCCATCCAGTTGAAGAGCAAACTGAAGAATGCTGAAGTTTCTTTAGATTCTCTACAGCAAAGGGGAGTGTATCTACTACAGATTTTTATCCTTGTAAGTGTAATAGTATTCTCCAGGAAAGTGTGTGACATTAAAGAGCATCTGTTCCTACGGCAAAAGCAAGAGAAAGTCCAAGCTGTCTCCCTCATGTCTGAATATATATTCATGTGAAAACATAACAAACTTAAAGGCCCTGACTGACAGCAAGAAAGTAGGGGTGGAAAGCACTTTTGGAAACATTTAGAGTGGTATTTTCAAAGCTACTCAGCATTGATCAAACTCTGCTCCCAATGAAATAAGTGTGAGTTTCACTGTTGACTCCAATGAGTAAAATAAGTAGACCAACACTGAGCACTTTAGAAAAATCCCAATCAAACCATGAAAGCGTCCAAAGGAGGATTCAGTTCAAGATCTCCCTATCTCCATCCAATCCAATCATGTTCTCACTCAGATACATACGCTCATGCTTTCCTACCTCCGATCGCACACACGCACGCTCCCGGTGTTGGCCAAAAATAATAGCTGCCTTAGAACATATCAGGCTATCCTACAACTTCTAGCCTATCTGTTCTGATGGATTTATTGTCAAGTTCAGGCCAAATTTAATATGTAAACATTAAAATGAAAATCAGGTTAACAAACAGTCAGTACCAAAATGATTATCTGCAAAATTCAGAGTTTTCTTTCCACAAGACCACCTATAAAAGCAAGCTTATCAAACCTTTGATATAAACATCCAACATTATGACAATTAAAATTCAGGTCAAACTCTCTGTTGAAGGTCCAGCAGTCACTCAGATTTATATTACCCCTTATCTATGTTTGAAGTAGATTTTCCAAGTTTGAAACAAATCCAGCTGTTTCTGCCTAATGGTTCAGTACACAGCCCTAAAAGCTGCCTGTGGTTGTAGTTCAAAAGGGCTTATCCTAACATACTATATCTAACACAACATTTCTTGTGCTATGGTTAAACATCTTTAAATGAGTCATCATAACAATTTCAATTATATATGAGATGAATAAGCTTTTGTTTGATAGCTCTACAGTACAGGGTCTCAATGGATAGTAATAGTGGGAATCATTCTGAACTACAAATAATTCCCACTCCCTTGTGCATTTTTATCTTTTAAAAAAAAAAAGTGAAAACTTAAAGCATACATAGACCCCAAAACCCTAGGAAGGTTAGGAAACAGTGATTGTATCCTGGCCACCTGATATAAGACACAAATTATAGGAAAAGTTTGGAATTTTATCTGATAAAAATTTCAATTAAAAATTTTGTGCCAAATCTGTGCCTCTTCATAGAGTAAGTATTCTCATATTAGGATGATGTCATTCATTCCACGTTGTTTTTTCATACTATCTGTTTTGTGCAGCAAAAATGTCACTCAGAAGGTAATGGGGTCACCTAGACCCCAAGTCAATTACGCAGGTATTCTAGCCTCAGATTGGTTTTATATTAAGGCAGCAGTTATAAGATTATATGAATCTTTAGGCATTGTTACTAGTCTCATACTTTCAGTGGGTTTTGTTTTTTTAAAAAATGCACCATAAAGTCTAGGGGCACATGAACTGCCTCCCAAAAAATTTGCCTCATGTATCATGAGAATTGTCCAGCAAATTGGGTTGCTTTGCAGCTAATGCTGTCAAATTGATTTGCTGGGAAGCCTACGCTTGCTAGGAAGAGTTCCTGGGCAAGCCATAATTGACAGATGCATTTTCTAGCAATCCCACACTTGACAGATGCTGTTTCGGTGGCAAAGACTCACCGTTATATTGAACATGCACATTGAGTGTCTGAATGAATACATTGTTTGATTTTTTGTTGAACCGCACATGGCATAATAAATCTTTGTGTAAGACAAGTGTTTTAGGGATCTGGGTAGAGAAATGGTGAAACCACTGGTACAGGAAAGAAACATTGAAGCCTTGCCTCAAGCTTTTGGGGAGCAGTATATAATGTGCTGGGTACTGATCCAGAGCCTAAGACTGGAGAAGATGATATATCTGTTCTAGAGAACAAGACAGAAAAATGCATCTAGAATGTGTGAAGTGTAAAAACTAGTTGTTCAGAACGTCATCTATTTGCTCCATTTGTTCAAAGTAGTAGACAATTTACTGCATTTGTGTCTTTTATATTGCTGCTGTTGGTATCTGTTTTCATTGTTTAAACATGGGGTTATTTAGAGCCCCTCTTTCTCCCCCCCGCCCCAAGTACTGTGTAATGTGCTTCTGAATCTAAAAAAGTTTTAACTAGTTCATAGTTCTCTGGTTATAATAAAGTTGGTTTCAAAAGCATATCATACCCTTTCCCCCCAATTTGATATACTAGGTGGGCTGTCCCATGGGGGGAGCGGGGCCCAGGGCCAACTGGCCTAGGTGGGGCCCCACCCAGTCCCCTCCCCCCTCATATTGGAGGGGAAGCAGACCACTCCACCACCCCCCCACGCCCCAGGGAGCCAGCCTGGGTGAGGAGGCTGAGGCCACTGGCGGGGAACCGGCTCCGGGCCCAGCCCCAGAAGCGGAGGCCACCAGTGGGGGAAGCTGGCTGCATCCAGGACCCCAGGCTGCTGCGGCCAGTGCTCCATCCGGGAACTCGAGGCCACCACCAGGAGCCAGTTCCAGCTGAGGGCACCCCACCGACGAGGGCCAGCCCTGGCTGCATGAGGCAGGCTGCAGCAGGCCAGGCCAGGGGTGGGCCCTGGCCACCTGCCCCACCCCTGAGCCTGCCTGCTCCACCGCGGGGGCAGGAAGGGCTAGCCCAGAGGCCGGGCTTAGTGCTCCAGGTCCGCCCGGCTGCTTTCAGCTCCTTGCTGAAAGCAGCGGAGAGCAGGGAAGAGTGTAGCCATGGGGGGGGGAGGCCGCAGTGCAGGCCCTGTACAGCCCCGCTGTGAGCGGGACAGTGTGGGCCTGCATAACCGCGGGGCCTGGAGTGATTGCCCTATTCACAACCCACTCCCCCCCTGCCCCAGGGATGGCCCTGATACTAGGGTCTCCTAGTCCCCGGTACAGAAATGGTTGGGCAATTTTGAGTCTAAGGACTAAGCAAGGGCTAAGCAGTCAAATTACAAATTCCCCCTAAAAAGGTTCGAAACTTCTTTTGTTTTTGCTTAAAAATTGGTTCAAGTGAACACAGTGTGCCCTTGGAGTGTGCCAAACTGAATTCCTTTTCTGATCCACAGATAGACACTAACCAGTCTGAAAACTAATGTCATTGCCTTAGCCCAGACCTAAAAGGACAAATTCCATGATTAAAAGAATGGTTCACATTTCATCCCCATTCAATTCTTGGCTTACATTAAGCATGCCACAAAGGGGCTGTAGGTGCCCGCGTCACGGGCGGGCGTAGAGGGCGCCCCCGGTGGAGGCTTCGGGGAATTAGCCGGGGTGGGCGCCCCTTGTTATCCTGCAGTCTTCGGCCCTGGCCCTCAGGCAGGGCGGGGCAGGCAAAGGATCAGAGTCAGTTGCCCCGGCCCTCCAGCAGGGTGGGCACAGAGTGCAAAGTCAGTTGCCCCCGGCCCTTAGGCAGGGCGAGGCAGGCACAAGCAGAGTCAGTTGCCTCCAGCCCTTAGGCGGGGCGAGGCAGGCACAAGCAGAGTCAGTTGCCTCCAGCCCTTAGGCAGGGCGAGGCACGCACAAGCAGAGTCAGTTGCCTCCAGCCCTTAGGCAGGGCGAGGCAGGCACAAGCAGTCTATAGGCCTCAGGCCCTTCAGGCAGGGTGAGGCAAACACAGCAGGCAGTCTATAGGCCTCAGGCCCTTCAGGCAGGGTGAGGCAAACACAGCAGGCAGTCTATAGGCCTCAGGCCCTTCAGGCAGGGTGAGGCAAACACAGCACACAGTTAGTAGGCCTCAGACCCTTCAGGCAGGGAAAAGGGGAGAGGGAAGGGGACGCAGGCCCACCCACTCCACTGCGTCCCAGCCCAGGGCCCTAGTCAGTGGCAGATGCGTCTGCCACTGTGGTCAGCGGGGCTCCGGCCGCAACGCGCTGACCCCCGGCGGGGCTCTGCCTCACGCTAGGCAGTGGCCTACCGCCCTGGGCTACTTCCTCCCTTCCCTGTGTAGGGGTACCTGGGTCTGTCGGTCGTCCTCCAGGTCCTCGGGGTAGATGGCTAGGGGGGTTCCTACCAGGCCATCCAAGTCCATAGGTAAGTCGGGAAGGTTCGTAATCTCTTCCACGGAAGGGAGTTCCTCGAGGTCGTAGGGTCCCAGTACTGCCGGGGGGTCCTCTGCTGGAAGGAGGTCCTCGGCGGATGGTAGCTCCTCGAGGTCGCAGGGCCGCAGCTCCTCCTCGGGTTCCTCGGAAGGGGGTGTGTAGGCCTCTGAGGCCCGGGGCGCCCGGGATCGACCTCCCGCCTTTGTCTCGGGGATCCCTTCCCATTCACGGGGCCCTGGCAAACTGGGCAGGCCCTCTGGCTGACGGGCTGGAGCAGCCCGGGCTAGCCTACTGCTAGGGGCCTGGTTCTCTCCCGTTCGGCGCCAGCGAGGAGCCACATCCTTCCCCTTCAGCGGCCTCCTCCCCTCTGAGCTGGCCGGCCGGGCTTTTATGCTTCCCCTTCCTGCCTTGGCTCCGCCCTCCTGCTTCCGGGGCGGGAGCCCTGCAGTTCCCAGGTCTGTCCAGGGGGGGCATCCAGGCCCTTCCCCAGGGCCCGGTTCCGAGGATGGCCACAGCCCTTCTCTACAGGGGCCAATTAGTACAATTTGTGCAGATAGTTTTTGTGATGCGGACACATTTCCATTAGTAATTGAACTAGGACTCATGTCACATCGACCATTTTATAGATTTCAGTAGAAATGGATTTCAAATTCTTTTATTAAAGAAAATATTTCATATCATCAGCTCACATTTTTGACTACACCATTCTATGTGAGTTAACCCCTTCAGTGGAATTTCTGTGACAAACCTCAGTGTATTCTGATTTTTACAAATACAGTAATTAATTGGAAAATCACGAGGATGCAAATCTGCCTTTTCTTTATTATTCGCTTCTAACAATTAGCAAGGAAAATCTCAATGGTATACATTTATCTTGTTTTAGTGAGCATCCTGGCAAAACAACAGTACAGAGGACAGATCAGATTGAGCCAATGACTTCAATTGATAAGCGACACTCACAGTTTTCAGATTACACAGAGACTGTGTAATTTTCCAGGTAGAATGGTCCCAGGGAGTATCCTGATGAGCCATTAAGGACATAAAGAATACAACCATTGTGTCCTTAATGGCTCATCAGTTTACTCCCTGGGATCATATCACCTGGCAGATTCCTTAACATTAAGGAGACAATGGTTGTTCACACCCTCCCATCTAAGGCATTTGTCCAGAATGACACAAGTTAAACTATGGATATAACATCAAATTCTTAACTTCTACTTGAAATAGAATTCCTAGACATAAACTATATAATCATTCCCAGCAAATTACTACCTTTCTATTGATACCAAACATGACATAGTTCCTATGGATTATAGCGTTTATGAGATATCCATTGAAAATAATATCATAAATGCTTCCCTAAATCCAGACAGCAACACACACAGGGCTCTGCCTTGCCAGGGTCCCTGTACCCCTTTGCCCCATTGTACACAAGGGGTGCCCCCCCCCACCGTGGACCTGCCCAAGGTCCCCCTAGCCCCACAAAGTCGACCTAGAGCATCCAGTGTGGATGCTCTAGGTCGACTTTGTAAATTCCTCTTTAAATCGACTTTAATTTTAAGTGTAGACACACTAAGTCGACTTAGTTAAAGTTGACTTAAAAGTGCAAGTGTAGACAGAGCCTCTGTGAGGGAACCTGTTTGTCCATGTTCAGTCACAGTCTTTAAAGCATAATCTCAAGTGTCCATATTTCTTCATATAGTGTTAATACAGACATTTCACAATCATATTAATCACCAGTTTGCTATCAGAAGAGACCTCTGTGTTATAGAAGTGTATCAAGTAATATTGTATACAGCTGATTCAATTACTTATTTGAGGCTCAGACCACCTAGTCTTTATAGCCCAGACAAAGTTTCTAACTCCTACTAGGGTATACACCATGCTGTGTTCTTCCTCACTTGATAGCTTTATTTATCTTATATGTAAATTGACCTTTACTGTCTCTGCCTGACAACCAGACTGGTCAGAGAAGCAAACAATCTGTTATTACAATGCCCTAGAAATGTATTCTAACTGATCATTAGTAATTATATTATGATTGGTATTTTAACTGGTAATTAGTTTCATAACTTTACTTTATTTGGTTTGGTAATTGGTATTCTAATTTGTATTATACTTGTTATAATATACAATAAAATATATTTCACAACAAAAAAAGTCATTTCAAAATGAAAACTAGAAGAATTCCATTCCAGTGAGGTCAAACCATACTTTATCAAAATGAAACTTTAATTTTTTCCCCTCAACAAAATACTGTTGAAATCACTTTCCTGTGGAACATTTCAATTTTGACAAACTGGCATTTTCCAATAAAAAAATTGTTGGAAAAATGTTAATTATCTCTACAAGTAGAATTTTAGTAGTAGATTATTCATGTGGGGGATATTTCAGTTTCAGAAATTCCTTTCATCACTTTCAGTTAGGACTTTTAGAAAAAATTTCACAGTCCCTGAAGGTACTGGAAAAAAGCATTTTATTTGGGATTAAGGAAAGATTCCTTCTAAATACTAGAAACATTCATTATACTTTTCCTGACTAATGAGGTATCTACAGTAGTTGGTTATGAACTGTTATAAAACAAAGTTGACTTGTTACATCACCAAGATCTAGGGAGATTATGTGCAGAATCTCAAAGCTGTTTCCTTGATTAAGCTAGTAACAACCTGCTTTAGTGCGTTTTGTGATATTGATTTTGTTCGAAACCATCTCTTGAAGGGTTATATTCCTTCTGCTTAAGAGAATTATCAAAAAGCTGGCTCCATTATTATTTTCAGCATGGGCATCTAGGATCTCAGTATTAAGATTAATTGGAATTTATGCACCCTAGCATTAAACAATAAGGTCCTTCTGGATTGTAGATGTAAAATACAATTAAATGAAAATCCTTCTATTATCTTTGCAGCTAGGGAGGCACGTGAAAGATGAGTGCATATCCCTCGATGCCCAGAAACTTATTGACAGAACTTGATAAAAAAGGAAAAAATTTCTATTGCACTTTAGACTCATTAAAGCCAGCTAGAATGTGATAGGTTTTGTTGTGAGGTGAAGAGTTATGACAAAATTATTTTTAAACACTGAAGATAGCATCTCTCCTCCTTGTTAAAATGTGTAGCAGCATTTTCATTATTACTACTACTATACACATTTCTGAAGTGCCCATTCCTGTAACAACTAGTGTCATTATGTAAATGTAGGAGTACATCATTTCACTCAAGGAAGAGGATCAAAATGTCTCTCCCTGTACATACATAGTTTAAAAGTTTAGTTAAAACAGAATCAGATATAATTAGTTTATTTCCTCCCGGCATGTATTTCCTACAGCATGCAGCCAAGGCCTTTTATCAACACATCTTGCTGTATCCTAAAAGAGGTCAGAATTGGGATCAACTTCATCTCAAACTTCATTTGTAAATTCCATCAGTGGGGTCCCTCCATTGAAAAGACCCTGACACAACCAAATCCAAATTTCACCTTCAGTATTTTGTTGAATGTAGTTGTCACAAAGAGATTCAGAGCAAGAGTTAGTCTCTCAGGCTATGTCTACACTTGTAATTTTAAGTCGACTTAACTAAGTCAACTTAGTGCATCTACACTATAAAATTAAGTCAATTTAAAGGGGACCTAGCAAAGTCGACCTAGAGCATCCCCACTTGATGCCTAAGTCAACTGGCAGGGGCTAGGGGACTAGGAGTGGTGCATGATGGGAAGTGTGGCCTGTGGCAGTCAGGAAGTGCTCCCCATCCCCTGGCCAGTCCCAGAAAAGAGGAAGTGAGCACAGCACCTTCCCCTGTGTGCCTCACAAAATGGAGCCTGAGCAGGGCAGGGACCCAGCTCCTCCCCTTCTGCGACTTCTGAGGCAGCTGTGCAGCACCTGGCAGCTACTGGTTGGGCTGTTGATGGTACTTTGGAGCAGGAACTGCCTGTCAGCCAGCAGCAGAGAGGCAGGTGCCAGGCTGACTCCCATATGGCTGGCCCGGCAGGCTGCTGCATGCAGCAAGGTGCGTGCCATGCCTCGCCACCTCTGGGCACGTGCAGCCAGCACCGACTGGTAGGAGAGAGTCATCCTCACCACCTGGGACGATGCACAGTGGCTGCAGAACCTGCGGGTGAGCAAGGGGAACCTTCCTCAAGCCAGTCCGTGAGCTCACCCCGGTTCTGCAGCAGATGGACACCCAGCTGCGACCCACCCTGCCCATCAACAAGAGAGTGGCCATTGCCCTTTGGAAGCTGGCAACCCCAGACTCGTACTGCTCTGACGGTCGGCAGTTCGGGGTCGGGAAGGCCACCATGGGGACCACCGTCAGGCAGGTCTGCAGGGCAATTAACCGTGTCCTGCTAGACCAAGTCATCAACCAGGGCAACCTGCCTGACCTCCTCGAGGGCCTTGCTGGGCTGGGCTTCCCAAACTGTGGGGGCATTGTGGACACCACCCACATACCCATTCGAGCCCCAGAACACCATGCCAGGGATTACACCAACTGGAAGGTCTACCACTCCATCATCCTGCAGGCCCTGGTGGACCACTGCAGGGTCTTTCAGAATATCTACGTTGGTTGGCCGGGGAAGGCGCACGCCGTAAGGATCCTGAGGAACTTATCCCTCTACAGCCGTATGCAGGCACACACCTTCTTCCCCGAGCACAGCATCACCCTCAGGGACGTGCAGGTGCCCCTCCTGATCCTGGGAGATGCCATCTACCCCTTGCACCCATGGCTTATGAAGCCGTACGCAGGCTGCCTCAACGATAGCCGGGACCTCTTCAACGAGAGGCTCAACGGGTGCTGCAGTGTCATCGAGAGAGCCTTCGGCCAGCTGAAGGGCCGCTGGAAGGCCCTCCTGCCCCACCTGCAGCTGGGAGAGAGAAACCTGCGGGAGGTTGTGAGTGCTTGCTGCTGCCTCCACAACCTCTGCGAGCTGCAGGGGGAAAGGGTCCCTCAGGTCTGGGAAGCCGAAGCCAAGGGACTCGCCCTGCACTTCGAGCAGCCTGAGGACACCCTGCCCTGGACCGAGCAACCTCTTCGGCAGGCGCAGACCATTAGGGACACACTCAGAGACATTTTGATCCTCTTCCTTGAGTGAAATGATGTACTCCTACATTTACATAATGACACTAGATGTTACAGGAATGGGCACTCCTCCGCCTCTGAGCCCAGATGGGGCCTGCTGGGATGCCAGGTGTCCTCTGGCTCGACGGCATGGACGCTGCTGGGAAGAGGTACAGAAGAGAGTCCCTCCCATTAGCCCATGTGGGGTGCAGTCTGACAGCAGTTGCTGTCCCCTGACCATCTCCCTGTCCTTTGGCATAGGGCCCCCCTGGTACATGCTGGCACGCTGTGTTGCCCAGGTCAGGTGCAGTGCCCAGAGTGGTGGGCTGCAGGCAGCCGTGCCTCAGGGGTCTCCCCATGGGCCACGTGCCAGCAGTGTCAGGGGCATGCTGTGTGGCCTTGGGGCTGCTGCCTATGGTTCCCCCACCCCATCTCCAGACACACCCTTGCACTTCTCGCCTTGGGGGTCCCCCCACCACACAGCCCCCAGCCCCTCTACCCCTGTCAGAGTGCATCCCCCTGCCCCAAGCCTGCCTGTCCCAGGGTCAGGTCCCCCTGCAGTCCCTGTCCCACAGGCATGGCCAGCCCTGGTCCCAGGGGGAGGGAGAAGGGGAGGAACACTCACCAGCAGCTGCAACAGGTGTCCTTGGCGCTGGCCCCTCGCCTGCGTCCTCCTCGGGGTGGGGGGGGGAGGGAACTGGCTCCTCCTCTTCCTCCACCTGTCTGGATGGCCCAGCCGTCAGGGCAGGGGTCAGCTCCGGGCTGGTAGCTGGATCCTCCTCCGGATCGTGGGGCTGGCTGCTCTCTCCCTCCTCAGGGCCCACGGTCTCCTCCACCGAGCCCTCCTCCTGAATGTCATCGTCGGGGGAGAGGGGCTGGGCAGAGTCAATCGTGCCAGCAAGGTAGCCCCCACCCTCCCACTGCAGGAAGCTGTGCAGCTCCTGATAATACTGGCAGGAGGTGGTGGTTGCTGCCCCTGTCTAGTGGGATGCCTCCCGGGCCCTCAGGTACCCCTGACACAGGTCCTTAATTTTGACCCGGAGCTGCTGGGTATCCCGGGTGTAGCCCTTTGCTGCCAGGGCCTGAGAGATGGATGAGTACACCTCCCTGTTTCTCTGGCTGCCCTGCAGCCTGGGGGCCACGGACTCATCCCCCCAGATGGTGATGAGAGCGAGGATTTCAGCATGGCTCCATGACAGGGCACACCTGCGCCGCTGGCTGCCTGCTCAGCCATGCTGTGTGTCTGAGGCAGGCCTGGGCAGCTCTGAGCTTCAGGGGGGGGGGGGGTGCAGGGCTGTGTCCTGCCCCATAATTGGCCAGTCCAGGGTTCCTGTCCCAGGAATCCTGAGAACAAGTTCAGTAAGCAGAGAAGGGAGCCCTGGCAGCCATTTATGGCGACCTTGGCCTACCCTGCATCTGCACTGGCTTAAGTCGACTTTAGGAAGTCGACTTAAGCACTAGGTCGAATTTCAGGGAGGTTTCATAAAGTCAACTTTATTTTAATTAAGTCAACTTAAGCAACCTGCTTAAGTTGACTTAAGGAAAGTGTAGTGTAGACGCAGGGTAAATTAAGTCAACTTAAGCAAGCTTAAATCAACTTAATTTACTAGTGTAGACGCAGCCTCAGTTAGGGCTCTGAAATTAAAGACCAGCAGCCAGTTCCAAGGTCACACTAAAGTTCAGTGTCTGCCTGTAGCAGTTCCTCAGCACGGGGCTCACCAGCAGGGCACCTCCTGGCCATGTTATGGGGAATTAGACTAAAGTAGTCCCCTGCTGGTAATCCGCGCTCTGCTCCCACACACCAGACTCAGTCCCCGAGTCCTCTGCTTGGACCTCAGCCCTCCAGCTGAGTCCCTCAGTCCACCCCTTCCAGGGTATCACTAGATTTCTGGCCCACTTTGCAGCAGTGGGCCAGGCCTAGTCCACAGACCATTTCCCATGGTCATAGTCCAGCTTGCTCCACCAACCACAGTTAAAGACAGTCTAGGGCCAGCGAGCTTGTAGCCCACCTGCCACCCGCGCTGCTCCTGGCATGCTGAGGAAGCGGGGAAGGACCTGGGCCCACATCAGGCCCCAGCCCAGGGACCCTATGTGCCTCCTCAGAGGCCTTCCACCTCCCAGGCGTCAACTCCCTGGGCCACTTCCTCGCAACCCAGTCACACCACCTCTCACCAATCTGGATCCAACTGCCATCTGCTCCCGGGGCCCAGCCCTCAGACCGCTGCTCCAGCCTCTGGTCTCTCACCAGTCCAGATCCAGCCGCCGTCTGCTCCTGGCTCCCAGCCCTCAGATTGCTTCCCCAGCCCCTGGTCTCACTGTGAGGAGTCCACCTGCTATCCCTCTAGGCCTCCCTTGCCTGGACCGCTGCCCCATCATGGCATATCCGACCAGCTGCTCTGGAGTCCCAGCCACTGTTCCTCCAGACCTCCTTGCCTCTGGACCGCTGCCCCAGGGCCTTTACCCTTCTGACTGCTTTTTTGGTTCCTCAGCTCCCAATAGCTGCATTGGGAGCTTTCCAGGGTGCTGGCTCCATCAGCCAGCAGAAGAACCTTTGCCCTGGCCTGCCCAGGCCAAACTAAGCTCTCTGCCCTACTGCTCCCTCTTACATACTGGCAGCCTGGCCCTGATTGACTCAGCAGCCCAGCCCCTTTTTAACCCTCCAGGGGCCGAGGTGATGCCACTGCACCACTACCCTGCCAGACAAACAAGAAGTCCCCTGGCACTTTTAAAGACTAACAAATTTATTTATAGCAGGAACTTATGTGGCTGTAAATCCCACTTCATCAGATGCATGAAATGGAAGCTGTAGCATGTCAGGTGAATAAATAAATACACAAAAGGGCAAGTCAAAAGGTCAGTTCAGTCTTTTTCAGCAAACCAAATAAGTTGTTTTGTTTCAAGCAGTGTGGAATGACTGGGAAGGTTACAAGAGGGAAAATTCACCTTTGGGAATGAGTGAGCCATCCCAAATCCTTACTCAGCTCTAATCTAATGATTTGTGAGTTACCCTTCTCTGTGTTTATTTATTCACCTGACATGTTACAGCTTCCATTGCATGTATTTGATGAAGTGGGATTACATCCACAAAAACTCATGCAATAAATAAATGTGTTAGTCTTTAGAAGTGTCACTGGACTCCTTGTTTGTTTTGCTGAACTAGAATAACACGGCTACCCCTCTGGAACTTGTCTGCCAGAGTTGTTTTTCTGCCCTGGAACTCCACAATTCCTTCCCTATCCTTCAAGACCACTCATCCCTTCTTCCAGTATTTCACACCATTGTCTTCAGACTTAACTGCCTGACTTTCTCTACACTCAACACCTCAAGGAAGGCCCTGCCCTATTCACAGCACCATTTACAGTGGCTGACCAGAGTGATATATCCACATCTGGACATTCTGGAGGAAAATTTTGAAGTACAATTAAATCGATGAGTTCTCCCAGCATTCTAAATGTTAGTGTTCACTAGTGAATAGAAACATTCTATATTTGTTGGAACAGGCTCCAGGAACCTAGGTCTTAGTCTGGAAGTGGTGTAGCTAGGTTAGTCCAAGTTGTTCCAAAATGTCAGTTTTTGCCAAACTATAGTCCCTTGCCTCTTCCTCAATCAGGGCTGAGTAAGCAGCATGGGCTTCACCACTGAGTAATGAACATATATACCCTATATAGCCATATATCCCTCTTCTTTATTCACCTAAGTAGGGATAAGAATGATGAGAATTTCCTAATAAAGAGTCAACGTAAGCCTGTGTCATACTGGGGAACTTCCCATCCCAAATAGTGTGATTAGGTCACATGAAATAATCAAATAAAGTCTCTCCTTCTAAAGTATAAAAGCAGGCACGCGCGCGCACGCACACACACACACACAGAAATGTCCTTCTCTTTTTCATGATGCAATAATAGTCCCATAAATGTCCTGACCTCTGAAGGGTTTAATCTATGGCTCTCAAAAGAAAATGTCTCCCTTCCTTGAATTAAAGAAACCAACTTTACCTTGAGCCTAAGATACCAACCTGCCACTTCTTGCTTTCGCTACCTTTTGCACTCAGCTGGTGATGTGTTGATAGGTTATTTGAGAGCAGCTGCATGTTCTTCCACACCTTTCCTTGTCTGTTTCTATATCCCTGAAGAGTCAAGGTAGAAAAAGAGGGCTGAGCTGGAGCCACTCTAGTATTTACAAGTATCAGCCGCCCAAGTATCTCGCAGGATGAAAATAAGTAATACAGCCTATCACACAAAGTCAGTGAGAACTTAAATGATCATCTATCAGCTAGGGGTGAAGAGAGTAAAGAAGGAATAGATACAGCTTCACAAAACTAATGCCAAAGCTTCAGTGCCTGAACCCAACATATACTCCTGATTGGGTTTGGCTAACCTGCAAGGACCCTAATGTGCTGCTTTAGTTGGAGAGACCACACAGAGAAAAATGTTTTCTTTCCCTCCTTCTCCCTCTGTCCTAAAAATAATCCAGAGCCTATGAAATGAAATTTAATGAATAGGGTGAAAAACAGGGAGGAGGCAGTGTCAGAGGCAATTTAAAGTAGTAGGTGGATTAGACTCTAAAATAACCAGCCCCAGACATTCTCAATCAAAAGAACCATCTACTCTATCCAGATCCCAATCAAGATTTAACCTCTGCCATCATAAGTGCTGTGACTCAGCTAAGACATGACTGAAATTTTCCATACAAGAAGGGGTTTTTTGCAACAATAAAATTACAGCTGTTCAGCCATGATCTTTTAAAACACTTTTGCCAAGAAGGAGAGGCTGGACAGAGGCCAATAATTAATAGGCTTCATATATAACGGGAAGACTTTTTAGCAAAGTAATAATTGCTGCCTACTGAACTGAGAAGGAACTCTTCTGAACCAGGAGGCAGCTATAATTGCAGTAATATATGCTGTAAGAGTTCTGGGAACAAAAAAAGAGAAGCAGGGACATGGATATAAACAAGAGGTCAAGAGAGGACTGGGCACAACTACCTCATAGAACCGACTTTGATTTATGTTTGAAAAATGCACAATTAGAATCAATACGCAAAAACGAGAGAAAATCTTTTCCCAAAATTTGTGCTGAGCAACTCTTAACTGAACATTACTATCTACATATCTTATTGGCTTTATTCCCATTGAAAGTCTTGTCTTTTGTGTACCACTGGCTTATGTGTGGGCTATACAATCTATATCAGTTTAGAAACTAACATGTAGAAGTAGGTGAGTAAACATTTTACCTGCCCTGTGAGAGATTTTGAAATTTTGATTTTTTCTTCCATACCCTGAACTCAGACAAAAAGTTAAAAAGTCAAAATTGAACTTTTTGATGATATCCAAACTTTTTTTTCAATTTTTTTTAAAATCAGGAGATTGGTTGAAATCAATCCTTTCTTGTGAACTGTTTTGATTCAAATTAATTTGCAATTTCCCATTTTAAAAAGTGTTTCATCTGAAAATTGCTAACCAGCTCTAATAGCAAGGTAGTTTGTGTTGTAAAAGAGCTAGGCATATATTTCTCACTTTGAAGATTAAATTCTAACAATTACATTATACCTGTGACACAGGAAGAGTACTACAGGAAAAAGAAGGGCTCACTGGCTATGTCTACACTTGTTAATTTAAGTCGACTTTAACTAAGTCGACTTAGTGTGTCTGCACTTAAAATTTAAGTCGACTTAAAGGGGAACTTACAAAGTCGACCTAGAGCGTCCACACTGGATGCTCTAGGTCGACTTTGTGGGGCTCGGGGCACCTTGGGCAGGTCCACGGTGGCGGGGGGGGCACCCCTTGTATACAATGGGGCAAAGGGGTACAGGGACCCTGGCAGGGCATTTGGGCAGGGTGTGATGCTGCCTGGATTTAGGGAAGCATTTATGATATTATTTTCTATGGATATCTCATAAATGCTATAATCCATAGGAACTATGTCATGTTTGGTATCAATCGAAAGGTAGTAATTTGCTCGGAATGATTCTATAGTTTATGTCTAGGAATTGTATTTATATTAGAAGTTAGTTAGGAATTTGGTGTTATATCTATACTTTAACTTGTGTCATTCTGGAGAAATGCATTAGACAGGAGGGTGTGAACAACCATTGTCTCCTTAATGGCTCATCAGGTTTCTCCCTTTGGCCCATTGTAGGTGGAGCTTCCTTAACATTAAGGAGACAATGGTTGTAATGTTAAGGAAGCTCCCACATCTACACTGGCTTAATTCGACTTTAAAAAGTCAAATTAAGCCTTAAATCTAGTGGAAAGGAGGTTTAATAAAATCGACTTAATTTTAATTAAGTCGACTTTATTTTCCTTAAGTCGACTTAAGGAAACTGTAGTGTAGACACAGGGTAAATTAAGTCGACTTAAGCAAGCTTAAGTCAACTTAATTTACAAGTGTAGATGCAGCCACTGTGGGCCATATCCAAAGTCCATGGAAGAATGGAAGTAAATGGAAAGATTTCCACTGATTTTAGTGAACTTTGGATCAGGTCTTCTGAGAACACAAAGGAGCATCTGTAGCTGCCCCAAGAACAATACCTGATTAAATGAATGTGAGTAACCTGAAATATATAAGATGAAATGCAGGACCTATCTTTATGCTGAAACTACATCTATTTCATCAACTGGTTACTGCATTACCATAAAAGAGAACATTAATGATTATTGGTTAAGCGCTCCAAAGTGAGAAATAAAGTTAAGATTGTTTATGCAACTTTAACTCTGCCCCTTTGTGCATATATATTAGTATCCTATCTGTATTTGCGTGACTACATACTAATTTTCAAATACAAAATACATTTTCCTGTTACATCTCTAAACACACTGTATTTTCTTCTACAGCTTTTTCACACATCTTTTAGCATTGACTACTACTCTGTATATTCCAGAATAAAAGCCCTTAAAAACATTTATACAAAACTTATATAGTAAAGTGATTCTTATACAAGTTATCATATAATAAACATAACATACCACAGAAGTGAAAATCTGTTTCAAGTTTACCCAGAGCCCTTCTTCAGGTCTGGGTGTAGCAAAGGTGATGGCCTCCCTTGGAGACAGACAGGGAGGGAAGTCTGCCCTTGGGGGCTGTGCTGAAACCCTCCTGTTGATCATACCAGAAACTGGGGAACAGAACAGGAAGCATAAGAGGAGATCCCTGGAGCTTAGTCTGGACTGAGATGCCAAAGGGGAAGCATGTCTCCTCTCTCTCTCTCCAAAGCCCCAACTGTACCACTGCCCAGCTGAGGAACTACCCACCACTGATGATCCTGAGGATGCTGCCAGCTGCCTGGGACCTAGAGGAGCTGCTAGTGACCTGTGACAAAGAACAGTCCCTGACTGGCTCCAACCTGGAGGAGTTGCTGTCTATGAACAACCCCGAGGAACTACTGGACCTGCTGCATGCTGACGACAGTGAAAAGCTGTGCAACCTGTGTGATGGGACGCACGTCCGTGCACCCCTAGGGCATGATCTATGTAACTTTTCTGTTCAGTTTTGCAATGTAATTGTGTGATTTGATGCCAAATATGCTATATCAGGTTCCTTTGTGAATGCTCATAACATATTCTACAAAATTGTTGTAATGCCATATTTCCTACTGCAACATGTATGTGCAGATGTGAAGCATGTTACAGGGTTCAGACTCTCAGGACTATCTCTAGCACAGTGGCTGGAGATTTACATGTCAAAGGGGATGCTAATGCCCTGCCTGGCTCAAGTAGAAGTAAAGAGAACCACACAACAGGATGGAGAGGGAGGGGCTGTCAGCAGTTTGTAAAAACAAAGACAGATTGTTTGAGAGAGAGACACTGCAGGCTTTCGCCGGGAAGACACCATCTTGCAACCAACTTCAAGCAAGATCTGGGCCCTACCTGGGAATAGGCAGAGAATGGCTGTAAAACATTGAACAGCTGAACACCTTGCGCATAATCTTGGACTTTGAGGTTAGTTTAGATAGTTAGACTAGTTAGTTTAGATGTTAGTTTAGTTAGACTAGATAGTTTAGATGTTAGACTAGTATGCGGTTTATGCCTTTTATTTGGTAGTGGTCACTCCTGACTCATTCATAGTAACATTCTGCCTCGATTGGCCATGTTCTCACTTGAAATCATACTCTGATCAATAAACTACTTTTTTTTTTCAATCTAAAGCTGTGTGGTCTTTAGAGGGTGTGGATGTGAGAGGTTGGGCACAATCCACTCCTTTGTTAAGTGGACGGATTTGAGACTAAGGTGATTGGGAGTCGGTCCCAATCCCTGTAAGGCAGTGGCTCCCAGTGTAGTGTCTGGGGCTGGGTGTGCTCGCTTGGGGACCAACGCCTGTGTGGCTAGTGGATTTACACCCACTGCCTGGGACCAATTACACGCTGGTGGCTGGTGTGGACTGACTCAGGAATGAGTGGTCACCCAGCGGAGAGGGGGTGAATTGAGGTTCAGGAGTAGAGTTCAAGGGATCATAGCAGCAACCAGACTGGATCTGGGGAGCAACCTGTCACAACCTGCCCCTGGCAGAATACTCTGAAGAGGTTGAGAGGGGCCCAAAGGATCAGGTACCACAGGGACAGGGGGCTGGAAGTAGCCCAGAGGAGTTGGATGACAGTCTGGTGGTTATGTGGCTGGCAGCTGAGTGGTTGAGGCTGAAGCTCCACTGACCCTGTGGCAGACCCCTGTCATGGATAGAGATCTAGGGTGGGATGCAGAAGAGTTGGGTGTGCCAGCATCCCCCGCCCCCCTAGCCACACTGCCCTTGGTGCGGTTCCTGATGCCACCCTGTAAAGCCTGTTTGGGGCTCTAGACTAGTTGCTTGCCCTGCTTGGGGCTCTCAACTGCTTTGTGTACCCTGCTCAGGTGATATACTGACTTTTCCAGCACCACGTTCAACCTCAAAAGCTGGGCTATATCTTGCTGGCTTCCTGGTTGTGGGCTAGAGACTACTTGTTCAGCCACTCTGCCTCCGGGCCAGACTATAAACTGCAGACTCGCCTGCTGAGGGCTGGAGATGACTTGTTCACCTGCCCAACTTGGGGACAGGAAAACAGAACATTGACCTACCCAGGTCTGCAGAAGAGGCTAGGACTCCTGCAACCCTGCTAATTCCCCTTCATTGAACTGTACCTTCAGGAGCGGGGTAGTGGGGGGGGGGGGGGGGGGGGGCATTGACTCCCTCAGACTGACAGGGAGGGACAGTCCAATGCCTTACACTGGGAAACTTACTCACAATTAAATCCAAGGTGGAACAGATTGTTTAGTGTATCTAGTTAACCATATTTCCATTATTCAAGGTGAAGTGTCTCATTAACATCCTTCCAGTCATAGAGGAGAAAGGGAAGAAGCAGGGAAGGCAGCTCAGGTCTGAGAGGTGCTAGTGGATTATAGATTGTTGTAATAAACCAGAACTCCAGTCTCTATTCAGTCCATGATTTTTATTGTCTAGCAAAGTTATAAATTTAAGTTTTCAGGCTTGTCTTTTGAAAGTGTTGTGAAGGTTTCCTCTGAGGATGAGAACTGATGACTCGGGTATTGAGTAATCACTATGAAAAGTATTCACTAGCAGGTGAGAGTATGTTTCTGTCTTTTATCATTTTCCTGTGTGAGTTCTGTTATTGGGGCATTTAGTGCACTGAATAAGGTATACCACATGCTGTGGCTGGCATGTGTAGGACCCCATAGATCTTGAAAGTGTTTGTGGGGGGCGGTGATCATTGTAGCAGTGGAGATATGTCTACAGGTTTTGCATCTGTTGTCCTGGCAGGATCTGGTGCTGCTTTGAGTTAGTATCCTGGTCTGTGGTGAACTTGCTTCTGAGGATGAGCTTGGAAAGGTTGGAGTGTTGTTTGAAGGCCAGAAGAGGGGGTTCAGAAAAGATTTCTTTCAAGAGGCATTTCCTCATAGAGTATGGATAGTAGTTGTCTCAGGATACCCCAAATGGGTCCTAGTGCAGGGTGGCTGGTGACAACTAGGGGTGAATGGTCAGGGGTTGGGGGGTTATTTCTGTATAGAAGCAGGTTCTCTCAGGGTATTTGGGTGTCCCATTCCATGATGCAGCCTACTTCTCTAGTGGGGTGTCCTTGTTTGATGAAGGTGGTTTTGAGCATGATAAGGCAAATACTGTGGACTTTCTCCTCCTTTCTACTCTTTCTGTGGTGTCTGAGCACCTGGCCGTAAATAACAGATTTCTTGGTGTGTTTGGAATGCTTATTGGGTCTATGACAGTAGGTGTGGTAAACCATGGAGTACCTGTATATAGCTGTTTGTAGCACTCCACTATTGAAGCTGATCATGAAGTTGATGCTTAAGAACATAAGAACATAAGAAAGGCCGTACTGGGTCAGACCAGAGGTCCATCTAGCCCAGTATCTGTCTACCGACAGTGGCCAGTGCCCAGGTGCCCCAGAGGGAGTGAACCTAACAGGCAATGATCAAGTGATCACTCTCCTGCCATCCGTCTCCATCCTCTGATAAACAGAGGCTAGGGACACCATTCTTAACCCCTTTCTGGCTAATAGCCATTTATGGACTTAGCCACCATGAACTTATCCAGTTCCCTTTTAAATATTGTTATAGTCCCAGCCTTCACAACCTCCTCAGGTAAGGAGTTCCACAAGTTGACTGTGCGTTGTGTGAAGAAGAACTTCCTTTTATTTGTTTTGAACCTGCTACCTATCAGTTTCATTTGGTGACCCCTGGTTCTTGTATTATGGGAGTATTTAAACAACTTTTCCTTGTCCACTTTTTCCACATCCGTCATAATTTTATATACTTCTATCATGTCCCCCCTCAGTCTCCTCTTTTCCAAGCTGAAGAGGCCCAGCCTTTTCAATCGTTCCTCATACGAGGCACTCTCCAAACCCCTAATCATTTTAGTTGCCCTTTTCTGAACCTTTTCTAGTGCTAGAATATCTTTTTTGAGATGAGGAGACCACATCTGTACACAGTATTCGAGATGTGGGCGTACCATGGATTTATATAAGGGCAATAATACATTTGCAGTCTTATTTTCTATCCCCTTTTTAATGATCCCTAACATCCTGTTTGCTTTTTTGACCGCCTCCGCACACTGTACGGACATCTTCAGAGAACTATCCACAATGACTCCAAGATCTTTTTCTTGACTCGTTGTAGCCAAATTAGCCCCCATCATATTATAGGTATAGTTGGGGTTATTTTTTCCAATGTGCATTACTTTACACTTATCCACATTAAATTTCATTTGCCATTTGGATGCCCAATCACTTAGTTTTGTGAGATCTTTTTGAAGTTCTTCACAATCTGCTTTGGTCTTGACTATCTTGAGTAGTTTAGTATCGTCTGCAAACTTAGCTACCTCACTATTTACCCCTTTCTCCAGATCATTTATGAATAAATTGAATAGGACTGGTCCTAGGACCGACCCTTGGGGAACACCACTAGCTACCCTTTTCCAATCTGAGAATTTACCATTTACTCCTACCCTTTGTTCCCTGTCTTTTAACCAGTTCTCAATCCATGAAAGGACCTTCCCTTCTATCCCATGACAACTTAACTTACATAACAGCCTTTGGTGAGGGACCTTGTCAAATGCTTTCTGGAAATCTAAGTACACTATGTCCACTGGATCCCCCCTGTCCACATGTTTGTTAACCCCTTCAAAGAACTCTAATAGATTAGTAAGACACGATTTCCCCTTACAGAAACCATGTTGGCTATTGCTCAACTGTTTATGTTTTTCTATGTGACTGACAATTTTATTCTTAACTATTGTTTCAACTAATTTGCCCGGTACCGACGTTAGACTTACCGGTCTGTAATTGCTGGGATCCCCTCTAGGGCCCTTTTTAAATATTGGCGTTACATTAGCCGACTTCCAGTCTTTGGGTACCGAAGCCATTTTAAGGGACAGGTTACAAATCTTAGTTAACAGTTCCGCGACTTCACATTTGAGTTCTTTCAGAACTCTTGGGTGAATGCCATCTGGTCCCGGTGACTTGTTAATGTTGAGTTTATCAATTAATTCCCAAACTTCCTCTAGTGACACTTCAATCTGTGACAGTTCCTCAGATCTGTCACCTACAAAAGCCGGCTCAGGTTTGGGAATCTCACTAACATCTTCAGCCGTAAAAACCGAAGCAAAGAATCCATTTAGTTTCTCTGCAATGACTCTATCATCTTTAAGCGCTCCTTTTGTATTATCATCATCAAGGGGCCCGACTGGTTGTTTGGCAGGCTTCCTGCTTCTGATATACTTAAAAAACAATTTGTTATTACCTTTGGAGTTTTTGGCTAGCCGTTCTTCAAACTCCTCTTTGGCTCTTCTTATGCTGGTGTCGGTATGTCTACATTGCAAGCTCCTAGCACAGGTAGACAGACACTTGCAAGCTCCATTTAAGCCAGAGTACTAAAACTAGCAGTGAGGACCTTATGGCATGGCAGCAGCTCAGGTTAGCCACCTATGTCCAGTCCGGGGGGGGGGGGGGGCCGCGTGGTCGGCTGGCAAGCCCAAGCTACCATTGATGTCACAATGTCTGTATTGCTATCTTCAGTGAACAAGCTCAAGCAGAGGTGTAGTGTGCCTCTCTCCACCAGCACTGAGAATCACATCTCTCAGCTGCATTGTAGACATACCTTAGACTGTATTAACATTGTCCTCTGGTCTAGGGGAAAGGGTGAAGCTAAATCTAGCCAAGTTGCCCAGCCTGCCATCTCCAGGTGCTTGAAGCTAGAACCCCATAGAACTCTTATGAATCGGTTCCCATAGGGTTAGGGTAAAAAGGGGGAAAACCACAGAGATGGAGCTCCATCTCCCTCCCATTAGCACAGGTTCCCTTCTGTCTAGTTTACACAGAGGAATGTGGAACCCTTAATTTTCTTCTCTCCCCAGAATTTATGGATAGCTGAATGATAGTTCATTCTCTTAAATGGTTTCATTTAAATGGTGTGGAACATATCTTAATAGAGTGTTGTGAGGACCACCTCCCCTCACATTCACCACTGCCTGTACCATCTTTTCTCTCATTACTAAAATTGACAGGAGCTTCTAGATCAGAGGTGCACAACCTGCAGCCCACGAGCATGTTCTGTGCGGCCCTCTAGGAGTGGAGTGAGCGGGGGGATCACGTAACATGACACCACCACCACCACCACCACCACCACCACCCCCCGCACATTGCATTTGTGGCCCGCGAGTAGCCTTAGAAAATGCAATGTCCTTGGCCAAAAAAAGGTTGTGAACCCCTGTTTTAGATGTTTAGAATATTTGAAAATCAGGCTACTTATTTAGGTGCCTAATACAAATTTAAAAGCATAAAAATAGACTTTAAAAAAAAAGCCACCTGGTCAAGGCATTTTTTCAAGTCAAAATTGGTATCAGTGTTTAATAAATTGTCTCTAAGTCTCTAAGTCAACTAGTTCGGTCGAAGGAGAGCCAGCCCCACACAGGAACCCTCCTAGCCGGGACCGCTCGGGTCCCGGGGAGAACTTTCCTGGGACCCGAGTGGTCCCGGCTACGAGGAAGAGCGGGACCCGTGCTCCAGCTGGGACCTGCACTCCAGCTGCTCAGCAGCCAGCAGCTGGAGCGGGGATCCCAGGGAGAAGGGACCAGCTGCCGGCTGCCAAGTAGCTGGAGCACGGGTCTCAAGGAGAAGGGATGCTCACGCTCCCTCCTAGCCAGTACCCTGCGGTCCCAACCAGGAGGGAGAGCAGGAGACCCACGCTCGAGCTCGGCAGCTGGAGCACGGGTCTCCCGCGCTCCCTCTTGGCCGCAACCGCTTTGTCCGGCTAGGAGGGAGCGTGGGACTCCCTTTGGCCAGGACCGCTCGGTCCCAGCTAGGAGGGAGCCCCACACTCCCTCCTAGCTGGGACCATGCTCCAGTTCCTGGGAAGCCTCCGTAGGCTTCCCAGGAGCTGGATCGCAGCCGTGCTGGCAAGTGCTGGCGCTCCAGCTCTTTGGGGAGTCCTGGAGGCTTCCCTAAACAGCTGGAGTACCACGCGAGCAATTGACGGCGCTCCAGCTGTTTAGGAAAGCCCCCGGGCCTCCCCAAAGAGCCAGAGCACCGACAATTGCCGGCACGGCTGCGCTCCTGCTTTTGGGAAGCCTCTGGAGGCTTCCCAGGAGCTGGAGCGCAGTCCCGGCTAGGAGGGAGCGCGCGGCTCCCTCCTAGCTGGGACCGAGCGATTCTGGCTGAAGGGAGCCCCACGCTCCCTCCTAGCCGGACCAAGCGGTTGCGGCCAGGAGGGAGCATGGGAGACCTGTGCTCCAGCTGCCAAGCAGCCAGCAGCTGGAGCGTGGGTCTCCCACTCTCCCTCCTGGTCAGGACTGCAGGGTCCCGGCTAGGAGGGAGCGTGGGGCTCCCTTCTCCCTGAGATCCGCGATCCAGCTGCCTAACAGCCGGCGGCTGGAGTTCAGGTCTCCTGCTCTCCCTTCTTGTTGGGACTGCAGGGGCCCAGCTAGGAGGGGGTGTGGGGCTTCCTTCTCCCCGGGACCGCGCTTCAGCTTCTGAGCAGCTGGAGCACGGGTCCTGGGGAGAAGGAAGCACGTGGCTTACTTCTTGCCAGGACAAAAGCGAGCCCTGCGGTCCCTTCTTGCTGGGACCTGAGTGGTCCTGGCGAGAAGGGACCCATGCCCTAAGTCGACTAAATCGACTTAGGGCATCCACACTGCTTAAGTTGACTTAAAAAGTCGACTTGAGCTTCAAAGTCGACTTTAAGCAGCAGCTTAAGTCGACTTAAGGAAATGCCAGTCTAGATGCAGAGTAAATTAAGTCGATTTAAGCATGCTTAAGTCGACTTAATTTACTAATGTAGATGCACCCTGAGGCACGGGGGGGGGGGGGGGGTGCTGCTCACTTGTCACAATCGTAGCCAGGTTCTAGTGAAGTTAAGAGAATAAAGTGAACAGATCCCAGAGATCAAAGACTTGGGATTTTGGTGGTGAGCCTTGAGTTCGTGAGAGAGGGTGAGACCTTGTGGCCTTGACAGGTTGAGGTCAGAGCTTGTGACCCTTATGGGCTAAGATCCCCATTCTGCTAGCACCCTCTGTTCCCTCACAGGAGGAAGGGTACTAGGACTCAGGGAGAGCTGTGCCCTGAGGAGGGCAGGCTAAGAAGAGCCTATCCCATGTTACAGATTATATGGTAAGGAGACTATAACCTCTGCACTGGAACCAGTGAAATATCTGGTAGGGGAAAGTAAGGGAGATGAGCAGATTGTGCCTTTCCCTTTGTGCTAAAAGTTTCATAGAAGTTGCAGCCTGCTGCTTAATTCCACGCGTTTGTCCTCATTTTGCTGCTGTGTCCACACCAATTGCAAAAGTTTTGCCAAAAATAGAAGCCTGAACAGTCCCAAGAGACCGAGCTGTCCTGTGAAAGGCAGGGGATATATGACTCTGTCAGGGCACAAGAGCCCAGTTATCTTACCTACCCTCAAAAGGTAAAAACATACTAGTTCTGCTCAAGCCAGGGCGTTCTGTGGTCATCAAAAGTGAGTTCAGTATCTTGGCCTATGAGATTCATCAAGCAGAGGAACATGGTCCTAAATGGATATTCCACAGCCTGTGATCTCTAGTTCTTAATTCTCCTTTATTAAATGCTGGGCTGCTTTGAAAATGTCATCTCACTGAGCAGGAAAACCTACTCTGGCTGGAATTGGGTATTTCAAAATGCCAGAACAAAAATAAGTTAGGGAACTGGGAAAAGACTTAACCCTTGTGCCTAGGCTAGTTACACATAACATGGTGGCTAGATTCTAAACCAGAGATTCTCTCCAACCACCGCTGTTAGCTGATAGACTAGACTGCCCACCAGGATGTAGTACATCACTGAACTTTGATGATGTTAGATAGAATACCATTGATTCAGTAGGAGCTCAAAGGATCTCTCACAACACCCGAAATCAACGTCTTGGTTAAATACTCTTGAGATAATTTTACAAAAGCACATTTTGTACACTATAATCCAGAATGACTTCTTCAGAGACATGGGATGAGGTTTACAAGAGAGTCTGTACTAAGTTCCACAAGTATATAACCTGAAACATAGTCACATCAATGGGAAGTCCACCAGGTGGGGAAGTTTTTGTGGCCCAAGCATAGGTCACTGCAACCTCAAAGCAAGCAGCAGTGGTCGGTGAGAGGAGTTAGTTAGTCAGAGGGGGCCTTTGGCTATTAGAGGCCCTAGGTGCATTGTGGGGTCCCCATGTTACCCCCTCTCCCCGTGTAATAAGCCTGCAACTGTACACGCAAAATGCATATACAATGTCACAACTAATTTGCACATGAAATTCCATATACAAATAACTAATTCTGGATATTTAATCTGTACATGCAATCAAAGTAAATTACACATCAAGGCCTTATGAAAATCCCAGGTAGTACATACTGTTCTGAGACATCTACCCAAGCGGAGAGAGTGAGATAAGAACCAAGTTCCAAAGGGGTAGCTGTGTTAGTCTATTGTAGAAAGACAACAGAGTCCTGTGGCACTTTTAAAGACTAACAGATTTATTTATCACATGAGCTTTTGTGGGAGAAAAACCCACTTCATCAGACGCTTTGAAGATGGGAAACTTACAGAATGGGAGGAAATTAAATGCAGTGAAATATATGACATAGGGTCAGGTCAGGCTGTAACAGCAAATCAAAATAGATGTTAGAATTCAAACACTGGGGAACAGCACAATATGCCAACATCTTTATGGCCAATTTAGAACAACGCTTCTTCACGTCTCATCCCAAAGCACCTCTACTTTACTTATGTTATATTGATGACATCTTCATCATCTGGACCCATGGTAAGGATGCCCTTGAAGATTTCCATTGAGATTTCAACAATTTCTACTCCACAATCAAACTTAGCCTGGAACACTCCACACAGGAGATCCACTTTCTGGACACTACAGTGCTAATTAGTGATGGGCACATAAAGATCACCCTAAACTGAAAACCTACTGATCACTATAGTTACCTACATCCCTCGAGCTTTCATCCAAGACACATCACACGATCCATTGTCTACAGTCAAGCCCTAAGATATAACCTCATTTGCTCCGATCCTTCAGACAGAGACAGACACCTTCAGGATCTCTATCAAGCATTCTTAAAACTACAGTACCCATCTGCAGAAGTGAAGAAAAAGTTTGACAGAGCCAGATGGATACCCAGAAGTCAACTGCTACAGGAGAAGCCCAAGAAAAAAATCAACAGAATTCCATTGGTCACCACCTACAACCCCCTTGTCAGACCACTTTATCACATCATCAAAGATCTACAGCCTATACTACAAGATGATCCCTCACTCTCTCAAGCCTTGGGAGACAGACCTCTCCTTGCTTACAGACAGTCCCCCAACCTTAAACAGATACTCACCAGCAACTACAGATCAAACAACAGAACCATTAAAGCAGGAACATATCCCTGCAACAGACCATGCTGCCAACTTTGCCCTCATAGCTACACTAAAGACACCATCACAGGACCAAATCAAGCCACCTACTCCATCAAGGGCTCATTCATCTGCTCATCCACCACTGTGATTTATGCCATCATGTGCCGGAAATGCCCCTCTGCCTTATATAGAACAGGACAGTCTCTGCGCAAAAGAATAAATGGACACAACTCTGACATCAGAAATTGTAACACTCAAAAACCAGTAGGGGAACACTTCAATCTCTCTGCTCACTCCATTGATGACTTGCTAATAGCTGTGCTGAAACAGATGAAGAACAAATCACAGCTTCAAAGAGAAACTGCAGAACTCGAATTTATATGCAAATTCGACTCAGTTGCCTTGGGGTTAAACAGGGACTATGGATTTTTCTCTCATTACAACAGGTGATTTGACCTCACCTTCCTCTATGTGCTGTTCTCCAGTGTTTGAATCTTAACATCTATTTTGATTTGCTGTTACAGCCTGACCTGACCCTATGTCATATATTTCACTGCATTTAATTTCCTCCCATTCTGTAAGTTTCCCATCTTCAAAGCATCTGAAGTGGGATTTTCTCCCACGAAAGCTCATGCGATAAATAAATCTGTTAGTCTTTAAAAGTGCCAGAGGACTATGTTTGTTTATAAGAACCAAGTGTCATACTTACCTCAACATTTACTTGTGGATTTGTTTGTTGATTGAAGTTAGACTCCCCATCCCTGCTTGTATGCTTCTGTTTTCAAATGTAAACTTCTGTGTTTAAAATATCAATATTTACATTAGCAGAAGAGTTATCTGCGAAAATCTTTAGCACCCTCTACTGGTAGAATCTGTAGTAGCAGACTATGCATACATCGCCTTACTCAGGCAAGACCCAAAGACAGACATATTTCTAGCCTACCCTTTACCAGTGTGAAATGATGTATTGACCTATAGCTGCTAAAAATACAGTAGAGCAGATGCATACAATAAGTATTTATTTTGACTTTTCAGAAGCTAGGACAAAGGCTAAATTCAGTTCTCTGCATTGTTTGATTACAGAGGAAGAGAAGAGATTGCCAACAACCTACCTTGTTTTTGGATGGCTTGACACATCTGTGATCAGGGCCGTCCCGTGGGGGGAGCGGGGCCCAGGGCCAATTGGCCAAAGTGGGGCCCCACCCCCCAGGGAGCTGGCCCTGGGCTGGGAGGCCGCCTGCGGAGGGGAGCCGGCTCCAGCCCCGGGCCGGTAGGCTGAGGCCGCCTGCCGTGGGGGAGAGCCAGCTCCGGTCCCGGCCTCAGGCCAGGAAGCTGAGGCTGCCTGTGGGGCAAGGGAGGGTGGGAGCCAGAGCCAGAGCCGGAGCCGGCTCCAGTCCCAGCCGTCGAGGCCGCCTGTGGGAGGAAGCCGGTGGTCCCGGCCCCGAGCCAGGAGGCCAGGGGACCCGGCAGTGTGGGGCAGCTGGGCCCAGAGGCCAGACCCCACGTGCACTGCCCCTGGGCCTGCCTGCTCTGCCCTGAGGGCGGGGAGGGCTGGCCCAGGGGCGGGACATAGCTGGCCCGGCCCGGCCCGGCCCGGCCCAGCCCGGCTCGCTGCCGAACACAGCGGGGCTGCCATGGGAGGAGGGGCTGCAGCACGCACGGGCCCCACGGCGATCACCCCAATTCCTCCCCCTCCCCCCGCCCCCAGGGACGGCCCTGTCTGTGATGATAATCAAAAGAAAGACTATGCAGCAGCCATCACACTGTAACAAGGGATCACATTCTGTTGTGTGTCCAGTGTCTGTGAAAGCTTTTGCTTTGGCATTTTACTCAAATGCCATTCAATCATGGGAAGCAGCAGGCCAGATCAACAAGAGAGGAAATGGCTGAGAAAGAATCCAGAAAATCATTATAGCTTCACATATCCTCCAGCCTTTACAAGTAGTTTAAAAGATATTCCAAATACCAGAAAGATTACCACTATATCAAAAGTGATAATCAGAGTTAAATATCTCATTTTAAAGCCTACCAATGAACTCGTTACCGGGCAGTCTACTTTCTGTACTGGCTTGGCAGCTGGATATTTTGGATCGCCATAGGAAATATTAAAGCAAAATAGTAATTTCAACTTGTCACCTTTCACCTTGTCACCACTGGTCACAATTTCACCTTCAGGAGCAATGTAGAAAGATACAGAAATACTGTCTGTTTCAGAGAGGTTATTATAACTCAGGACAACAGAAAACAAGAAACAGAAGGTACCATATACGAAGAAATGAATGTACCATGGATTTTTACCTTTCATATTAAAATTTCAGAACAAACAAGTAAAAAACATTGAACTACAAAGACCTTAAACATTTTTATATTACTTTTCTTATTATTTATTATTTGTGTTACACATTGTAGCATCTACAGTTCCCAAACAAGATTGGGACCCCAGGGTGCAAAAGGATGTAACAATTTCAGGGCACATAATTCAGTGTCAAAAAGGGTGATAAAACACAAGGTCTGTTTGAAGTGGGAAAGGAAGTAAATTTGAATCTAAAATGGGGAATGATTAAGTAGCATGTATTTCATTGCTTAATCATACCTAGGGACGGAAGGACAGATTTTTAAAAGATATTTAGACACCTAGAGATGCAAATAAGAACCTAATGGGATTTTTATAAGCAAAATCATTAAATCAGTGGGAGTCAAGCACCTACCTGCATCTTAAAGCAGCTAAATACATTTGAAAATCCGGCCCTGAGGCACTGTATCTCAGGCAAATTTTCTTATATAGCATCACAGTAGCCTTTCTGTATAATTTCTGAATCCCTGAATAAAGGGCAATAAAAGGAAATAAAGTAGTAAATATAGCTGACTGTGAGGCTGTATTTCAGATTATACCCTGAAATTCATGAACATCATATATTAACGAGTGTAAGGATGTTTGTCCCAGTGATTGGCTCCATTCACACTTTGCTCTGCACATGTTGAGGTGCTTTGCTGAACAGAAATGGTATTAGTCATGTGCTTAAATTTAAGAACATACTTATATGCTTTGCTGAATTCAGATGACATCAGGTGCTGGTAGAAGATTGAGGGGACATGTGAACCTTGCAGAGATCATTGCTGAAATGCTATGAAGCACATTTTAAAGAGGGATTTAAAGTTGGTGTGAGAGGTCATTCTGCACATGAGAAGAGATTTATTGTTAATGGATAAATGACAGCATGGAAGAAGACTGGATTCAGAGAAGAATATCAAAATAGCAAATTGGAAAAGGACTTGGGCCCATACCTTCTGAGAGTTGGGCATTTGAGCAAGAGTATAGGGGATCTTCTGAACTGAGGAGAGTTCAAAAAGCACTTATTAAGTAGGGAATTTGGAGACCAAAAAGATTTAAGGCATATACAAAAACAAGAAGAAACATGCAAACAGTTTAAAGGACGCTGTTCAGTTGCTGTCTATCACAAATGTCAAACAAGAAACACTAGTAGAAGTTGTTGAACATTGCTCCTTTGTGTAAGGAAAAGAGTTCAGACATCACTGCTCTAGCAGATAGTGGCAGCAGCTGTGCATGGAAATCAAGAAGTACAGAAATGACACCCACTGTGAAAGCTTCACAGCCTCAGAGTAACAAGCTCCATACACACAGACATACTTTGATATGCAAACAAACTCTGGGTTTAAACAGGGCTTGTTAGTATCAAAACTAATTTGAAGTGAACATGATTTAAACTGTAACACGTTTTTTGCGAGTCACATCTCCAAGAGCAGATCTTATTTACGTTTCAGACAACTCAAAGAGGTACTATCATGGGACACATTTACCCTGTCCCTCTTTAGGGTGGGGTGGGGAATGTGGTGGGTCTGTGATTACCACTTGCCTAATTATCCTTGGACTCAGGACAGTACAGCTTAGTGGCCAGAGTCAATATTTCAGCCCTGGGGATCACGGCTGCATGGCCCAATGGCCAGAGCCAGGGGGCCACCACCAGGAGGGTGACCGACAGGGTCAGGGGACCCAGGCATTTCCTACGGCACCAGGTCCTAGCCCATTGCCCTGGCAGTGGCATGGTTGTGTAACCCATACGCCTGAAAAGGCTATCTCTGAGAGACCTGCTGAGGGTGGGTTACTGTTGTTGGGCAGATTAGTGACCCACAACTGGAAACTTCCAGAAGCAGGGAGTGGTAGCAATTTGAGCATGCTCCACAGTGTACCCTGCTGGTGTGATGTGAGGTCAGTCAGATGACTGGAGAGCAGCAGCCTGAGCAGACAGCAGGCAGGAGCTGCCTTGAAAGGAGACCATGTGCTCAGTGTTCTGGAGAGGAGCTGAGCCAGGAGTGAACAAGATGTTTTCTCCATGTGAAGGAGTCATTTGCACCAGACCTTGCAGACATGCATATGGGACTGAGGGCTGGTTGCAGAGAAGAAGAGAAAGCCTGCATGTAATGCTACAGAGGATCCCAGCAAAGAAAGAAGAGGACAGCTATTTCTTGCCACTCAAGCTTCCACACTGGAACAGAGACTGTAGCTGAGAGTTGGGTGAACTCCACACAGACTTTGGGACTCTTGGGTATCTTTCATGCAAGGGATTGTTCTTTGTTAATTGTAGTTTGTTTTCTTAGGATAAGGTTCATTTAATTAGTAGTTAATAAAGTTCATTGTTATGTTTATTGTAGCAGTATTTTAATGTGTGAGTGTAGCTCTGAGCAAGCTTCGCCGTGAGTCCTGTACAGACTGGATCCTGGGTCTCCAGCTGCTTCCTCCACAGGGATTGGGATTGATTTCTGTGGGGCACTGGAGAAGGGCAATTTAATTAATTTTAGCCCACCTGAAGGTTACAGTTGCTCACCACCAACTCAGCTGGGAATTCAGCTGCAACATGCTGACTCTTCCTGGGGGTCACAGCTGTTCCGCCACTCCCACCTAACCTGTCTCCTGATGTTGTGGTCCACAAGTCATCCACACCTCCCAGCTCTCCAGCATGGATATTTTAGCTCCTGTTGGAGGTCTGTATACCTGGTTTGCCAGGTCTCCAGCTACCTTAGGGAAGGGATGTAGCAACTTCTGGGCTGGGAGCCTCCACCATGTGTCCTTCCTCCTCAATGGTCAGCCTAGAGTGAGCTGGGCTTCTCAATTATACAGAGGCAGCAATTGGAGCATGCCCAATATGGTTTGAGCGGTGGGACTTCTGCTGCGCATAGTATGTGGTCAATGCTCTATCGCCTACTGTAGGGTACATCTCCCCATCACAGGTTCCTATATAAAAAATGTACTCACGTAAAATATTTACTTCAAAGAGTGCCTAGGGAAAAAAATGACACCTCATTGAATCTGACCCTCTGAGCTTTACTGACTTTGGTGATGAACAGTTTATTCCAGTTAGTCCTGCAGAGTCAAACTTAACGTCAAGAGGACTGGATTCTACTCTTTTTGTAGCATCATTAACCAAAGTGTTCATTAAATGTAATTAATTACACCTATACATTCCCTTTAAAGACAGGAGGGTTTGCATAGATGTCACTAAGAGCATAACCTTCAGACTGTGGAGAAAAACTACATTGATGGAGACAATGTTCAAGATGGCAAGAAACAAACTTGGCGCTCAGAAACCAGAATAAATGGTCAGGACAAGCAGTTAGAAAAACAAACACTTATCTTTGTATTTGTAAATTAATAGTGTTTCATATAGAAGTCATTAAGACAGTAAACATGGGACCCCCGCATGTTACTTTTACAGTCACTTTTTTTAGTAGAACTGTACTTTACATTTGCACATCTTTTTCTTTTGTGCTTAATTTTCCTCAATTTCATGAATCCTGCCTGTCTTAAGTAAGCAGAAGAACATCTCTCTATAGAAAGGATTTCATACAGCAGCAGGGAAAGTTGCCCTTGATTGTTCTTCATATCTGATGAGGCCAAGAGAAAGGAAGCAATTTCACCAAACTAGAATGAGAACAACATTTTCTGCCTCCACTGTATTGTTTTGCATCACAAAGAAAAGTTTTTCAGTCTTATCTCCAGCATGTCTTTTTATATGTAAAATATTCTACACAGATTTTGTATGCTATAATTTTAATTCAAGATCTATTTTCTCTGTATTAAACTTCCCATTCCCCCCAGTCACAATTTTTAAAGTACATAAATAGACACTTCTGACTGCCGGAGAGTCAAAGTGAAATCTAGCATAAGCAGTCACTGCTCCTCTGGTGTTCTGTTTGCTTACGCTAAGACTGAGTTTTGGCCATACACAACTCAAAGGCCTTCTTTCACAAATTATCCAATGCTCATACAATGATGCCAACTTGTCAAGCTGCTGTTAGCCCATGTGACCAGCCCAGCACACACAGTTACACAATATTGCCTCAACATACCACCGTTTAGGCTGTAAAACATGGTAGTTAAAATTATCTGAAGATGGTTAACTAAGCATGCAGCAGTGCAAAAGTTTTAGAATATGGGGTTGGGGACTCAGTGTCTGGGGGGGGGGGCGGGGGTTGGGTATTTCTCTTGTTTTGTACTGGAGAGAATATCCTTGGTATTTATTGAATTGAGTTTTTTCCTCACTGATGAATGATCCCTTTTGCTACTTTGTCCCACGAATAGATTTTATCGAACATTTTTACACTCCTTTTCGCATTAGCAAATCTCCCAGGAAACAATACAATTGTGCATTCTATGGAAATAAAATTAATAAAACATGTTAATCTATTGATTTAAGGCAACAATCACTGTGAATATTAGATAGCCCCAGATGTTTAGAATGGGGTATTGACAACTGCCTGTTCAAAAATGCATACATAACTGAGTGTACATTTAGCATGATGGTGGAGAGGGTATGATTACACTGAGTGAAATTCCAAAAGTTTGAACTAGAGTGAATAATTCAATGAGCCAGTGTTTAATGTTATAGCTTTTTAGAATACATGTACATCTCCCTTTTGAGTAAGTCATGTGGATGAGAGAAAGGAAACGTGTTTTTGCATGCCCTCATGCTATCATAATTCCACATGTAGGAAAAGAATAGGATGCACACCAGAAGTACTTCTAATCTCTTCTGCCAGTAATAGCTATTGTGAGCTGTGGTCATACACAGTGCTCCATGGGGAAAATGCTGTGATCACAATTCTTGAGTACTGTATATGGGAAAAATGACAATTCTAGAGAAATTGCCTTTGGGGTGAACTGTGGCAACAGTGTACATTTCTCCTAAATGTCAACAGACCAGAAGAAATTAAAATGGAGATAGAGAAAACCAGGGGTGATAACTGGACTCGGTGAAATGAGATGGAAGAGCTGTAACTGTCAGCTGTGTAGTGATCACCCTATGTACTGCAATATAATATGTGAGAAGTGTAATTTGGTGCATAATCAGAGACTTGGCTGAGAATCTGGAATCTCCTGGAAGTCCAGCAGATAATGATTGAAGTCACAAAAGGAAATACAAACTGAGGAACATTCACATTCATGCACCAAACTACAGACATGCAGAAGGGATCTGAATGTTCACACAACCTGCCCAAAGACTAGAGGTTTCATGCCCAAACTGCTGAAAAAAAATGGACAACATTTGTAGTTGCCTGTGATGGGATGCACATCCATGCACTCCTAGGACATGATCTGTGTAACCTTTCTGTACAGTTTTGCAAGGTAATTGTGTGATTTGATGCCAAATGCACTATACCAGATTCCTTTGTGAATGCTCAGAACATATTCCACCTGATTACCATGGCACCATGTTTTCTACAGCAACATGTATGTACAGATGTGAAGCATGATACAGGGTTCAGACTCTCAGGACTATCTCTAGCACAGTGGCTGGAGATTTACATGTCAATGGGGATGCTAATGTCCTCCTTGGCTCAGGTAGAAGTAGAGACAAACACACAACAGGACAGTGAGGGGAGGGGCTGTCAGCAGTTTGTAAAAATAAAGGCACAGAGACTGTGAGAGGGAGAAGCTGCAGGCTTTTGGCTGGAGAAGTCTCCATTTTGCAACCAACTTCAAGCAAGATCAGGGCCCTGCCTGAAAACAGGCAGAGAATGGCTGTAAAACACCGAATAGCCAAACACCATGTGCATAATCGTGGACTTTGAGGTCAGTTTAGGTAGAGATGTTAGATTAGTATGCGGTTTATACCTTTTATTTGATAGTGGTCATTCCTGACTCATTTATATTATGTTTCTACCTTGATTGGCCATGTCCTCACTTGAAATCGGACTCTGATCAATAAACTAGTAGTTGTTTTATCTAAAGCTGTGTGGTCTTTAGAGGGTGTGTGTGTGGGAGGCTGGGCACAATCCACGTCTTTGTCCACGGATTTGAGACTAAGGTGATTGGGAGTGGGTCCCAATCGCTGTAAGGCAGTGGCTCCCTGTGTAGTGTCTGGGGCTGGGTGTGCTCGCTTGGGGACCAATGCCTGTGTGGCTAGTGGATTTACACCCACTGCCTGGGACCAATTACATGCTGGTGGCTGGTGTGGACTAACTCAGGAGTGAGTGGTCACCCAGCAGAGCGGGGTGAATTGGGGTTCAGGAGTGGGGTTCGAGTGGTCATAGCAGCACACCAGGCTGGATTTGGGGAGCAGCCTGTCACACTGCTGTCTAGGTTTTTTAAATGTACTTCTCAATGAAGACAAAAATATGCATGAAAAGCTACTGTAAGCAACATCAGTGTGATCACCATAGTATAACTCATTGCATTCAGAAGCAGAGAATTGACATCACCACGCCAGCAATAACTCACCCCATGTATTACAGGATATTAGGGTCTCTCAAATATCTTGTTCTTTGTGCTATAAAATAGGCTAGACTAATGGGTATAATGTTTCAGGTTGCCTATTGGATTGGATGAGGGGAATGGACCACTTCTCAATCATTCTAAAGAACCAGCCAAACAAGGAGTCCTGTGGCACTTTTAAAGACTAACCAATTTATTTATTGCATGAGCTTTCATGGGAGAAAATCCCACTTCATCAGACACTTTGAAGAAATACATTTGTTAGTCTTTAAAAATGCCACAAGATTCCTTGTTTGTTGGCTGACCTAGACTGACATGGCTACCCCTTTGGAACTTCTAAAGAACCAAGGTGCCACAAAACTAGCCATTTATCCCCAACACATTAGAAGGAAAGATGGTGTGATAGGGTATGCAAACCACACACTGGGGTGAAAGGGTTAAAAAACTATACTGGGCCCAGCTAGCCCTGACCTTCCAACCCTGCAGTGCATGCTCCAACTGAAGCAGGGCTGAAAAGTGGGGAAAGCTCAGAAGGTGAAGGCTGGGGAGGAGTGCAAACCTACCCTGAAGTCTCCTGCAAAATGAGTCAGAGGCCTCCCTCAGATATCAGGGATTGAATGCAGGCTGCAGTTGAGGCTAATGGTTTGGTTTCCTTTTTATATTTTCTTTCTCTTTATCTGGGCCTGGAAGCAGAGAGAGCAGTGGTAGGAAGTGACCCAGTGTCCACAACTCTCCAGGGCTCAATGCCATTGATGATCCTAAGGCCTTGGATTGGAGCCCAGTGGAGTGGGTGAGCCCAGGCACTCCTACCATGATGCCTCCAGCTGCTGAGTGGATGCTTGGCACTAAACACCTAGTCCACTGACAACCCTACTACAGATGGCTAAAGACACTAAGCTATAGCTGAAAATGGCAGCTGAAGGTAGGCAAAGAAGAAACTAGGCACTGAAGGAGAGTGTGGATATGTGGAAAAGAAGAGGAGAGGTAGAAGGAACTGGAAGAGGTAAAGAAATCAGGCAGCAAGATTTGGAGATTCTTATTTGGCTATATGGAATATTTCCTTTCTGCTCTGTCCCCAAGTCAGGAGATGGGATTCCACTGCTGGGTTTTTCTCTCTTCTCATTCCTCCCCAACGACCCTTGGATGAGACCATCTATTCCTACTTGGGAATAGAGAGCAACCTGATTGACCCCTGAAAGAGGGATTTATTGATTCCCTTCCAGAAGCAGTGGAATGGGAACAATTTCCAGAGGGGTAGCCATGTTAGTCTGTGTACAGCAAAAACAACAAGAGTCCTGTGGCACCTTAAAGACTAACAAATTTCTTTGGGCATGCCAAATTGAAACCAAAATGGGGTTCTTAGGATTCTGTTTCTGACTGGGAGACAAAACCTTCAGGACATATTAGATACCTAAGCTTCTTATCCACGCCCCTAAAATGTAGAGAACTTCATAAAAATGTTTTGGTTTTGTGCCGTCACTCCTTGCTCTGTGAAGTAAGGACTCTACTGTTCAGGGCGCCTACATTTGGTAATTTACACAAAGCACTAAATTCACTTAAAAATAAAGTCCAAAAGTTTGGGGGTTTTTTATGGGTTTCAGAAATACAGGAGGAGTGTTAGCAGGTGGCAGAACAAAACAGTCTATTAGATAGTAAATTGTTATTATACTGAAATGTGTATTATTAATAGGAGTGAAGAGCAATTCAGACACACCAAAATGTATACATTGCAAGGAGAGTGTTCTCAATATTTAAATATTGTAATAAAGACTGAAGAACTCATTCCTGGTTATATTGGAGTCTTGATGGTTTGGTCTGTTGCCACTAGTCATGCTATAATATGGGGTTGGCCGTATTCAAAAAGCACTCAATAAAACTGTGCAAGGAAGCTTTTTACATCTTTATTTGAGGGATCAGATTCAAATTAGTAGTGTTGGCTTTTCAGGTGAGAGAGCTTTTTCAGGAAACCTGTGTTCAACTTATATAATAGGAATGTGTGATGTTGGTCTTCAGGAGCGCCACTCTGAGATAGTTTAGTTGGAGCAAACCTGAAAAGAGTGGGATAGGCAGCTCCCAAAACTGGTTGTTATTTTTAAAGACAACAGAGTCCTGTGGCACTTTTAAAGACTAACAGCTTTATTTATCGCATGAGCTTTCGTGGGAGAAAATCCCACTTCGTCAGACGTTTTGAAGATAGGAAAGTTACAGAGTGGTAGGAAATTAAATGCAGGGGAGTGTATGACATAGCATCAGGTCAGACTGTAACAGCAAATCAAAATAGGTGTTAGGATTCAAAACACTGGGGAACAGCACATAGAGGAGGGGGAGGTCAAATCACTTGTTGTAATGCGAGAAAAATCCATAGTCCCTGTTTAACCCCAAGACAACTGAGTCAAATTTGCATATAAGTTCGAGTTCTGCAGACTCTCTTTGAAGCTGTGATTTGTTATTCATCTGTTTCAACACAGCTAGTGTTGCAATTTCTGATGTCAGATTTGTGTCCATTGATTCTTTGGCGCAGAGACTGTCCTGTCTGTCCAATATATAAGGCAGAGGGGCATTTCCGGCACATGATGGCATAAATCACATTGGTGGATGAGCAGGTGAACGAACCCTTGATGGAGTAGGTGGCATGATTAGGCCCTGTGATGGTGTCATCAGTG
>ML685776.1:4891714-4908002 GCA_007922175.1 Pelusios castaneus | reverse complement strand
TTTTCCTTAAGTCGACTTAAGCAGCTGCTTAAGTCAACTTAAGGAAAGTGTAGTGTAGATGCAGAGTAAATTAAGTCGACTTAAGCAAGCTTAAGTCGACTTAATTTACAAGTGTAGACGCACCCTAAGACAGGACCAAAAGCATAGCTGCTGGATGCACAGTAAACAGTTAGTGTTCAAAGAAAATACAAAATATAGAAGATTAAATTTCTTGTATTCTAGAAACAAAATGCTATGTCCAGAGAAATCAGCAAAGTGCTAATAGCTGTATTTCAAGCTGAAGTTTACAGCATTTCTTGTTAATACTTTGCTAGCATTAATGAGTCCATTATGCAACCCACATGCACATGAGATATAGAAAGATACACCTTGCAGGGCAAATGTTCTAAAATACCTACACTTTTCACACCAAGAAGTAAATCTAGAAATCAGAGGGTCCATTAAAATGAGTAAAAAGCTTTCTTTGTACTAATACCGCCACTGATTATCTTCAAAGCAAGACATTACTTTTATTTCTTCTTCAGTCTGGGTAGCAGTATGATTCAATGAAAAGGTCACTAAACGGGGCGTTAGGCAACCTAGGTTTTATTCCTGGCTCTGTTGCTGATCTGTTGTGTGGCCTTGAAAAGTCATTTAACCTCTCTGTGCCTCATTTTCTTTAGCTTTCAAACAGAGATATCGATATTTTCCTTCCTTTTTACAGACTTGAAATCCTTGGATGAAAAAAAAAAAAAAAAACCTCTGTGTGTGTGCTAAGTATTATTATGACAGTCTATACAAATGGGGTCATATTTTGAAACCACAGATACCAAATCACACCCAGCAATGTAGCAGTTTACGTGGATAATATAAGTAATCGGTGTGACTGTTCTGTGTGTAGTTACCAATAAATACATAACTGCAGTTCTTCCAAGCACAATTTAGGACCCATCTTTTTAAAAATTGGCCATGAAGCGCACTATGCTTCAGAACAAAAGCCACATGTGGACCAACACTAAGAATGGGATTTTTAGAAGGGCAGAACATTGGCCAAATTTATTTACATTAATGGTGGTTTTAGCACTGATTTCCATGGGAACAGAGTCAGGCAGAAGCTGAGCACTTTTGAAAATCTCATTTATGCTAGCAATAGCATAAATATTGAAATATTTGTAGTGGATGCCTGTGATTCACAGCAAACTAACAGCACTGGGATGGCACAGGATATAAGCTAAGAACACTTTGCCTCCCTCTCCTCAAAAGCAAGCTTCGAATCATTTTAAAGATAAAATTAGCAAACTTTTTAAAACCACAACACTGAAGTTCTCTGGCTATTTTAATACAAGAAAGATAATGAAAGCAACATACAGGCAAATAAACACAAAGATAAAAACTTGAACAGACACATCCTCACTCCATACTTCCCCAAAAAATGTAAACAAAGTCAATATTTTTAAAATGAGATAAACAGTCAGGTCTCCTGTCCTGTCCAGAGGGAAGCCAGAGATTTGCTACATCACAGAATTTATCTCAGTTCCAAAGATGCACGCTCTCGTTAGCCCCTCCTCCTGCCTTTTCAAGATCCTACCCCAGTAGAGTCAGCAAATTCAAAGTTTTAGATCTTGATACCCACGATGACATAGGGCAGCAGGATAGCCCTCCGATAAACCGCTACTATATAGTTATTTGTTAACGTACAGTTACACCAGGTTTTTGGTCCACCCACAGAATTTAACTGAAAAAATAGGATTGTGCTTCCTGCTCCCCTGAGCATGAAAGAGGATGAGGACCAATGAGAGGGGTATTCTGCTCTCAGCTCCTTCCTACTCCTAGGGATGCACTTAGGCAGCTCTGCTGTTTTTGGCAGCAGTCAAACGGAGATACACAAGTAACTTAAAAAAACTTGTGTATCTGAGTTCGACTGCTTCATGACCCTCTTGTTCACTGTACTGAGTAGAAGGGAGGGGCTTCAATTAGACTCCAAACTACCCCTGTTGCCGGGTGGTGTTAATAGATTGGCTTCCCAATTGATTGAATGGAACTTCACAGGTCCCTCAATCAAACCAGGAAGTTTGAACTGACAGCGGTGAATTTGCCCATCAGTGAAGACTAGCCCTTAGCGTGCAGTTTCTGCATTGTCCTTAGAGAATAATCTTCATTTATCACAATTGCTAGCTCTGAGCCTGTCACAATCAAACCAAACTCAGTGTGAAGTAGCAGCATTCCCCCTTCCTCCCTCTCCCCCTCCTCCCCCCCCCACAGTAGTTTTTAACTACATGCTCCTTTGTTATAGGCAAAAGACAACAACCGTAGACGTGTTTCAAAACGGGAACCTTTCCTTTAATAAGAGATCTCAGGACAAGAAACTTTCCTGGGCTCATTCAGTTTGGACTCTGTCTTCTCATACTACTAACGCTGACTTTCAGATCAAACTGCAGAAACAGTTACATAGCTCATGAGGCTGCCCCAAGCACACCTAAGGGAATAGCCTGTTTTCCTTTTTTAGTACAGAAATTTTAAAATGCCAAATCTGAAACCAAGTCTTTAAACTTACTGTCAACAGGCAGATCACCTCAGGCACTACCTAACAGCCTCAGGGCAGTCCTCTGCTTTAAAGACTTGACATGATGGAAAATGCCCAAGATCCCTAGGAAAATTGTTCTAATGGTTAATTACCTTCGTTGTTAATATTTTGCACCTTATTTCTAGTCTGAATTTCTCACTTCAACTTCCTACCATTGGAATTGTGTTATACTTTTGTCTGCCAGCTTGAAGATCCCCCTATTATCAAATTTTTGTTCCCCATGTAGATAGTTATAGGTTGAGATCAAGTCACTCCCCCCAAAAAAATTTGTTAAACTAAACTAAACAGGTTGATCTCCTAGGCTATGTCTACACTGGCAAAGTTAAGTCGACTTTGTTAAGGAAGGGCTTAAGTGAATTTAATAAATGCCCAGTGTGGACGTGGCTTTGTTTAGGTCGACTTAAGCCTCCTTAAGTCGACCTAACTTGCCAGTGTAGACACACCCCTAGAGTCTCTCACTGTGCGGCAAATTTTCCAACCCTGCCATCATACTCTTGGGTCTTCTCTGAACTCGCTCCAATTTATCAACATCCTTCTTGAACCGTGGACACCAGAACCAGATGCAGTATTTCAGTAGCAGTTGCACCAGTGCTGAATACATAGGTAACGTAACTCCCCTACAAATACCCGATAGTTCTGAATATATTCAATTCTTAGTCTAGATGAATTAGGGAAATATATTTCAAAGACTAAATGTAAGTGGGATGAAACATCAAAATGAACCAGACTTTCTTGGTACTATTAGAATAGAGTTTTACACTATAATCATCTAATAATTTGTTCAGTTTCAAGTCTTGGAGCTAATAATGAAATAAGATGATAAAGATTAAAAATAGGCTCAGCACTTAGGAAACGAGGGTTTGTGCCAACATTCTTGCGAAGAACAGAATGAATCAGCTATACTCAAAACACCTCTGTTGTTAACATTATGCAACCCTTGACCTATACAAAATAATCTGATGCACTGTATCAAGATCGGGGAAAAAAGAATTAGTTTTTCTGCTCAGAATGTTAAACTGCAGATGTGATCCAGAATGCAATGTACAGTACCCAGGAATACAAACTAAAGAAATAATACACAGCTTTTGGGAAGCTATAAAAATAAAATTACATAGCAGGCAGATTTGAAGAAAAGTAATAAAAAAAATCAATAATTTAGTAGTTGGTAGGTTGCTAACCTGAGGCCGAGAGAATTACATTTTCCAGCTTCAAGGCTCATATCTTCAGGTTCAGAACAGGAAATTAAAAGAAGGATCTCTTCCCTTTTGCCATATGTAAATAAGTTTTAAGTTGAACCAGGGTTTTTTTAAAAATCCTTTTAAATTTTATCAAAATGTTTACTACCCAGCAGCTTGATCCAGTGCAGTCAGGCTTAGTACAGGATCAATAAGACCATTCAATAGCAGACATTCACTGTACATCTATACATAGCAAACATAGAAGTGTCACAGCTACTACTTAAGAAATATTCCTTCTATCATTTCTAGAGGATCACAGCACTGGAGGTGCTCACATGCTGAATTTTAGTGTTCTTTTATATGCATAAACTTCCCTGGCTGTGTGTTTGTGGGTTTTGTACACCAGTTGTGCTTTTTGCTCCAAAGGAGAAATAACATTTTCTGTAGATTGAAAGACTTTATAATATTTTTTTTAATTAAAAATTGAAGTTTATAAGGGTTTCTGGACAGAAATAACAACCACACCTGTAACAAACTCAGTTAGTACAAATGATTATGAGTAGAGTGCTGGGGGAAAAAAGATACCTTGAAAATACAAGCAGACTAATGCTAAGGGCTCCTTTCAAAGTGGAAAGTATTACGGTTTCTTCTGATTTTGATACTCCTTCAGAAGAATAATTCTCATCAAATTATTGGAAAACTGAAGAAAATCAATGCTGCCCAAATAATACTGCTGCAGATGCATAAGAACAGTCATTTTGGATCAAACCAATGCTCTATCTACTCCAGTATCATGTCTTCCAACAGTGAACAATGCCAGCTGCTATAGAGAAGAAGAACAAAACATGTAATGATCAAGTGATTCAGTCCCTGTCACCCATTCCGAGCTTCTGGCAAATAGGCAAGGAACAATTCAGAGCATGGTTTCGCATCCCTGACTATCCTGGCTAATAGTCATTGATGGACCTATCCTTTATTAACTTATCTAATTATTTTTTGAACCCTGTTATAATCTTGGCCTTCACAACATCCTCTGGCAAAGAATTGCACAGGTTTACAGTGCACTATATGAAGAAATACTTCCTTTCATTCATTTTAAACCTGCTGTCTACTAATTTCATTTGGTGAACCCTAGTTCTTCTGTTACGAGGAAAAATTAACACTTCCTAATTTACTTTCTGCATATCAGTCATGGTTTTATAGACCTCTATCATATCCCCCCTAGTCTCTTTCCCAAGCTGAAAATTTCCAGTCTTATTAATCTCTCCTCATATGGAAACTTTTCCATACATCTAACTATTTTTATTGCTCTTCTGATGTCCCCTTTTCCAGTTCCAATATATCTTTTGTGAGATGAAGCGATGAGATCTGCCTGCAGTATTCAAGGAGTGGACGTATCATGGATTTATAGAGAGGCACAAAAGTATGTACCTTTATTCCAATATATATCATATTGCCAGTTGCCAAAACAGTGGTCCTGACTCATCATCACAACTTCATCCACTCTACTGTATCATTTGGCTCAGATCTTTGCCAAAGGTGACCATGTAGACCTTGCTAAAATCCATGACATGAACAGTTTATTTCAATAGTTATCTGTCATAGCACAGTGATTCTTAGGAATCTCTACCCTTTGTCCTAAAAGCCACTGTATCAGAGGAGGAGACATCTTTGGGATACGGCAGTGGTCAAAATTTATCTGCTATAGTTTATGACTCAATTATCTTCCTTGCTAGTTGCAGTGGCTGGAATTGGAACCAATTAGTAGCCATAAAATACAATGTGGCAATCAGAGGAGGGATAAACCTGCCGTTTTCTAGTGATATACATTTTATTCCTGCTATAGAACATCCAGCTTCACCTAACTCAGCACTTTGAGAACATAAGCTGACACGATGTTGTTTTGCTTGAGTTATGTTCATCAGGATGGACAATGTGAGCTTTTCTCACCTTCAGTGAAAGAGTATTTTACATTTTAATTTTGTTAGGATAATAAAAGTAATTATTCATGGTTGGAAAAAAAAAGTCCTCAAATTTTCATCTATATATCAGTACAACTTCCCTTAAAATGCTGAGAAGACCTCTATGGAAGTCAGGATACAGCCAGTAGACATAGATGGCTTTTCTTTACTTCAGTGCTATTCTGATGAGTTGGATATACTGTCAGAATAATATCTTAAGTCATTTCTGCATTATAATATACATGCAAACACATACTTCAACAAGCATGCTTTTCTGCTATGTATTATGGAATCACAGTCCATCTTAAACAAGAGGCTTTTATTAAAGGAAATAGCAACTACAGATGCAAACAGTCTTCCACACAACTTGAATTCCAACTTCATTGCCATGACAACCATTGCCCAGAATTTGATCCAGCAAACACACCAAGCAATATTCTGAAACACATTAATCTTTCTAAAACAAACAATCTGTGGGAAAAGTATATTAGAGATAAAAGAACAATAATATCAGATTAATCTCAAAACATGCCACATAATCAACAGAACTTTCTTATTTAAGACTAGCAAACTTACAGCAATATGATAAAAAAACCTATAAAACAAACAAGGAGTCCAGAGGATATAGCATGGTAACTGTAAATATGCAGAGAAGGATGGGTCACAAGGTTAATTCAAACAGATCCAGAGGGATATGGACTGATAGCCTATCTCTGCAAAATAAACAAGCTGTTTTGATTCAAACAGTGTGGAAGAGGGATGCAACAGCTGTAAGCAAGAGCTGAGAAGGGTAATAGAGGGGAAATCACCTTTTGTAATGACTTAGCCCAGAGGCTCCCAAACTTTTCAACATCATGCCTGCTTTCTGATTTTTTGAGAAATCCTCATGCCTCCCCACCTCTCCTTTGCCATCATCCAACCTACTTTTAACAAAAATTCAATTTGTAATTGTACAATTAAAAATAACCCCAAATAGGTTTTCTAGGTTTTCATTTGCTAGAAAGTTTAAAACACCTTTCATGGTATAAAATTTGAAAATTAAAAGTCTGTACCTTGATAAAACAATTTTTCTCTATGAAAATTTCACAGTCTCGCACCCCCCATGGATTTTCTTCATGCCCCCCTTTGGGAACCACTGAGTTAGCCGTTCAAGAGTTCCATTCAAACCCAGAGTAATATTCAAACCCAGTGTCTGTCTCTCCTCACTCTCTCAAGTCTTGCATGGTAGGCCATTCCTTGCTAACAGGCAGCCCCCCAATCTTAAACAAATTCTCACCAACAACTACACACCATACAAAAGGAGCACTAAGCTAGGTACTTATCCCTGTGGCAGGCCCCTTTGCCAACATTGCCCACATATCTACACAAGTGGTGCCATCATGGGACCTAACTAGGTCAGCCACTCTATCAACGGCTTATTCACCTGCTCATCTACAAATGTGATGTATGCCATCATGTACCAACAATGCCCCTCTGCTGTATTCAATGGCCAAACTGGACTGTCTCTGTGCAAAAAAATAAATGGACACAAATCAGACATCAAGAATGGTTACCTTCAAAAATCAGTAAGGGAACATTTCAATCTACCTGGACAGTCTCTAAAGAACATGCTAGTTACAGTACTACAGCAGAAAAAATCTTTAAAAGCAGATTGGAACATGAAACTGCAGAATTGGAATTCATATGCAAACTAGATACCTTCACACTGGGTTTGAATAGAACCCTTGGATGTCTAAGTCAGTGTTTTTCAACCCGGGTTCCGTGGAACCCTAGGGTTCCGTAGGCAGAACCGTAGGGTTCCGCGAGATCTGCCGGCCGGGAGCCAGGGTCATTTAAATCTCCCGCCCTGCTCAGCCCAGCCATGTGGGCTGTGCAAGGCGGGAACTGGGAAGACTCTGCAGCCCATGCGGGTAAGTGTGGGCTGGGTAAAGGGGGTCATTAGGGTTGGGGGGGATTAGGGAGAGGTTGGGGGTCCTAGTGGCGGCTCCCGGAGTTGCCAGGGCTGTGTAGATCGGGCTGTCGCCGGCTCCTGGCGCAGCCAGGACTGGATGGATCGGGCCGCCGCAGCCGCTGGCAGCTCCATGGCTGCCCGGATCGGGCCATCGCCGGCTCCAGGAGCCAGTGGCAGCCCGATCCGGGCAGCCACGGGAGCCGCCAGGGGCGATCCGATCCGGGCAGCCTCGGCAGCTCCGGGAGCCTCCAGCGGCCCAATCTGGGTGGCCCCAAGAGGTAGTGGCGGCGGCAGCAGCAGAGCGAAGGGCCAGCAGCGTGGCCTGATTCAGCCACGCTGCCGGCTGCTGTGCTTCGCTGCCTCAGGCTGGCCCTGGGCCTTCACTGTCTGGGGGCAAGGTAAGGGGGAGGGGTGAAGGGGGCATGGGGACCAGGAGACTGGGTAGGGGCCGGTGGGGGATGGGTAGTGGTGGAGGGACCATGGACGGCTGGAGGGGGGGCTGGCTGGGGAGGGATGGAGGAGATTGGGAGACTGGAGTGGGGGCTAGGGATAGAGGGGACATGTGGAGGGGGTTGGGGGGCTGAATGAGACTTGAGTGAAGATGGGGGAGGTGGGGGTTAGGAGCACTGGGGTGGGCTCTTGGGGGCAGGGAGGTTAGGGAATGGGGATGGGGGCTGAGGAGAACATGGGGAAAGAGGGATCTGATGTGGGTACTGGTGAAGTACATCCCAGTTGGAATCTTCAGTTTTCTTTCCTTTCCCTTTCCCAAATATGAGGCCCCAGGCAACCCAACTCTTTCCCCACAGGCCATTATTCAGACAACAAGCCAAAATAATTCTGTGGGGAAAGAGTTGGGTTGTCTGGGGCCTCATATCTGGGAAAGGGAAAGGGAAAAGAAAAGAAAAGAAAACTGAGGAGGATTCCCACTGAGATGTACTTCACTGAATTACTTTTTGACTATGTCTATACTACACTTTCCTAAGGTTTAGTTTAATTATATGTGCTCCGGGGCTGCCTTGTTCCTTCCTTTTCTTTCTTTTTTTTCTTTTTTCTTTTTTTCTTTTCTTCTTGTTTCCTTCTCTCTTTGTTTCCTTCCTTCCTTTCTCTTCTTTCCTTCTTTTTCCCTCTTCCTTCTCTCTTTTCCTTCTCTTTCTTTTTTCTTTCTTTCTCTGCCTTCCTTCTCTTTCCTTCCTTCTCTTTCTTTCTTGTTTCTTTTTTCTTTCATTCTTGTTTCCTTCTCTGTTTCCTTCCTTTCTTTCTCTTCCTTCTCCCTTTCCTTCCTTCCTTTCCCTTCCTTCTCTCTTTCTCTTGCTTCTTTCTTTTTTCCCCTTCCTTCCTTCCTTTCTTTCTTCCTTTTCCTTCTTGTTTCTTTTTTCTTTTTGCCAGCCAGCCCACCCCTCCCCTCTCTTGTCACCAGGGCCTTTGCCCCATTCTCTCCCCACCCCTGCCCTCTTTTGCCCTATCACCCCTTTTCTTCTTTGCCCCTCTTCTTTGATGAGACAATGTCACGTAAGCATAAAATACATTTATATTATTAATACAAATACATTTAAATTATTAATAAAAAATTTTAAACAACTTTTATTAATTTTTCATTGTTCTATATTTTTCAATAATTTCTGTAGCCTGAGTTTGCACAAAAAATGTGTTTCTTTATAACTTTACAATGTATAATTGTATATTATGTGGTTTTGTTGTGAGAGAGATCATAACAAAAAGTTTAGGGTTCCATGAATTTATTTGTTGCCTTCAGGGGTTCCGCAGCCCAAAAAAGGTTGAAAACCACTGATCTAAGTCATTAGGAAAAGTGACCCCCTCTATTGCCCTTCTCAACTCTTGCTTACAGCTATTGCGTCCCTCTTCCACACTGTTTGAATCAAAACAGCTTGTTTATTTTGCAGAAATAGGCTAGCAGTCTATCCATCTGGATCTCACTGAATTCACTTTGTGACCCATCTTTCTCTGTATGTATATATTTACAGCTACCATGCTATATTTTTCCAATTTAATTTCCAAAACTCCACACTTTGTTAGCCCCGGACTGACAGACAAACTTCAGTAGGTAAACTGTTAGCTGGATGCTGTTTTTATTTTGTTAGATAAAAACATGCTACATCTAAACAAAGTTTGTTGTTATTCACACACCTATTCACTCCAACAGATGGCAATGTTTTCAATCACAGATTTACCATCAGAGGAATAGTTGATATCTTGCTTTAGAAATGCCCCCCGCTGCTTGCTCTTAGTTCCTCCTAACATTTCTGTGAGAATGTGCATGTAAGTACAATATGATGGGTACCTTCCAGAATTTGTTATAATTAAAGGGACACTGTTAACTGGAAACCTAATTAATTTAAAAGATGAGTGAAAAATAGTCTCAAGTATTGCACCTGGCCCTGAAAATTTTGGTGTTGTTACAATTGTGTTTTCCTGTTTTTCTTGTAACATTTTTCTTATTCCTATGCATCTGATGAAGTGAGTTATAGCCCACAAAAGCTTATGCCAAAGAAAATCTGTTAGTCTATAAGGTGCCACAGGACTCTCGTTGTTTTTGCTGTACACAGACTAACACGGCTACCCCTCTGGAAATTTCTTATTCCTGTTATTGTGTGAAAGATCCTTGTCTGGAGACGGGAGCAGAAATAGTGAAACTCAGTAAACGCTAAGTATTGTCAAAGGTGCAAAGTAAATAAGTGGAAAAAATACTTTTTTTAAAAGTTGTAGGAATCTTTAGCATTATAGAACAGTTATTTTTGGTTTGTTTCACATGACACTGACTTTCTGAAATACTGGAATTTTGACAGAACAACACAGGCAAAATTTTTAAGTTGCATGAGAATGGAAAAAGTCAACCTAAAACTTTTCTCCCTAGTTAAAAATAATATATTCTAATCACTTCGGTGGAGCTCATACTGCCTCAGACTCCATCCACTCCCAAGATGCGGGGCTGATTTAAGAGAACATGTAAAAAGTGAATGCTATAAACAAAAGGAGGTGAAGAGTATCTGGAGGATGAGTGACAGTTTAAGATCATAGCTAGTGCAAATGTGCAATACTCAATGGTTCATTTCATTTTTAAAATAAATGTCAGATATCACCACTCTCCATATCCTTTAGCTGTTATCAGATTGCAAGCAAAAAGCAATGGAGGATGATGCAATAGGAAATCATAAATAATAGTGGATAGCAGGGAAGGGGCAGAGTTGTAAAAAGCCTTGAAGATTAAGATGTGAAACTTAGTTCATGCCTTGATGAGGGAGAAACTAGTGCAAGGATCCAGAAAAGTTGCTGATATCTAGATGACAGGCAGATAAAATGTATATTGCGATATGAGCTTCATTTTGAACAGATTGGATGGTAGTGATGTAGGGAAAATATACATAAAATATATGTTAAAACCCAAGTAAAGAAAAGAACAAGAGGAAAATCATTCAAAAAAAAATGCCATAAGCAAGTGTTGTTTGGGAACACTGTATTTCTATTCACAACACTTTCATTTACTTATTAAGCTACCCAAGAGCCTTAGCAGTGAAATATTCAAAAGTGCCCAATCTCACAAAATCTAATTTTTTACTATTTTAAAATTAAGGGTCTTGAGTCAAACTATGCTATATTATGCAATGAATCTGAAACAAAAAGAACTGTATAACATTGCCAGCTAGTGGTCAGTGGACTTCAAAACACAACTTCTCAAATCTAGCATGGTTTCAATATTTTTAAATGTAATAAAAACTGCCTTTGTAGTTTAAGATAACAGTAAAAAAAATTACAAGCATCATTTGAAGTGTATTTACTGTGAGCTAAAATCTATATAGCGGTAACATTACATGGAGATGTTAATATTTTGCACCCTGAACTTTGCCCCCCCCCCCCTTTTGTTTGTTTGTTTTCGAATTCAAGAATACTGGGACATTTCAAAAATATAAATCCACAAAATTCATAGAATGCAAGAATTTTTGTTATTGTTTGATTAACATTAATTATTTCACCACCACCTGTCCCATTACTGGGCCATAAATTCTTACTCATGTTTCTTGAATATGTATTTTATTACTATAATCACTGAAAAATTATTGCATACAATGAAAAATGAATGTCAGTGAATGCATTCTAAATTCTCCAACATAACACAAATAAGGAACTGGAAGAAGAATGAAGGTACACACTTCATAGAATAATAAATACAGATTCTTTTCTCCTAGATCTATGTGTAAACACCCTTGTCTATTAAATGAGGTAAGTAAGTATACGAACATTGTGGAGTATGAACTGTGTATGTGGATTAGGGAGTGGAAAGAGGCACAGGGGAGGTTCAGAAGAATTCATCTTTAGCACAGAGACTAGTCCTATTGATTATAACGCCAAAGCAGTCTTCTTGCCCTAGTCAAGTTAAGCACCTACATCAGTGTTTTCTGCTTCAGGGTCTAAATACTGTACAGCTGTACATGCCATCTGCTAAAAATTAACACAAAGAAAACAAATCTTCAGAGAGCAACTTCCAAACCAGACAAACCGTAGAAAAAGTTTGACTGTACTGTTGCCGGGACAGAATGCCTTCCTGTACTAACGCCCTACACGCCGTAATGACCCTTGTCCAAATCTTTTTGCTCCCAGGTGGAAAGAATTTTAGCCAAAGCTCACGCTCAGGAAAATGAATTTCCAAGGTGACTGAACTATAAAAACGAGAAGCAAAAACACCCCAAGTTCTCTCCCTATCCATCTTTTCTCTTTTCACATAAAAAGAAGGAAGAAATGGCCATTGGACCCTGGGAGGCCGTTTTTTTCCTCATTTTTAAACTGGTTGCTGTTTAATAAATTGTATTTCTTTGGAACTTAGACAATGATCAATGGGTCAGGGAAGCATCTGATGCAGAGAGAGCACCATGGCGTGCGGCTACCCAAGCCCCGACATGTTTGGGGGTTAAGCTCCAAGGATTCCAGAGCCCAGCCTTGTCAGGATGATAGGGACTCTGCCGCACCGGAGTGAGAATGTCATTGAGGCCAGACAGACTGCTGGGGGGAAGGGAGTGGAAGTGAGGATTCAGATTCTTTCCACTAGCCAACTTCACTGGGGTAGTATATAAGCCAGGAAATAGCAGGACCATTCCCCCACTTAAAATGCTGATCAAATAAGCCCATCTTTCCACCGAACAAGGTCTATTTTATCAAACCTGTCTACATCTTTATCTACAATTCCAATCTTTGTGTCATTTGCAAATTTTACCAGAAATTATTTTATGTTCTTTTCCCAGATCATCGATATAGATACTAAACATTGAGCCAAGACGCGATCCTTGCAGGACCCCATTAGAAACTCCCCCACTGAATGATGATTCTCCCTTTATCTTTTGAGGTATAGTAGTTAACCAGTGTTTAATCCATTAAATATAAACCACATTGATTTTCTATAGTACTAATTTTCTTTAATCAGAATGTCATGCAGGACTGAGTGAATGCCTTCTATTTAAGTATGTTTATCAGCCAAATCTCTGATTTCATCACACAAGGATATCAAGTTTGAGAAGTCCTTCCCCCTCATGTTATCATGCTTTGGGTCTTTACTAATTGCATCCCATATCAGTATGATATGCCTGTTCTGAGTTATTTCCACTCATTTTAATAGCTCTCAGCTCCTGGAGCTGTCCCAGCACATAATAATTTAGGGCAGTCACATGGCTGCTCTACATCAGGCTGCCACAGAGACCCAGGAATTGCTACAGAACAATCATAGGCTATCCAGCCACCCAGCCTGTGCCAAGGGCATTCCCAGGGAGATGTATCTGCCTGCAAGGTGCAAGGCATCTAGCAAGTCTTGCCCAAATTCTGCTTCCATGTGGACCATGAAATCATTCACTACCAGCTGTGATAGAAGTCCTAGGTTTGTCATGGGACTTCAAAAAAAAAAAAGTTTCAAGTATACTAAGAGATAAGGCCCTGCAGTGTCATTCACAGCTTACATCGACAATCATGGCCATTCTTATTTGAGCTAGTGTGCTAAAAATAACAGTGTAGCTGTGGTAGGATGGGCAACAGAAGCAAGGGCTAGCCTCCTTGAGCATGAACCCATCTGAACCCTGTCAGTACACAGAGCTGCTCACACATACGACTGCTGCTCAGGTTACATTTGTAGCACGCAAGATAGCACAAGGTGTGTGTGAGAACTGGGAATCACACTCCTACATGCAGCATAGATGTAGCCCTGCTCATGTTACTCTGTTCAAGTTGGGGACGGCCAATTTGGTTCCTTATTATTATTATTAAAAGACAGTCTGTGCTGCTTATCAGAATTGCTCCTGGAAAATATATTCATTCTGCAAACACAACCATCATTTAAAAAAGGAGGGTTTGGTTTTGTTCAACGAACTGTAAATTTCACCTGTGCACATGCAAATAGGAAACAATACAAGCTCAATAATGCACTCTGAGGGCTCCACAGAGCTAACAGTTTCTTTTGCTTAAGTGCGTGATTTAAACGAACTCATCTCAACTTTTGCGACTAGAATCGGCAAAGACTTAATCATAGATACACCATCATTGCTCCTTAGCACTCCCCTCCCTTGAAGGCTTCCTTTCGGTTTGTGTGCAGAATATGATTACTGGGACAAAGGAAGTTCACAGGGTTCTAACGCAATGTGGGTATAATCCGCCCCCCCCCCCCCCCACAAAAGGAAGAAAAGTTAAAACATCAGACATTAAAGCCTGAATCTAAGATTTGAAGGTCAGTGCCTGCAGAAATAGTCTCACTCTAACATCATGCTAGATTGTGTTGGGCTTGTCAACAATCCAAAATTGCCCTGGAGTTTCCAGGAATTAATCTTTAAATAAAGATTGCTATGCAATGAAACTTCCAGAAATATGTCCAACCAAAATTAGCAATCCTAGGGATTATAGATGGATGTACCAATTCATCTGGGGATCCACTAGAGATTACTAGGGATCCACAGCAAAGAACCCTCTCCTAGAGTCAGAGGCAGCAGTGCACATGCCCAAAGGCAGGAACAAAGGTGCCTTACAGGACTTTTACAGCAAAAATTTAGGGACCCAGTGAGTTCAAGCCTCTAGACTGAGAGGGTAATATGAAGCTGAGGGTAGGTTAGAGATTGCAATGATGCTTAAGTGTTTCCATGGATTTTGACCTTACTGTAAGGAACCTTGGTGACTGCATAAAGTATCTCTCAGGACAGGTGTTTCCCAACATATGGGCAGAAGTATCAGACCTTAACCTTGTGGAGTATCCAAGGATTGCAACAAAAGTCTTGTCGTGAGAATTTCCTTTTAAAGGTTGTAGGACTTTGTTAACTTCATAATATGCTTGCTAAAAGGCAATTTCACATCTGCATGTGGTATTGCAGCACTATGAACCATTTACAATATTTTAAAATAGAGAAAATAGGGTGTTCCCAAACTTACTGTTCAGGTAGATGAGTAAAAGAGAAAAGTGGAAGAGACTCTCATCACCATGTTGGCCAAGGAGCAAGTGAACAGAGGAAAATGGAGTACATGGAAAGAAAGCAGAGAAGAACTGAAAGAGAAAAATGGAGGGTTCCATATGCAAAAAGAGCTTTTTAGTCATGATTTTTTAACATGCCCTGGCAGAACTTTTCCAGGGAAAAGTGTCTTAAAATAGGAAAAGAAAAACCACCCACTAAGGCAACCCTTTACAGCAGGGGTCCTCAAACTTTTTAAACAGGGGGCCAGTTCACGGTCCCTCAGACTGTTGGGGGGCCGTACCATAGTTTGAAAAAAACATGAACACGTAGCTATCACGTCTGCTGCTGGCCTGTGTTTCTGGGTACTGGGTGGCAGGCGGTAATGAATCCACACACTTTTTGTTGGTGCTGTGGGGCTCCGGCCAGGCCCAGAGTGTGGGACTGACCGATGTTAGCCTGCTGGCTTGCTGTTGTGTAGGCAACTAGGAACCAATGTTCCCTCTAGGTTTGGCGGCTTGTGTGCAAAATTTTCAAGCCGTGTGCAAAACTTTTTCTGAATAAATTTTTGGGGAAAATTCACAAGACAGAAATTATAGGCATTAATTGAAGATAAAGTGATTGTAAATAGAATTAATTAATTGTGTTTAATAAATTTAATTGGAATGAATTTTGAATTGAAATTTAATTTTTAGAAAGGTTTTTATTTAAAATTAATTTTTAAGAAGCTTTTTAAAAAAGAAGAGAGAGAAAGAAAAAAGAGAAGGAAGGAGGAGAAAAAGAAAAAAAGAGAAAGAAAGGAAGGAAGCAAAGACAGAAAGAGCAGGAAGGAAGGAAGACAAAGAAGAGAAAAAGAAAAAAAGGAAGAGGAAGAGGAAGAGAAAGAGAAAGAAAGGCAGGGAAGAGAAAGGAAGGCAGGGAAGAGGAAGACAAAGAAGAGAAAAAGAAAAAAAGGAAAGGAAGGAAAGGAAGAAAGAAGAGAAAGGAAGGCAGGGAAGAGAAAGGAAGGCAGAGGAGAGGAAGACAAAGAAGAGGAAATAAAAAGGAAAGGAAGGAAAGGAAGAGGAAGAAGAGAAAGGAAGGCAGGGAAGAGAAAGGAAGGCATGGAAGAGGAAGAGAAAAAGAAAAAAAGGAAAGGAAGGAAAGGAAGAGGAAGGCAAAGAAGAGAAAGGAAGGCAGGGAAGAGAAAGGAAGGCAGGGAAGAGAAA
>ML685776.1:4828427-4891314 GCA_007922175.1 Pelusios castaneus | reverse complement strand
CCCCTCTAACCCAGCCACTCTCCTTGTCCCCCCCACCCCTCTAACCCAGCCACTCTCCTTGTCCCTTCACCCCTCTCCAGGCCTCCCTCCAGCGCCCCCTTACCTGGCCGGAGGCTCGCAACTACAGGGGTCGCCGGCAGAGCTGCTTCAGGGCCAGGCTGCTCCCACCCTGAGCACGCTCTATCTGAGCATGCTCAGGGCGGGAGATTTGAATCTCCCCAGCCCGGCCGCAGCAGGAGTCTGCGCAGCTGGGAGGGAACACTGGCGGGGACCGAACGCGGCCCCGGCAGGGAAAAGCAGACCCCGGCAACGGAGACCGATCCTGGCCCCATGCCGGGAGGCCGACGCTGTCGGCAGAGCGGGGCGGGGTCGGCTCTGGGCTGGGAAGTCGAGGCAGCTGGCGGGTGGGAGACCAGCAGCCTGCCCTGGCCCCAGCCACCCCGCTGCCCCAGACGCATGGGGCAGGCCGCAGCAGGGGCGGGGGCCGGGTAAATAACCTTGGCGGGCCGTATCCGGCCCGTGGGCCATAGTTTGAGGACCCCTGCTTTACAGGGACCATGTAGCTCAATGAAGAGCTAAAGAGAAGCAGCATAATCTCAAAATTTGAAGACTTAAGAAATGGAAAAAATTAGGATCCAACAACAAAAATAAATCAAGCCCTCAATAGTAGATTTGATGACTCAGATCCAGAAGATTTGTATTTCAGTGTTATCTGTCCTCTCCCACTTACTCTTCCCCTTTCTCTTGCATCCCACCGTCACATCTTGTCAAACCTATATTGGGAGCTTTCTAGTATACCGAGGATATTATTTGTATTAAAAAGAATATAACGCTCTGGGTCCCTGAACCTTGATGGAGTATTGATCTGGTAACATAATATACTGTGAATGGTAAATAATCTTCTATCTGAATTAGGGAAAATGAAATGAAAAATAAATAACTAAAACACACACAACACATGAAACCCAGAAAATTTAAGTTTCAGATTTATTATGCATTAGGAAGCTTAACTTAAAAACCAAACTGCATAGTACAAAAGGTCTGTTATTTCTGCTCAAGGTGGAACAAGTTTCAAAATATATAATTTTTTAAAATTCATTCAGTCAATACACAAGCCTTTATAAAAACTGTATATCTGTCAGCCATCTCATTGCATTTATAAATACAAGATTTACACAGCACCCCATCTGGAAAAAGTTAAAACTCCTTACAAATATCTACATATATTTCATACATACAAAACATTCATAGGAGTACTTTGTTAGAGTCAGGATTTGTTTAATGGTTCATTTACACTGCAACAAAATACATACAAATCTGTGTAGTATTTCATAAAATGTCTAAAAATTAGCACAATACTTCATAGACAACTTCTTTAAAGCATCTTTTGGAAAGGAACTTAATATGCATATTTTCTTGAAATTCAGCAGGTGAAACATTGATATGAAGGCTAAATAAGAATAAATGCACACTAAGTAGCAGTTAAGGCAGGGGTGAAATTAGTGGGAAGAGTTATTTCATACAGCAGATCAGAGTGACAAAATGCAATAAATACACACCAGTCTTCATGGAAGCTGCTTCAGCACCCAGTTAACTTGCCCCCACAGGAACTATAAATGCTTCAATTTGTGGTGCTATACAGTAAATCATTAATATCATTTTTATCTAAGAGTACTGATGCCATCAATGCTCACAGGTGGCAGGTGGCAACTGGATTTTCTTTTTAACTATTTCAGGTCAGATGCTAGTCAGGAATGCGGTTTTAAGACTTGATTATGTCCTTCACTAATAAGCAAAAGTTGGCATACATGATCCCTCATCTGTAAAAAAGTAGCTGTTTAGTTTTATCAACACCCAAAGGAGTCTACTGAATTTTGTATTACTATAGAATACAACTATTGAGAGTATGGTTCAAGAATTTTAATCTGACCTTTGTTCCGCAGCAATATTTCAGATACTAAAATTATATAGATTGGATGTATGGCTCTGTTTAGCCCTCACAGGTTTGGGAATGACCAAAGAAACGGCTTCAGAAATGCAAAAGTTAAATTTCAATTATTTTGGCAAGAACTACAGTCTGCCTCAAACTTACTCATTTTATATATACTACTTTGGGGACTGAATGTTCAAATTGTTCAATTCAATTTTGTTCTCTGCGAAGTCTGCATATTTAGATTTTCAGTCCAACATCAGAGTTTGAGATGGTATTTGTAGTTACACTTCAGATACAGGGGAAAAAAGACAAAACCTTACTTTGCCTTTGCACAGAAAACTAAACACCACAGTCAATGTTCAATAGAATGAACCCACAGCGGATACCAATGTCCCGCACACAGCCACGCATGGCCTTTTCTTACCCTGGCTCTCTGAGGCCAGAAGCTCACAGTATTTTGTCCTGTCTTCTGGGTTCACAGCTCAGTGCATGGATTTTGATTTGCAGCCTCCTTTTTCAAAGCTGATGCTCAGACACTGCTGTCTTGCAGCAATGGCTCAATATCCTCATCACTGCCACGAGCTGGGTTGTTACTCTGGGCACTGCTGATGCTGTTGCAATGCTTCTTGGTACAGCTGGCTTTACTGTGCTCAGGAATGAATAAGGCAACCAGAAAAGCTAGAAGAACTGCACATGCTCCAAACAGGAAAGGTGGGCCAGGGATGATACCTCTCTGCAACAAAACATACATATTAGAAAAAGTATGAAACTGGGTTTAAAAGGTACCTCACTACAGCAGGTGGCAGTAGGGCAACCACTTTTTAAAAAGCTGTTCATTAAATGGACATAGAACTACATACTCAATTTGCATGCGTATCGCAACTAGCACTGGCTGAAAATTTCAGTGAATGCTTTGCTCCCTGAAAAAATAGTTTAACTGAACCAAGAAACTGTTTGTGAATTCGTGTCAAGTTCACTGAGCTGACAGAGCAAAAAGACACCAACATGTTCATCAAGGAAACATTTCATTTCAACCTAACTTGAAAATGTTCATTTTGATTTTAGATATTGTGACAAAAGCAAAGGCCTAGAGTCACAAAGAGCTGTGGGTGGCAAGGAAGAGATAGACAATCTCTTCCTTTTCACTTTCAACCCAGTATACCTTCCTGGGATATAGGAGACCTAAATTCCATTCCCCCCTCCCCACCCCAGCCCACTGTGGAGAAGTGATCTGAACTTGGGTCTCCCACATTGCAGGAGACCAACCTAGCATTGGATTACAGGCTAGTGAGGTACAGATCAGTTTCTCCAGCTGACGCTCTTCTATTTTATCTTCACTAGTCATTTGTGGAAGGACCTGATCTTGGTTCTCCCACATCCTAGGTGAGTGCACAAACCCATCAGTTTGGAAAGTCACTCTCATTCTTTCCCTGGCACAAGGTCTGAGTGTGACACTCATACAATTCTCTCTCATATCCCAATGAACGGGACACTTACTTACAACTGAGTCCAAAATTCAAATCTCCATTGGAGCTCGGAGGGATGAGGAGGATGAAACCTGGGATTCCCACATCCCAGGACACTACCCAAACCACAGGCCTAAAGGTTATAAAGTAGGTCCTCTTACCTTCCCTCGCAGCCTTTTAGTGAATTTAGCCCTCCTTGCTTTTGTCAAAACATCCAAAAGCAAAACAGTTTTTCATTTTGACCTGACTCATTTTATAACTTTTCAATTTGCTGGGAAAAAAGTTGTTTTTCCACCTGCTCCACAATGAAAGTTTTGATTTTTCACAATTGCCAGCAAACTGAAAGTCCACTATTCACTCAGTTTTACTTACAAATGTGCATGCAAAGGAATTCACTCTCTGAATTTTTTTAACTTTGACCGTAAACATGCAGAAATCCTCTAAACTGACAGTTTATGCACAAACAATAGTGACTAACAGCAGAAACAGACACCCCCTTAAAATCCTTGTTACTGACAGATAAGTTTGCACCAAAGAGTGTAAGTCAGGAAAGTTCCGACTTCTGGTTAAAAAGCTAATATTTTGACATTACCCAGAAGTACAATTGCTACAGTATTTTTCATTTTAGATATAACTGAACAAGTTGAATTACAGAAATATAATTATTGTTCAAGAATCTCTGAATCTAGCTCATATATATAAAAACCCAAATTCTCTGAAATGTTACCATATGTAAAGAACAACAAGACAGGCTAATGTATTGCTGAGGTAATGCACTGCTTCAGTGCCCAGTGAGGCATCTGAAGTATGATAATTTGATATTTCAGTGGTTCCCAACCTGGGATCTATGGACCGTGGTCCACAAAGGTACTGCAGGTGGTCTGGGGGGAGGAGGAGATAATGTAATAATAATATAATCCCGTGTACCTCTTATGTATTGTATTCAATGTTACATTATTATTCGCAATGTAATTTACTTCACAAACATCCTCGTGTAACATAACAGTCTGGGAATCTAAATAGTGGTGCTTTTGCATGATATCAATGTGAACCAACACTTTTTGCACATTTGGTGATTAGAATGTGGTCCACAAAAGCTTTCGATGGTCCGCATAAAGGAAAAGGTTGGGAACCACTGTGATATTTCAAGTTAATCCATTGTTTGCAAGAAGCTGATTTTTAAAAATATGTAGTATAATATATAAATGTAGATTATACTAATATTCATGTACATTTATAGCATACCACGTATAAGTTTAAAGTCAGTATCAGGTAGCTTAAGGCACATATTTAACTTCTTGAAAATTAGGATACAAAAAAAAAAAAAAAATCACACACAAGTGTTTGTAATTTTGTTTGTCAATAAAGACTTCCCCTGAATTTAAAAAACATTTCTCTACAGCAGTGGTTTTCAAACCATGGGCTGGGACCCAGTACTGGGTCGCAGATCCTCAGGTCACGGTGGCCCCTGCTGCCACTACTGAAAGATTGGAATGCATTGCTCAAAAATATAACTGTTGAGTCGTATGCATAAGTGATATTTTTCAACTGTATCCTGAGGGGGGAAAAAAGTTTGAAAACCAATGCTCTACAGTATTTGCAACCCAACAAACAAAAACCACAAAGTGAACAAAGTCAGTCTACTTTCCCTGCCCAAACATAACAAATTGCAAGGAGATTAGAAATTAGGAGATTTTTAAAACTCAGTTTTACTACTTCAGAATGTTCAGTATTAATGAAGTATTTTTCCCTTGAGATGGAGGGGAATATTTTCAGCTGCAGGTTCCTGAAGTTAGGCTCTTAAATATATTACTTGCTTTTCAATATATTACTTGCATAGAGAAACCTGAAGGCTGAAATATACTACTATGAACTTCACTTGTGTCTTTTAAAGCTTGGCATACTCTAGCAATTCTGGGGATGCTCCCACTGCGATAGCTCCACGGGAGGGAGTAGTAGTATACACAGCAGGGCTCACCATCTTGCCCTGAAATGCTCTGAGCAAGGATAGACAACAGTAAAAAAGCCTGGAGACTGCCTATACCAGCACTCAGTGAGAGCACAATTGTAGAAAATTGCTAGTGTAAATTCCGCCTTCCCTCATAAGGCTCCATGCTATGTAGTGCAAGCCTTCCCCTGAAAGTTATTCACAGGTGAGCTAAATAGATTAAAACATGTTTTTCTTTATTGTTTCTTTATCATGTATCAAATTACTGTATTAAACCCACCTTTCTTTATTTTTGTATTGAACGGAAGTGTCAGATCTTTCTTTCAACCTGAATAGTGTCAGATTAAGATGTCAACTGAGCCTCGACTCTCCCAACCCCAACTCATCTCTTAATTTCCTGTTTATGATTTTGGATCAATACGTTTAGAAGTATTTTAAAATGGGTTTTTTGGTTTTTGTTTGTTTTTCAAAGAGCTGAAGTTCTTTCATATGGTTAAATTAAACCAACAGCACAAGAGAGATCAAATTCACACCTTAGGAATTCTCCATTAATAGGAGAATGAAAAGAGAAAAATATTTGGATATATGCTTTCTTCGTAACTACTGTTCATCAGGTACTAAGATGTTGTATGACTTTCAACTACCCGACAGGAAAATAAAATTAAAAACCAAGGCCCAGGTTCAGCATCACCATAATTAAACAGCTGAGCAGTTTTACAGAAGTCAAAAGATGGACTATCTTACATGTCCTGAGTTATAAATGTGCTCAACTGTTTTGCTGGATTAGAATTTAACTGACTGCAAAATTTAAATTGCTAAAAATCATTTCTCTAAAAGTGAAACAAAGTATGAAAACCTTTTAAAAATGACTTATTAAAAATATGATCCTAGAAGGAAAACTTACGCCAGGCTTTAGCACAGAATTAGTTTTTTGTACAAAATTGTAAAGCACTGAATATTACTGCAGATAGATGACAACTGTAGTTTAGTGGAAATGATGAATAACCTGTTACATAGCACCTTGACTATTTGGGTCATGAGAACACTAAATGCTATTTAATAAGTGGCTGGGGGGGGGAAAAGCCTTTTTTTGGCAAGGACGTTCTGAAGACTGGGCAAATATCAAACCTGCTGTTTTTAAGACACAATTGGATCAATTTTCCCATCTTTGTGTCAATATTTTTCAGTCTTTGTCCTCCATCGAAGCTTATACTGAAATTGTAGCATTGCAGTTCTCTAAAGCATCTGACTAAAACTGTGCACTGGGGGGGGGGGGGGGGGAAGAGAGGCCGTCATCTTTTCAGGTCCTAGTCACAAACTAGATGTTGTTCCAGAACCATGGACAAACTCCATCACTGCAGCAAGGTCCTCCTTCATACAGGTCTCCCTAAGGAGTCAGTAAATTTCACCACACGTGCATTTATTCCTCTCATTTAAATAGCTACATTTGATCGTTTTAGTCTTTGATCTGCTAGTTTGCATATACAAGTGGTTCAAACATCACCACTTTGACCAGTCTGTATCAGCCCCTCCAGGAACATCCTTCTGAGGCTCCAAATCTATTTCAGTGGAAATTTTAATGGGAGGAGTAAAGAGTGGAGATCACTTAATTTCACATAATAAATTGGTTTTTAAGAATAAGTATCAGGTGCACATTTCTGAACCAACCCTATCTGCAGTGTAAATTAAATACAGGTTCATTACTGTGGGGATATGCTGATTCAGAGTATCTTATTTCTGGTCTTCATGGGCAAAGTAGGGAGGCTAAGAACCATTGCTTTCAGCCGATTTTCAGTGGATTCTCCCAGGCTGTTGACAAGTTCCAAGCTATGTCAGTCTAGTTCAACAAAACAAACAGAGTCTTGTGGCACTTCTAAAGACTAACAAATTTATATATCACATGAGCTTTCATGGGAGAAAAATCCTACTTCGTCAGATGCTTGAAGAACTGGTTGTTGTCATCTTTGCAAATTTCCAAGACCCCCAAAGAATTTCAGAGAAATTTTAAGGAGCGGTGTACATTTGCACAGTAAGACCGTTCACAGGGTTCAGCTGAGTTCCCTGGAAAGGAGATCTTAACTTCCAGGATTAGTAAGCTTGACCGAAGATTTGATAGGGCTAAGTGCCATATAACACACCCAATGCAGGTAGTAAAGAAAAGTTCAAGCACAGTGAAAGACAGTATTTTAACACTAAGCCTAGTAAAAGCAACCGTCTTTGACAAAAAAAAAAAATACAACTGATATTGGAAAATCAACTTCTGTCGTAGAATGTACTCTGCCAGCAAAGAAAGCAACCCCAAATCTGTTCAACTGCACTGCAAGGAATTTTTTATTGGAAATTAGACTCCACAAGAAGTCCTTTGTACACAAAAAGAAATGTTACAGGTTTCTCAGTATAACGAGGGGAAACGATTGCTCAGACTAGTGGCACACGTGCAGGATACTAAAATTATATTCTGCTTTGTGAAAAAGAATCTTCAGAAAAGGAGGAGAAGCTCCTTTCAACTAGAAGCATGCCCATCATCACTAATGATTGGAAAATCCACTCTGAATGAGCACAGATGCAAACACGATTTTTTAAAAAAATTCTGCAACAAAGTGTACACTTTATTAATTTTTTTGACAAGTGTACCTTAGTTTTAGGTATAATGTACTCGTCAGTGTAATGTGGAAAATTCTATGAAGGAAATGAAGTCTTAGTAATAGACAATCTTACTAATTAATCTACTGTTAAATATTTTTTTTCAACTGTACAGAGAGCATGGCCTCTTGGAAAAACAGGGTTTTCAGGTAAAAAAAAGTGAGGACATGGCTGAGTGGGTCAGTATATAAAGATAACACAGAAGGCAAAGAGAGCAGTAAAAAAAACAAGTGAGACAGTTGAAAATGATTTTGATAAGAGTGAAGGGATAATAAAAAGATGAGGTAGACAGGGACATAGGTGAGAACAAGAAGCTTAAAGTTTACAAGATGTACAAGGGGAAGACAGCAAAGGCATTTCAAAAACAACTTCAGTATTACTGGAAGAAATCAAAATGGAATCACAAGGCATTATGAAAAATATGTCAGAGAAGATGCAAGTCTCTACTGAAGCATGTTTTTCCAGAATGTTCACATTTAAAAAATGGTTGTAGAGTATGCTTCTCTAGTTATGATTATTATAAAACCTATATGCTAAAGCCTTTTCATACATGCATCATCAGGTCTGTATGTCACATTCAAGAGGAAACTGGCTGCAATTAAATAAGCCAATTATTTTATTTTTCCCATTAACGATAAATCAGACATATTACTGCAGCAACACAGAAAAATCATAGCTGCATACAAAGTTTATTCTCATGTCATAAGAAGTTTATTGACTCCACTATAATAACTAAAAGCAAAGCTACTGCTTTGGCCTTAACATCGGTTATCTACTTTGCTGCCGGCATCAAAGTAATCTCCTATGTAATTAAGGGCAATAAAACTAAGTTTAGGACCAAATACCAGGAAATCAAGATATTTTAATCATGCAAATGTGATATTTCTGACTGAAAAACAATGGAAGGCAGCCATGAATTTACCTCATCACTGGTATCCTGCATGGTGTTCTTATCAGAACTCTGGACAGGTGCCAATTCACTGAGTTCCACATGGAAGAGAAAGAATATAAAGCCATAGAGAGCTGGTCCAAGGCCATTACACAGACCTCTGATTCCAGTTATTATTCCTTGGACAACACCTGTGAAAGGACACAGTAACAGTAGTGAAGAAGGCAACCTTTTCATCAGCCATCCCTTATTTTTATGCATGATACAACAGCCCCAAAACTCCTCTTATTTACTGTTTAATTCTGTCATGTAAAAAGCTAACCTTATTTTCCACATGATAGGGTTTTAAGAAATGCCTTCAGGGAAGGTTAGTTGGACTTTAGGTAGTTTCCACATGGGCACAGTTCACTTAATATATTAATATGCTACTAGCAACATTTTCAATTTTGAAATTGAGAGCTCTGAATTAGAATTTATCAACACTTCCCAACTACAATGGGTGAGCTCATCTGAACAAAGAGGCTTAAGATGGAATATGCTTTAGCCAAAAGATAGTTAAGCCTTATAAATAAAACATGTACACTTCTACCTGAAAAATACTCCCAGCAAGCTATGGACCAATGTTTTGTTCTCCATCAGTAACACACTGCTGTGGTCTGATCCTCCTGAGATAAATCTCATTTCTACTCCAACCTAGCTGTAGCTCAGGAAGGCCACAGTACTGAATTAATAAAGGTTTTGCCCACATTCGTAGCTGTTTGACAGATACCAACTTAGGTATTATCACTAATGTCATTATTAATCACTGCCTGTGTAAGACAAAGGAAAACAATCTGTCTTGAGTTTAAAACTGAAGAGACTTGAACAAAATGGACATCTTCAGGGTTATGAGAACTATTTTTAAATTATCTGGAGGCCATTTTTACTGACACAGGTACTATAAAACTGGGAAAGTGTGATTCCAATGAGTGCTGGAATAAAGAGAAAGCGAGAATAATCCTTTTAGCTGTAGTGATGCAAGTCACTTCGTTTTGTTTAATTTCTATTCAGTTTTGGGGCAGGTATTAACAACTGCTGTTTCCACTCCACTAGGTGGCATAACTTCATTCTGGAATTACATAAATCCTTTTACGTACCGTTTTCTAGTGACTCTGAATGAACAGTGCACAGCTGTTTTCCCCCCTAAATTCCACAGAATTCTACCTTGCTACTTTTAACAATTTTTTGCTTGAAAAACTATTCCTTCCACAGTATAAGGAGCCAGTAACCAGAGCAACTCCTTTGAAACTTAATTCACCCTTATAACGTCATCACTGTAAACTGTGTTAGCTTACAGAAAATGGTCATCAAATGTGTCCAAATACCACCTTTCCCAAAAGAAGACTGTTTCCTAAGGCTGTTTCCTTTCTTTACTTTTTGTCTTTCCCATTCTACCTAATTGTCCTCTCATTTCTTTGTTATAATTTTAGACTGTAAACCCCACAAGGCAGGGACTTGATAGTTACGTTTGCCTTTAAAGCACCATGGGACTATAGAATATACCTTATGTTTCACCAGTATCAACTGCTGATTTTTCCCACTTTAATGCAAGTGTAGGTTTTACCTTTTCTACAACTCACTTTTCTGATTTATCATTTAGAATAAACATGCATGGACACCACCCACACTTTCTACATTATTCTGGGGAAGCAGAGAAATGAAAGAGCTGTTTGAAGTTTTCCTTTGGTATTTTTGAATGAAACATCCTCTTCCCCGGCATGGAGCGAAGAGAAAATGTTTCAATGTAAATAAGTTAATAAATCATATAGGAAAATGGGGACTTGGCTAAAAAAGAGATGGTACTGCTAACATGGGTACTGACTGTTCAGCTATAGAATACTTCTTAAAACAAAGGGACAGGAAAGTTACTTTTTTTGATAGCATTTTTAAAGGCAATTATATAAAGAGATTCCAATAGTGACCAGAGCAATGCTTTTTACGAAGTAATTTAGCAAGTACGCCTTTCTCTCTCCACAATACCCAGAGACAAACTTTCACCACTCTCTCCATAATACCTAGAGACAAACTTTCATTCCTATTGACAAAAAATAATTATCTGCTTTGCCATCTTATTTGAAGAACACAGACAGACGGGTATTAGGTTTTTAAGAAAGAAAGTCAGTCCACGAAAGAGAATTTTTCAGGTGCACAAAGATGAATTTACTGAACTTACCTTGTTGATCTGACTCTGCATTTCGTGAAACCAAAGCACTGATTGCTGGAAACGTAATACTTGACATAGCTGCTACAGCTCCTGCTGCCCACATCATCCTGTATTGATTAAATACATATTTTGTTCAAAATACAAAGCAGCAATACTTTTACGTACAAAAAGATTTTCTTGAACAAGCAAGAACATAGAGCTTCAGGTTCCTCAATTAGGGTCTGTTTTTAAGATTGACACTAACCATTAAAGTACTCAAAGCTATAGTTTTTATAATGGCTACGTATTTACAGTTTAGTTATTCTCTTCTCTCTCAATGTGTCAACCTCAGAGACCTCTCCTATTTATGGGGTGGGTTTTTTTTGTTTTGTTTTTTGCTTGTTTGTTTGGTTTTTTCTGAGTTGCACTGAGCTTGTTAAAACTAATTGGTTTGATTTAACCCAAGCTAAGAAAAAGGTGAGCAAAACATGATGCTGTCTTGTCCTTTGTTACAAATGGTCATACCAAGGAGCAATTTCAGTGAATCTTCTACACTGATATGCCACTTGTCAGGTTCTGCCAGACTCCTTGGAATTAGTCAGGTTTTATTAAACCCCATCCTGACGGATTTTATTTAATACCCCCCAAGTAAACGAAGAGGGTCAGAGGTGACACTCAATATGCAAGGCAGAGCACATATTAGAGGGTACCATGCATTTTCTAGGGCATGGCTTGCCTTCCTCTTCTACTTCCTGGCTATAAATCCAGTTCAAAATTCAGCCATTTTTTTCTTTTTTTGCACTGAGCCTAGAACCTCTGTTTAGCTGCTACTATTCTAGGTAAAATTGCCTCTAGCTAATCTAAATGTCTATAGAGAGTTCTCATGAAAAAGTTGGTGGGGATTCTTCACTATAACATGGGAGGGGTTAGAACTCCAATAGGGAAAGAGCTTTTGCCTCTGTGGCCCTTACTGGAAGAACTGTTTGGAAATAAGTTGAGAAGGTGCCCAAGGCAGCCTCAAAAGCTGTCACTGCATGCATCCAATATGGTAGGAGAGGGCCATCAACTGTAGGGCTGATAACTGATTGACAAGAGCAACCTGATGAGAATAGCAAGTAGCCTGGGCTCCACCTGTATGGTGAAATATTAGCTGGGTAAGCATGGCTGGATATTCTTCAGGAACCTAACTTCAACTGCTATTTATCCAAGTAAAACTAGAGGGGTCTGCAACCTGTGGCTCTGGAGCCACATGCGGCTCTTTGGCTGCCCCCCTTGTGGCTCTGGGCTCCCCCAGCCACAAGGGACCCCTGCAGGAGGCCCATGCCTAGCTCTGGGCTTCCCCCAGCCACAAGGGACCCCACGGGCAGCCCATGCCAAGTTCCAGCTTGCCCCCCCGCATAAGGGGACCCTGCAGCAGAAATCCTGGCTCACCTCCCTGCACCTCCCACCAGGAGGCTACACCCATTGTGGCTCTCAAAACACTTTGTTATTGAAGGAATTTTTAAAAATGGCTCTTCTTATCTTTTGGGTTGCAGACCCCTGAACTAGACCAAAACTTTTCTGACATGATACTCCAAAAACCCTCAACATTTTCTATAAAAGAGAAAGAAGGCAGAGTTTAAGCTTGCAGCCCATAGATGCAAACATCCAGAACTGTTAATTGGGATCAATCATCTAAATTGCAAGAACACCTTAAATGGGCTGATATGATAAGAAAATTAACTATTACGATGTCTAGAACATCTTGGATGTTTGTGGAAGAGTAAGAGGCAAATTAATAATCAAAGGATTAGGAAGTTCAATTCTTTGCTGTACATGACTAGAAATTTCCAGAGGGGTAGCCGTTAGTCTGTTGTACACCTTAGTCTATAAGGTGCCACAGGACTCTCGTTTTTTGCTGCACATGACTAGTTGCTACAACTGAAACAAGACCTAAACAAGTGAATACACTGATTTCCCATCTGTAATCTCTTGGTGCTACTAGCTAGGAAAACTACTCTGAAGACTCATTTCAGAATTATATGGTAAGTGTGACCAGCAAAAGCTTATTTTTGCCCTTGTAGATGCATTTGCTTTTATGTCTTAACTGTTAAGTAATACAAGTAGCCACATAATAAATGGAGCTTGTTTTAGAGGACGAATAGCCATCACTCTTGGAGAAAGCCAAGTACAACTTAAAAATTAGTCCAAGTACACAACTTGAGTCGAGTTATACAAATAACCACTGTGATGTTCTTGAAGAACAAGCATATCATGTTCTGAAAGAAAATGATGTTAATGAGGAAGGTTATTGTACAATTGACCAAATTATATTGTTTCCCTTAAGCAACTGAAATGCATACCTAATTAAAGTAGTATAGTGTCTATCACAAACTGTTAATCAAGTTTTATGGTAGTGAAGACAAATACAGATAATGTTCAAAGTAGTGGGAATTTTTTTTAAAAACATTTGTATGAAACGTGTACAGCTCAGTAGAGGTGCGCTTACCATGGCTGAGATCCAAAACCATACCAGACCAACTGGAGCATCTGAAAACCAAGGCCAAGGAGGACTGTGTTCTTGTTCCCTATTGACCTCATCAGGATACTGAGGAATACAGTCTGTGAAAATAAGGCATAGACTCAGCAGAGAACTATTCTGAACTTGAGATCTCTAATACAGCTTCCACTTCTATAGGAAACAATGCAAAGAAGCTTCACTATGGCTGTTCAAATTTCACTAAGTGAACTCTGATTATTGAGACATTTGTGATGTATAGGTATTACAAAAGGCACAACCAGAAATGTTTTTAATTACCTTTTTTTAAAAAAAGGTAGAGATTCCTTTCATGTTATTAACAGAGTTTATTAAAAAATTAAAATTTAAGTATTGAATGCAGAACAGTGATTCTTTGGTTATCTGGAATACACAGATATCTAGCAAGAAAACCTTTTTCCTTTTCCTGAAACTACAGTTTAGTTTTTGTAAATCTCACAAAAGTGTTAGCCAGCCATCCCAGGAAATTTGAGAACAGGTTGATTTTAGAGCATACTTAGATTTCTAGATGATTTTCAAGAATCAAAGATAGCTGCTTTGCTCAGTGGAATATAGTGTTAAAGGTTTTCTTCTATATGCAGAACGAAGGACTGCACTTCACTCTGTGCCTTCTCCTGTTCTACCTTTCAGTCCCACATTTTCTTCCCCTCACTTCCACTGAGAGAAGCAGGTTATGGATCAGAAGTTACAACTGTGGAGGCATAAGAGCCTCAGAGGCCACAACTGATGAAGTGTCAGTGGTGGCCCCAGTGGGAAGGGGAGCCCACTAGTATGAGTCAAGAGGCAGATAGTTCCTGATGAAGCTCTTTGCAAAGCAGGCACTGCTCACAGTGCATTGTGTCTGACAGCAGAGTCTACGCAAGACACCACTGGAGATGCATCTTACTCTCCCCCCCCCCCCCCCACCCACTACAGTAAAAGGGAAGTAAATCATATCTGTATCACAGTACACTTCATTATTCTGTTATTTGGCTTTATTTCCTTTCATTGCCCCCACATTTAAATGCATTGGTAAAAAAACATGAAACTATTTCACTAGCAAAAGTAGAACAAAATCATACATACATGAGTCACTTTTATATATGTCCAGGGTCCCAATTTTCAGAGACCACCATTTTAAGGGGACAAGTTTTATATTGAGCTGATGTACATTTTACAAATATAAAAATTAAAAGGACTCCATTTCTATATCCCCATTATTTGAATATCTTTTTTTAAATTGTGGGAAAGCAGTCAAGAAAAGGTTTTTTTTATTGTGTTTTGAAAGCGGCTAGGTTAGTTGCTATTTTAATCTCTTGCAGAAATAAGGGCCAAAGTTTTGGTCCAGCTGCTGAAAGAATCCCATTTTAGTGAGCTCACACATCTCACCATCCCACAGCTTACTTCCACTGCCCTTGAGGAACACAGTTGTTACTGAAGGTCATGGAAAGGGGCAGTCTCTCAGGAGGAATCTGAATGAACAAATGTTGCTTTGTTGAACAAAAATCTATTCAAACTTTAAAGGATGGGAAACAGTTTACCTATATATAATTGCAAATTTTCAAAAATGCCCCATCAGTAGCATTTATCTGATTGGTTACTTCCTCAAGCTATACGAGTATATTCAGTGAAATGTACTGTATTAAGTTGGACACATTTCAGAAGCTCTGTTGAGGTACTTCATTATCACAATTCTAACAGATGTGATTATATACACACACACTGAAATCCCTTGATTTTCCATTCTGTATATCCAAAGAGTCAACAGAATTTCTAAATGCTATCAGGATAACTTACCTGAGCTATTATAGACAGAATTCCTACCACGGCTATGAAGGCCGCAAGGCTACCAGGACCAAAACCTATAATCTGAAGGAAGATTTTAAAAAAAGTGTTCATAAAACCAATTCCAGCTACACATTACTTACAGCATTTCATATAAAGATTGCTTTTATCAACACTTACGTAACTACTTCAATAAAAACTATTCACAGATATTTGTAAAGATGCATTGGTTAAACATGTTCTTTAATGTTAGCATAGTGGATGCCATGTAATCAACACTGAATATAAAGGATAATGAAACGGTATGATTTGTTTGTGTGTGAATTTATTCTCATTAGAGAGAGTGAGAGCTCTGGAAATGAAACTCTCTATCCCCCTGAGGTTGCAGCTGAGCTCCTCACAACTGGGGACCACCTCTATGGGCCAATCACAAATCACACAAATCAATTACTCATCTTCCTTATGAGACTGCCAATTAGTGCCATTCACGATGGCTGTTTTTGCAGCATAGGCTTTTGTTTACTAGCAAATCCACAAACTCCTCTCACATATTTAGAATCTAGACAAACTCCTGGACACAATTTTAAACCTGTTGCAAAAACCTATTTCCAACTCGACCCCATCACTGACCACCATTACTTCTCCCCTCAGCACAGAAGTCTAAGAACATACATTAGTCACTTTGTTTTTATCACCACTCATTTCTTTAACCACTCATCTATCAAATGTAAGAACATTTTATAAACTGCTTATAAATACACAAAATTACATTCACTTTGCAGAAGGGGTGCTTGGCATCCATATTTAGAGGACAAGATTAGGAAAACTCATGGAAATTATGTTCTACCTGTTTACGATTTCAGAATTGTGGAAGAAAGCACACTCAGAAGAAACAGACTGATCATTTTTAATTGTGTAACTGAGCTGTAAACTTTTATCTGTGATGCATTAAAAATATAAAGAGTCACAGACCTATTTAAGTTTATTAATAATCAATTCCCTGACTCACCTAGTCCAGTTGACTACACACTCACATCTTCAGTGCTTTCAGCTTATAAAAGTATGTTTTTTGCTGTTTCTCTATTGCAAAGTAAACTTATATTGAAAGATAGGCTAGAATACTCAGCCACTCCAAGCAAGTTTGCAAAACACAAGGAACATAAATGTACTTTAAGAATAGCATCTTTTATTACCAAAGTGGAGGGGGAAAAAGCAGTAAAGGAGGAGCATTTCTAGCACAGATTTTAACTCGTTTTTATTAAAAACAATGGTACTCTATAAACAAATAGATAAGTTAATAAATATAATGGACTGTAAGAGCTGGTTCAATATTAAATTAAAACCAGAATTCAATAAGATCTTCAGAATTAAGCCATGCTCTTGAGAAGTTCAGAAAAAAGTTTCCTTAGGGCATTAAAAACCCCACCAAAAAAGTTTTACAATAATACCAAGAACAGTTTCCTCAAAGAAACCTTGTAATTGCTCTATACAAAGCAAAATGGTTTCATACTTAATGGTGCTTTGAAGGTGTAGTTCCCCAAATGGAACATAAATTTATAAACAGAACTCTGGCAATCCTGACAAGTGTAGCTTGACAGACTCTAAAAACAGGATATGCATTCTTCAACGACCAACCATTACTCACCTGTCGCAAATAGAGAAAAAAGCTAGAATATTGGCCAGCCTCCGGCAGATAGGACAAAAACACTGTAATACAGATCAGGAGGATTGTAGAATCTTTCCCAACTTTCTTCAAGGACTATTACAAAGAGAAAAGAAGCAAACATGAAACTAACTGAACTACTTTGTAATGGAACAGCTGTTCTTATCCCATTTTACAAATTTTCAATTTTCATTATAAATGCCAAGGTAGACAATTTTTTTTGAAACAGTTAAAGGGTCACTATCACAGCAAGAGTCATTAAAAAGCAAGTTTCCTTACTTGTCTAACATCTCACGGAAGAATTTTAACTTGATTCTCACTCTTTGTTTGCTTATTTTACACTTCACCATGGACAAAAAGAACATGCTAGTTAGAGACACTTTTTATCCTCATGTACTGATGTAATACTGAAACAGCTAGGGAATGGCTCAAGACTGGTAGGAAAATAGTTAAATTAAGATTTTCCTTAAACTAAAATATGTTTCCATCGTTGGGTTTTCACATAGCCAAATATCAATTTTGGGCCTCATCCATCCATGGTGTACATTACAGTTTGATGCTAAGAGTCAATGTCAAACCTGAAAGCTAGTTGAACATTCATTAAGGCAGTGTACATATTACTTCAAGTTTAAGCATTTGCCACCATGAACCCTGCTAAAGAAACTGCTGTTGGTGATCAGCTCTGAGCCTCCTTACTATTCCGTAGGTTTGGCTTGTCATATTATAAAAAGTATTTTTATTTCTTGTTCCAGAGAGATAGCTGTGTTAGTCTATATACAGCAAAAACAACGAGAGTCCTGTAGCACCTTAAAAACTAACTAATTTCTTTAGGCATAAGCTTTCATGGGCTGCCATGAAAGCTTATGCCCAAAGAAATTTGTTAGTCTTTAAGGAGACACAGGACTCTCATTTATTTCTTATACTACTATATTATATTTTTAAAAAACTGGAGAAAACAAATCCCTTTGCTACAGTTTTTCTAAGCACATTACTCATCAACATTTACAAAGCATTTTCTTTAGAGCAACTCCCAGCAGGGTGATTTCATTAAGAACAATTCATTTTTGAAAACATGAGTGTATAAAAATCACCTATAGAAGTTAACATCCTTTTGATAGCAAAAAGCATACGATTAATGCAAAAACCTTACAATGGCAATTTATTTTTCAAAGTGAGTACACAGCAGTGTAAGAATTCAAACACTTTCCTTTCCATAACAACGTGTTACGTGAGTCTGGAGGGGGGAGTGTTTCCTCAACAGCTCCCATCTCCAGACCTCCACCACACTACAAGCTTGCATAAGGTTCCAATGCACAGAACAGCCAACATGATTGTTTTCATTATAGTTAGAGCTCTTTTGCAAAACAGGTGTAAAGATTAATATGCATTAGTTTAATTAAATCAATTAAAAAGTATGATATTTTAAAAGAATGAATAACTACTTTAAAATATTTATAAAAATGCATCTTACTGCAAAGGGATCTGCTTTTTCCCATGATATAGGGGATCCCCATGAAGCAGGTCTCATCTTTTCAGGCAGAGATTCTGGAACAGCTAGCAGGATGAAGCAAATATCCAGGACAGCCACCACTGTGGCCACTAGGACAACAAGGTTATCTCCTCTACTAGAAGACAGGTATGCTCCAATGGCAGGACTAGTTACCAAACTCGCGGCAAAGGTGGCAGATACCTAAGCATAAAAACAAGTTTATAAGTTATTTGTTTCTCTACTAAAGCATTTTTAAATGTTTTTAAACCTAAGCAGGTTAATAAAGCATTTTTAAATGTTTTTGAAAAAACGGATACTTCAATAAAAAATTAGAGCTGGTCAGAAAATGGGTAGAAAAAATAAAATGTCAATTTTCTGCAACCAAAACCTGGAAATTCGCTGGTAAAACATGGATTTTCATCCAAAAAATTTAGTGTTCCAATAGAAAAAAAAAATGGCAAGGAAGACGGACCTTTCCACAAAGGTTCTAATTTAAATGAAAAGCCCATTTCTCAAAGAAAAAAAATTCAACCGGCCCTTGTCAATATACATAAATTAAACTATTTGAAACTCAAATCAAGCATCCATATTCTGGGGTAACTATGATATAATTTGTTATGTAAAACCTCCTCTACACTCAAAAATACATACTCCTTGTGTAGCAGGACCGTAAGTACATCACTTTAATCAAGTACAAACAGCACTCAGGCATTTTCACCATTTTAAGAAAATCTACTCATTGGCATATAACACAATGCTGCAGATGCACCACTACTAAACTATAGGTACTGTTTCGTTAGCGCAGACACGTCTTAATTTATAAATACATTAGTGCAGTGGTTTTCAAACTTAGGGTCAGGATCCAGTAGTGGGTCACAGACCCTCAGGGACTGGGTCACAGTACCCCCTGCTGCCACCAGCAAAAGACTGGAGTGCATTGCTCAAAGACGCATTGTTGGGTTGTGAGCATAAATGATTTTTTTTCATGTGGGTGCCAAGGAAAAAAGTTTGAAAACCACTGCATTAGTGTATGTGTGATTCAAGTCCTAAATTAACAACATTCATGAATTTAGGCTTACAATATGTTTACTATAAAAGCTGTGAGGTTTTATGCCAATTAAGGAATTTCTTCCAATTAAAAGTCATGGTATTTAACATCATGCTGCTTTCTTTCTGGCAAGTTGAACCCACACCCTAAGAATATAAGCATGGCCATAGTCGGTCAGACCCAGTATCCTGTCTTCAGACAGTGACAATGCCAGGTACTTCAGACAGAATGAAAAGAACAGGTAATCATCAAGTGATCCATTCTGTTGCCCATTCCCAGCGTCTGGCAAACAGCAATTCCTGCCCAGTTGGCTAATAACTATTGATGGACTTATCCTCTATGAACTTATCTAGTTCTTTTTTTGAATCCTGTTATAGTCTTGGCCTTCACAGAATCCTCTAGCAAGGAGTTCCACTGGTTGACTGTGAGCTGTGTGAAGAAATACTTCCTTTCGATCCTCTTAAACCTGCTGCCTATTAATTTCATTTGGTGATCCCTATTTCTCATATTATGGATAGGAGTAAACAACACTATGTAGACCTCTATCATATTCCCCTCCTTGGTCTCTTTTCCAATCTGAAAAGTCCCAGTCTTATTAATTTCTCCTTATATGGAAGCTTCTCCATACTCCTAGACTTTTTGTTGCCCTTTTCTGTATCTTTTCCAATTCCAGTACATCTTTTTGAGATGGGACAACCAGATCTGCACACTGTATTCACAATGTGGACATACCATAGACTTATAAAGAGGCAACATATTTTCTATTATTTATCCCTTTCATAATAATTCTCAACATCGTTAACTTCTTGGATTGCCAGTGCACATTAAGTTGATTTTTTTCAGAGAATTATTCACAATGACTCCAAGATCACAGCAAAACCCCTTTATTTCTGTGGCAAACTATTCTTCAGCAGATACAAGAATGATCAAAAATTGAAGTTTTTGTTCAATAAAATATGAAAATGAAAACTAATATCTTGTGTTTTATTAATATAAAAACTGGAGTATACTGAACATGAAGCATTGTATAACCATTTAATGTAAACATAGAAGCTGATGGAGGGGGAATAAAGAGTTGTAAGTTTTGACAGCTGGGGACAATGCAGTCATTATATTTAGACCTGTTACAGTTACCATGAGGGCTAAAAACATGATATTACATATTCTGAGGCTATAGAAATATAAAATACAGAACTTACTTATGTACAGTAGTGAATTTGATTAGCAAGAGACAGGATCCTTACTGGAGCAATTTATCTCATATTAGATTCTATTACTTTCTAGAAATTTGTATCTAGGAATTCTAAAAGGCTTTTTTTTTTTTTAACTGAAGTTCTAAGAAAGGGAAATGAGCCCTGATTTATAGCTATATCACCTACATTTACACAATTTAATAGCCCTCTTCAGCTATGATTAATAAAATGATGAGCCAGGAAAGAACCATCAACCTTCTAGTTGGTTTTCTGTCTTTCACCGTGCTGATCATATCACTAAGTCTCTTCTTCCCAACACTGCCAGCTGGACATTTGAGCATTTTTATTCCTGGGACTTCCCATTTTGTCTTTCTAGCTGATCTTTTAACAGCTGAAAAGAAATAGTTCAGGGCTCTAGTCCCTGGCCTGTTGTACCATATTCTAACATTACCCTTGCAACAAACCCTTTTATTGTAGGGATGAAGGGAAAAAAATCATTAAGTTTGAAAGCTCAATTACTATGCACCTCTCATCCTGACTTATGCGAGTATCTACCTACCTTGGTGTAGAGCTTTAAAGGAAATCAGACAAAATTTCTCTTCTCAGATTCAACTAATACAAAGTAACTGTTTCCAAGTACCTAAAGTTGTTCAAATTCTAGTTGATCAGAAAAAGCTATCACAAATGAAAAACTGGAAGGCTGCTTCTTATTTGGGGAAGAGGGATGGCAACATTTGCAATGCAATTTATCTATACAGCTGATTTTTCAATTTATCTATACCAGGGCTTGATAAAACCCGGGCACCAGGTCGCCATGACGATCAGGGTTGGTAGCCTGGCACCAAGCTCTGCTGTGGAAATGCAATGGAAGAACGCCCTCTGGTGACCAAAAATAAAACTGCTGGTGCCTAGTTGAGAGGCAATTTTGTCGAGGCCTGATCTATACATCTATCCTGCTCAAACTATTCACTCTGCCCCAAGTATCCAAACTACTGAATAGTAGAACTTATTTCGCTATGATTCCCAGGTTCTTCAGAAGTTTGTGCCAAAGTACTGAGATCTTGTGGCATTTTTAATGAAGGTGCTGCTTTTCAGAAGTAGAAGTATACAATTATTATTAAAAGGTTTCATGATGCCAATGCATTAATGAAGTAATATAGGAAACAGATGCATTAACACTTATATATATCTGCTCCACTGAGTTACTGTTGCAGCAGCTGATGTTCACTCTCAATTTTAAGAGTTACACGCTAACTGTTAAAGAAGAGGGGGATTATTTGATGATGTGCCCTCAGAAAAGATTCCCTATTAGAAGACGGAGAACGGGAAAATGATTCATTTAAAAAGATTAAGTAAAAACACAAATTGTATCCCCTCAAATAAGCTGCAATGGAAGCTTCCCAGTCAGGCCATTCAATTAGGTCATAAACACAAGATAGACACATTACAAGGTGCTGCTGACATGAATACAGTATCTTCAAATGGGCTTTTTAACTGATCATTGTATTAGCATGGTCTAGGAAAAAGGCCAATGTTGCCTCCAAAACATCAGACTCAACAGCCTGAATTAGCTAATTGATAAGGGAAAAAAATTATGCTGTCTATGGAAATGGCATTCTCTGTTCTTTAACTCCATGCCATCTTAGTCAAAAAGGACTCATTTTGAAATTACCCTGCACCCTCTCCCCCCAATCTTGAACTATTTTTTTTTTTTTTTAATATATGCCATTTTTCCTGAACAAAAATGAGAAGGACAGAGCGTTTTCTTCATTTAATCATTCGAGTTCTGCTAATAGCTGAAATTACCAGAACATTTCTAATAAATCTGTGGCTCTGCCAGGCAGTAATGCTAAATAATCCAATAGGAGCAACTATTTTCCTGAACCAGTAGACAAAATGGGGAATACCTCTAGAAAGGCCATTCATCTCCAACAAAACCTCAAACAAGTAGTTTTTGCAGCATTTTAAGAACGTTAATCAATCAAACTCAGGCTATTTAAGATCAAGGCAGGAAAGCAAGGTTCAGAATCCCTGGACCCTCAATACCTGGTCACCATTCTCTTTTTATAACAAAGGAGACTTGGCTTAAATCTATTCATTGATTGCATCTGCGGTAGTGTTATGTCATTAAATTCTTGATCTATGCTCTTCTCCAACTCAAAAATAAGCTGTCTCATTGCACAAGCAAGACTGAATCAAAGCACCTTTTCTTCCTTCCCAAAAAGGCAAAACTCACCCATTGGCTCAAGTGGCACATGATGTTATCCTGAACAAGATACTTATTAGGAATCTCAATGAAAGACGCTGGCAGCATCACAAAGAGATGGAGGGGAGGAAATTGGTCATGTTCCTGCCCAAGCCATTAGGAATGGCCCATTGAAAGCTGGATCAGGCTGAAGATTCTTGGCACAGCCACTTGCCTAAATACATAAGAGGAAGCCTATACTTAGATGCCAAAGCTCCCTTTGCACCAGGGAAGAGGATAAAGATGGGTTAGTCCAGGTTAAAAATAGAAAAGACAATTATGTCACTGCATGATGCAAACAGTAAGATTTAAGTTAACTAAAAAAAAAAAACCCAAACTTTTTTTTTTTTTTTTTTTTAAACAGAATTAATGCAAATACCTCATGTTTATGTTAGCCTGGAAAAGTTCACCGCAAACATGTGTCTTAGGTAATTTTTACACAGCAAGTTTGTGCATTAGATTCTTATTACATGGTTCCCAGGAAAAAAGCTTAATTAAGGCAAAGTTAAGTTTGAGAGCTCATAATATTAATTAAAAGGGTAAAAATCCTTCTAAGAATGTTGAACTTAGTAAAAGCAATTGCCAAGAAACTCAGATTCAGGTTGTTAGCTTGTTTAAGTCCTACACATCTCCTTGCGTTCAGGTGTTGTAGTTTTCTGAGCTGTACCAGGTGGTCTGATTGTCTAAATATACACTCAAAAATCACAAGGAGCCAATCATGCCCTCAGTATTTCACAGAACTGGGTCCAAAGACATTTGGTGCAAGTTAGTGCAGTTTAAACTTAAGATAAGAGAGGGCTGCTCTAACCTGGTCCAGAACAGATTATTACAAAGCTTTGCTGGTTCTCATCTTCTCTTTCATCCCTCTCCTGGGCTGCCAGTGCCTAGGTGGTTGTGTGAGGGTGAGGAACCATCCTTTCCTAGGCAATCCCTAGGTTCAGACGGAGTGCTAAATCCTGCTCTGCCATGGAATCACTCAGCTGACAGATAAAGCAAGCAATGAAACAATCAGAGCTACTGCCAACCACCCGCACAGTGTAGCATACTAGTAGGTGACTTGCTGAGCAGCAGGAGAAGGACAATAATTGTTTAGAGATGCTCCTAAGGCTGAAGGAGAATTAGTGCTTCCTATTGCCTATTTCTCTCTGTCCGTCCCTCTGCTCCAGTATCTGAGCACCATTCAATCTTTAAAAGATTCTTCCTCACAACATCCCTGTGAAATAAGTATTACCCTCTTTTTTACACAAGGGGCACTAAAGCAAAGAAACTAAGAGACCTGCCCAAAGTCACTAAGAAAATCTCAGGGACCTGAAACCAGATTTTCGAAATCTAGGCTACCCTACACTATCATCGTTCTCCCTGCGGTGACAGGTCTGATTCAACCATTTCAATTTTAACTTCACAGGGTACGGATCAGGAAACTTCTTCTGAATACATAGAAAATCATTGCCCTAAAAAACTCTACTGATAATGCTTTAGTATAAGAGAATTTAAGCTTTTTGCATAAATCTTACCAGTCCATAGGCAGTACTTCTCTCATGTTCTTGTGTTATGTCAGCTACATAGGCAAATATCACAGAGAACGTAACAGAAAAAACTCCAGATACTGAAATCATAGCAAAGTACCACCTACAAAGTCAAAAGGATAATTAGAAAATACCCCCAATTTATCTTATTACAATAACAAGCTGTTTAAGCTATGAAAATATTTGTGTTTAGTCTAGAACTTTATAACCAATTAAAATACAGATACGCACAATGTTAATTTTGTTCAGTCTGTCGTTTAACCATGTAAATTGTAAAAATCAGTACCAAAGAAGCTGTCAAACATCCAAATATACTGATCTAACGAAAGCAGCAGCACTTTCTTTTTCTAGAGAATTATGAACAGAAAATCCCAATTTCTGAGTGCCCTCTAATGGAGGATAATCATTCCCATAAAATTATCAAGATGTTATGAAAAGGAGTAATATATAGGCCATGATGATTTCAGCTGTGAAGAAGTAAAACTACCTGAAAATTTAACTGAGCAAGATTGCACTAAAATGGAAAAGATTTTTCAGCCAAAAATGTTACGCTGGAGTGACCTTTCAGTGAATTAGTGGTGGTTAATCCCTGTCTATTAAGGTTACAGACTCTGTCAAAATCCATAGCATGATTACAGGCTCTAAGGCTGTCTCAACATATGTAGAAAGTTCTCTTAATATCTTTGCTTCCCCAAAATGCACCAAATAAAGGTAAATAGAAATGAGTGAATGGAAAGAGAAAACAAGGCAATTCAGTTAAAATTTTAGAAAGCTATAATCAAACACCAAAGGTTTTTGCATTTTATACTTCACATTTATTTGCCCATTTAGAATTGCTGCCATTCATTTGGCTTGTAAAGTATATTGAACAAATTGGTTATTAGTGCATCCCCATAAAATATAAGAGAAAACACAGTAGAGCTTAGAGTTTAAAACTGTGTAGTTTAGTTATGTAATGCATTCTGTGCACTTTTAGCAATTACTGCTAGACTTGTGCATGTGTACATAGCTACTAATTCATTTACAGGAAACTTTCCTTAAGACCCTCACCACACAATCACTGGTTAGAACATGAACAAAGGAGTGCCAGAATGATTTAATCGCATCTTGAGAAGTTAATCATTTTTTCTTGCCTGATTATCCTTATTTTCCAAATACCAACCCTCCTGTGATTGAGTTCCCCACAGCCCCCGCTGCACCACTTACCATGGACTTATCCTCATTAATGGAATTGGAACACAAGTGAAGAAAACTGTAACCAGAAGAAAATACTTCCTTCCCCACACATCAGATAGAGCACCTATTAAGGGAGCACTCATAAAGGACAAAAAACCCTGTAAAAGAGGATAAAAGATTATTAAATGCATAGGGAGAAATAGCAAGTTTTTTATTTTCAAACTACTATATAAATGGAACTGATTTAATCTGTGCTCTGAGTCATAGCTGTTGTAAAATAAAGAAACGCCAGAGCTTAATGATCCAGTGTTTAAAGTTTTATTTAAATTAAAAAACAGATAAATCTATAATTTAAAACCTACATAAAAATAAAGCTTATTGAATCTACAGGACACTTATAAAATTGGTTTTACCCACTCACTTTCTACCCAACTCAATTATTCAATTTTTTACATCACTATAACAAGATTGGTGTACATTTTATTTTCTGTGGCATTGCACTGGTTAGGTTAGGCAATGGAATAATCTTTCCTCTGGTTTTGTATCAACGTTTGTTATTTGCTATGTGCTTAAACCCCTCAGCTATTTCAGTCTAACTCCTCCAGTTTATCCATGACTGGATACAACATTTTTTTTTATTCTATTTTCCTTCAACCCTCTGTCTAGCAGAAAGCAGTTTCACCATCTTCAGTCTGAGATGGAGGGTGAGCAGCACCTTTCAACACAAGGCAACATTACTGACTGACTAAATCAGCAAGTAAGCAAGCTTCCAAGGAGCAGATGGCACTCACCCATCTTCTTCCTGCAGACCAAGTAAGTAAGTTACCTAGCTACACCTAAAGCATTATGGTGAATGGTAAAAATTATGGTGAAAGGGTACATCTCAGATGGTCTAAAATCTGTATCTCAATTCTGTTCTGTGCTGCTGCAATACCAAATGAATTATCTTAAAAAATGAACAAATAAGTTTGAGAGAATGTTTATTTTATTTTTAGCACTTTTAAATTCCAGAAGAAACACAGATAAACACTTAAGTGTTAGTATAATGTTGCTCTCTCCCCTCGTCAACATTCCCCTTTAAATCTGCAGTAAATCCAGATCCCAGCAAGTATCTGCTAAATGCAAGCTACACTGCTTCTAACAGTGCCCAAATACATGAGAAATCTAATTCACATGACTTTACTACATCACAGTTCAAGTGAAATTACCCTCCAGAAAAATGAGAAAGAACAGTCCAAAGTCTTGTATAAACCTACAGTCTAGTAATTTTATGCCAGACCCTGAGTAATGGAGAAATGGCATTGGTAGTTTAATTACCATTACCTGGTGTAACTAAAATTGAGCAGTAAAACCTGGAGTGCTAATCCCTCATTCACTGGAAAGTAGGTGCATTACTCATTCATAGGCGACCTTTTGCCCACTACAACCAAATTCAGTGAAGATGTGCTGAAGTACTTTGCTGAAGTGAGGCCTACAACAATTTTATCATATGTACAAATCAAAACAGCAGTAACCATAGACATAGATACGTTCCCCCAGAAAATAATTAAATTAGAAACATGAAAGAACTGATGCGTCCGCCCTTCCTAACATCTATCATGCATACTAAAGTAAATTTACATCATCAGGTTAGTGTAATTCTACTTCACAGCTCTAAAATGTGTGTAGAAGATATCCATTTTAAAATTAAAACAGCTTTTCCTCCCATGCTTATATAAATGCAAAGCAATTACTCAAGCTAACTAATTAAAATTGATTATCCATTTTCGTTTTAGCTACATAAGTTACAGGAAGTTCAAGTCATAACAGGGCTTTTTAAAATAAAAATACTTGACAAAGGTTTCAAAGTTACATTCATGTGACAAGCAGCTTTGCCAATAGAACTTTCATGTATTATACAAAATAAAATCTATAGTACTTAAAATGGCTCATTTTCTTCTTATAACATTTCATTTGGGGGAAGATTCTGGTGTGGAGAGAAAGTACAGGAAGTAAGACGACCAGTTTTCATTTAGTTCTTATTCAATGAAGTTTCATTTCACTATAAAAACCACTTCTCTCTTTTGGTTTCTTTGAGACATGACAGGACAGAGCTGTTGTGTTTCCTTTTTGAAACAGAGCCAATTTGTATTTTGCTACTTGAGGTTTTCTGTAGCAGAATTTGTTACTAACAGAACTGTATTTTGTGTCTGTCTGTTTTTTCTTTGTGAATTGTTTTGAGTTTTTTCTGAGTCTTTTTTAAACAGTCTTACAAAGGATACAGTGTCAGGACTTTTAGGACCAGGCATGACACAATTAACTATATCTCAATGGAGGAAAGCCTAATGCAGTATGATAATTCTTTAATAAGTCTCCAATTCAATCAATTCAAAAACAAGAGATGGAGTTAAAGGCACATGAAAAGTCAGTGTTCGCAAATGGAAAAATAAAAATTTCTGACTTCTGAAAGAACAAGAGAACAACCTAGTTGTTAACAATGCACATTCAAATCTGAAGACAAAGTCCTACGTTGCAATCTACATAAAGAATGTGATACAGTCATGGAGAATAGATCCATCAATGGCTTTTAGCCAAAAAGGCCAGGGACTCAACCCCATGCTTCCAATATACCTAAGCCTCTGACTGCCAAAAGCTGAGACTAGACAAGAAGGGACAAATCACTTGATAACTGCACTGTTTGTTCACTCCGTCCTAATCATCTGACGCCAACCACTGTCCGAAGACAGGATGCTAGCCTAAATGGACCATTGGTCTGACCCAATACAGATATTATTATATATTTCTTTGAAATATTAGGTGCTGGTTTACTTGGGACAGAGGGGGAAGTAGAACGGAGAAATGTGAATATTCATCACGTAATAGCATTGTTTAATTAATGATTTGCAAAAAGGGCATAGATACTAAGATAGTACATTTTATAAAAAGGGACTCTAGTCAAGGTTGTTCAACATACGAGCTGTTTGCAAAACTGACGTCTAAGTTTTCAGTAAATGCTTCAAACATTAATTAAAAACAAATGCCCACACCTTTGAACTGATGCATAAATTCATAAAAAAAATACTTTTGGAGGAGTGGAAAAAACCTGGCTAGATACCTATTTCAATTCCATGTATACAATAAAAAATAAAGGGGAAAAAAGTGACTTGAAATTACGGACATCATTGTAACTCATAAGCAAAAAAAGATTATGTTCAACCAACTATTTAGAGTCTTACCTTAACACCCTGAATAAGACCATTCATTAAAAACGTATGCTGAGGAAATGTTTCATGTAAGACCTAAAGAGAAAACATGTTAAAGTTTAGGTTTGCTGTGTACTGAGAAACAAAAGAATGAAGAGGAGAAATGATGACAAAATGTAATCCTCTCACTAATAAGGAGGGAACAAATATAACTTCACAAAGCCTTGTTAAAAGTTTAACAGTCAGTCCAACTCAGGGTACATCTACACTAGAAACATAAGTCTACCTATAATAGATCAACTTACATCCACCACAGTAACTACTGTGATGGTTCATATACACACGCTACCCTCCTTGGGATACTGGTACATGTCCTCACCAGGAGGCATCCACTGATCTAAGAGTGGCAGTGAGGGGAGCTGAGACACACTGGGCTCTCAGCTCCATTGGCAGCTTGCTGCTGGGAGCCTGGCTGCACTACAGGTCCCAGTGAGCTCCCCTTCCCATTCCCCACTGGGAGAACCCAACAGGGACTTCTAGTTCTCAGGAAGCAGAGTCCAGCTGTTCCAGCTTCTTGCCTCCTGCCCTGCCTGGAGCCAAATACAGGTGGCCATTTGGGCTTCTCACCTGAGCACCATCATATTAGGTGAAAACAATTTTCAATCCAATTTGATTATAGTTATTCCTATTAGCAGCATGACAAACTATTGCAAAGGATGTTGAAAAGTTAGTAACTTAAGGAAAAAAGCTCTACAATTTGCATGCACTTTTCCAATCCCCACCGCCTCATTTTCAGACACAAACGTTCCTATTGTAAAGCTATACTGCTTTACCCAGATCTCCTAATCATACTCTAATGAAAAAAGTGTCAGCCAACCACACTGTAATGAGGACAGAACCTGTTGGGTCTCCAACCATTATGCAATTAGAAGCTGTTGCTCGGGGGAGGGGGAGGGAGCGAGGGAATCTAAAGTTACTAGTACAGTTAGTCATAAAACAATCATTCTTTACATACTAAGTGGATTTTGTTATAGGCACTGATTAAGGCATATTAACAATCACATGCCAGTTCTTGAACTAGTCCAGTAAACTCTAATAAGATGTGCACAAACTGGCTAAAACATTAGCTGTGAGACATTTTATCAACTGGTATAATTTAGGCTACAGCATTAGATCAACACAAGGCAACTTGCATCGACCGAATTATGTCAGTATATACACCACAGCCTTGCTCACACCAGTGTACACGAACTTAACTCCACCTCCACAAGGGGCTTATGATAAACACAACGGATGTCACTTGAAATCATAAAATTGTGCACTGGAAAGGACCTCAAGTGGTCATTTAGTCCAGTCCCCTGGACTCATGGCTGGAATAAGTATTACAAAAACCATCTCTGACAGGTTTGTCTTAAACTTGCTCTTAAAAACCTGCAATGATGGAAATTCATAGGTAATTTACTCCAGTGCTTAAATTGCCCTGAAAATTAGGAAGCTTTTTCTATTCACCAACCTAAACTACTCTTGCTGCAATTTAAATCCTTTGTTTTTTGCCCTATCTTCTAATCTAAAGAGAATGATTTTTCACCCTCCTCCTTGTAACCACCTTTGATTTTACTGATTCTATGGGGGTTTTTCTAGTAGCAGGGGAGGAGGAGTGATCCATGTTTCCACAGTTGGCCTCCACTGCCAACCAAATCGGGAAAGAAAAAAGGTTGAGAACCTTGCTTTAAACTACCTAGTCATCTGAGAGTAAAAACCTTCTCTAACGAGCTGTAAAATCTATTTCTAACATGAAGATCTTTAAATTTTACTGCAGATTTTATTTTGATAGAAATAAACAGCCCACCCTGGAGTACAAAATGAATTACAATAGTCACCACCCATAACTAAATTGTTATAACTTTCAAATAAACCATACACTAAAGTTTTTCTATTAGAAACCAAAACCTCAAGTTATTTTTGCTTTTAAATACTTTTTTCCCTTATAGAAATGATGCTTTTACAATACTAACTTAAGATAAAGCATTGTAGGAGCTCTATCACTACATTTCAGGTCAGATTTACAATTCTTCTGCCAGTCCAGGTGTGGTCCTCTTTAGCAGAATACCAATTGTAAAAGTCATACTGGCTTGATTAAACAAAGAGAATCAGAGACCTCTAACACCAGGGAATAAAATAAAACTCATGTAAAACCAGAGCCCCAGAGGGTATAAATAGGTTCTCCAAAGTAAACAAATTGATCTCTGATATTACTGGAGGGAAAGATATAAAGAGATCGTCACTCACTTTTAGCATGGGAGTTGTCAATAATCCCCAGGCAAAGAATTCGAGAAATATGACCATAACAGCATGGTACACGCTTGGTCGACCAATACCTTGTTGCTAAAAAGAAAAGGATATTTAAATATGAATAGCATATATTTTTTAAAGTGACATTTCCTAAATTATGTAACATTTTGAAACAGTAGCATAAGCTTTCAAGGGGACCTACAATTAAAAAAAAAAATCCCAAACACTTTTAAGGGTGTTCTGAATGAGCCAAGAGAAACTGATCACATGAACATGAAAAAACTTCCTTCCCAACCACTCTAAAGATCCCTAACATCCTAACTCACAGCCACCATTCATTCCCCATTTGAGATGTTGCTTCAGCTTCCTAAAGCAAACAGCTAAAAGCCATGTGGAGGAGGAGAATGAGTAGATTCAACAGTAAAGTCTAGTGGCAATGCATTAGTAAGAAGCCACGCTTCCACACTCCTACCATGAAGGGGAAGGCTTTCAGATTTGTCTGAGTATACTGCTCATGGACCATCCTCAGGAGTTACTCACACAACTCTGAAGATCTGCTTTCCTAACCTCCAGCTGATTAGGAGAGAGAAACATCTTCCCATTACTAACCTTTCTGTCTGTGAGAAGCAAAGTTTCTACTACTCTCTCTATCCCACCTCCAGACTCCATTTTGAAGGGCTCTCGCCCATGTCCTCACGAGCTCCCATCTCTTCTGCTACTTATAGGTTCCCAAAAAGCAGCTGAATCAGATTAAATTTCTCCATAGAAATCTGCAGAGCTGCAAGGAAACTAATCATGCTTATAAGATCCACTCTATTGCTCAAACTTCCCTAAGCAGCAGAGGCCCTGCAGTAGTCTATCTTCAGAAACAGAAAGGCAACACTGCAGAGCACCACATACTCTCAAAGGATCAGAGATCCAAGAACTTGTTGCTGTACTGCAGTGGTGTCCAAACCGTGCAGCATGTCTCCCTAGGGAGGCATGGAAGAACATTCAGGGGGCACAAATGGCCCCAGACCAGCTCCCACAAGGGGGCAGGAAGGGAGAGTCCACTACCAATTCTGCCCCCAGTTCTGCTCCAGCCCCACCCCCCAACTACAGCTACAGCCCCAGCTCCACTCCTGACCTACTCCCAGCTATTGCTCGGCCACCAGCTGCCACCCCCAAACCCTGCTCTCAGCTCCCCAGCCTCTGCTCCCAGCCACAGCTCTGCTCTCTGTCTCTGCCACAGATCCCAGCCAAGCCACAACTCTGTTCCCAGCCTGAGGGGTGCAAACACATTCTATACTGGCAAGGAGGGGCACGAGAGGAAAACTTTGAGGACCACTGCTCTACTGGCTCTGATACACAGAGGCCTCTGCCTTAACCACACCATCTGTAGAACATTTCAAGAACCTACCACATAAAAGGTGTTGTAAGGCTTCATTAACTCATGTTTATAAAGCACTTATGATGAACACAATGTAGTTATAACTTACTGTCCCTCCTTCTCTCAATGACCTTGATACACCACTGGGAACCATATGATTGTAAATGTGCCTTAACCTGGGCCTGGAACAAGGCATTTTTATTACCATGTTTAACTGAAGACAAGGCCTTAGTGTCGACTCGATGTCATCGAGGAATATAAAAAAATTTCCTTGAGTACACACTAAGGCAGGGGTAGGCAACCCCCGGCACACATGCCAAAAGTGGCACACAAGCCCATTTAGAGCGGCACTCGGCATAGAATCATAGGGTTGGAAGGGACCTCACGAGGTCATCTAGTCCAACCCCCTGCTAAAAAGCAGGACCACTCCCACTAAATCACCCCAGCCAGGGTTTTGTCTAAGCGGACCTTAAAAATCTCCAAAGATGGAGATTCTACCACCTCCCTAGATAGCCCATTCCAATGCTTCACCACCCTCCTAGTGAGAAAGTTTTTCCTAATATCCAACCTTGACCTCCTCAGCTGTAATTTGAAACCATTGCTCCTTGTTCTGTCCTCTGTTACTCTCGAGAACAGCCTAGCTCCCTCCTCTTTGGAGCAACCCTTCAAGTAGTTGAAGGTTGCTATCAAATCTCCCCTCAGTCTTCTCTTCTGTAGACTAAATAAGCCTAGTTCCTTCAGTCTCTCCTCATAAGTCATGTGCCCCAGCCCCCTAATCATTTTTGTTGCCCTCAGCTGGACTCTTTCTAATTTGTCCACATCCTTTCGGTAGTGGGGAGCCCAAAACTAGACAGTATTCCAGATGCGGCCTGACCAGTGTCGAATAGAGGGGAATTATCACATCCCTCGATCTGCTGGCAATACTCCTACTGATGCAGCCTAATATGCCATTGGCCTTTTTCACAACAAGGGCACACTGTTGGCTCAGAGTCATCTTCCCGTCCACCATAACCCCCAGGTCCTTTTCTACAGCGCTGTTACTTAGCCGATCGGTCCCCAGCCTGTAGCAGTGCATGGGATTTTTCCATCCTAAGTGCAGGACTTTGCACTTGTCTTTGTTGAACCTCATGAGGTTTCTTTCGGCCCAGTGTTCCAATTTGTCCAAGTCTCCCTGGATCCTGTCCCTGCCCTCCAGAGTATCTACCATTCCCCCCAACTTGGTGTCGTCCACAAACTTACTAAGCACGCAGTCTATTCCATCATCAAGATCATTAATGAAGGTGTTGAATAGAACCGGCCCCAGGACCGACCCCTGGGGCACTCCACTCGTTACTGGTTGTCAACTAGACATCGAGCCATTGATTCCTACCCGCTGAGCCCGTTGATCTAACCAGTTTTCGATCCACCTTACGGTCCACTTGTCCAACCCATACTTCCTTAACTTGCTGACGAGAATGCTGTGGGAAACTATCAAAAGCCTTGCTAAAGTCAAGGTATACCACGTCAACGGCTCTTCCCGCATCCACAAATCCAGTCATCTCATCATAGAAGGAAATCAGGTTGGTCAGGCACGATTTGCCCTTGGTGAATCCATCTTGACTGTTCCTGATCACTCTATTTTCCTCCAAGTGTTTCAGGATGGATTCCTTGAGGACCTGCTCCATGATTTTCCCAGGGATTGAGGTGAGGCTGACCGGTCTGTAGTTCCCCGGATCCTCCTTTTTCCCTTTCTTAAAGATAGGTACTATATTTGCCTTTTTCCAGTCCTCCGGGACCACCCCCGTTCGCCACGAGTTCTCAAAGATAGTGGCCAGCGGCTCTGCAATCACTTCCCCCAACTCCCTCAGCACCCTCGGATGCAGTTCATCCGGCCCCATGGACTTGTGCACATCCAATTTCATTAAGTGTTCCCTAACCTGACTTTCCAACACTGAGAGCCGTTCTTCTCTCCATTCCACGTTACCCCATGTAGTAACCTGAGAGCTGGCCCTCCCTGTGAAGACTGAAGTAAAAAAAGCATTAAGTACTTCAGCCTTTTCCGCATCATCCACCATGAGGATGCCTGCCCCATTCAGTAAGGGACCTACGCCACCCCTGATCCTTTTCTTGTTGCTGATATACTTATAGAACCCCTTTCTGTTATCCTTCACATCTCTTGCTAGCTGCAACTCCAATTGTCCTTTGGCCTTTCTGATTTGATCCCTGCAGTCCCGAGCAATATCTTTATACGCCTCCCTTGTCATCTGTCCAAGCTTCCACTTCTTGTAAGCTTCCCTTTTACGTTTCAGCTCCCCACAGAGTTCCCTGCTAAGCCACGCTGGTTGCCGTCCACATTTGCTGTTCTTTCTGCACATCAGAATGTTATCTTCCTGTGCCTTTAACTGGGTTTCTTTAAAATACAGCCAGCTGTTTTGGACACCTTTCCCCTTCAGATCAGCCTCCCATGGGACCCTGCCCAACAGCTCCCTAAGGGAGCCAAAATCTGCTTTTCTGAAGTCCAGGGTGTGTGTTCTACTTCTTTCCTTCCTTCCATTGATAAGGATCCTGAACTCTACCATCTCATGGTCGCTGCTGCCCAGGTTGCCATTTACTTCTACTTCCCTGATCAATTCTTCTCTGTTTGTGAGCAATAGGTCTAGAGGTGCAAGGCCCCTACTTGGTTCCTCCAGCATTTGTACTAAGAAGTTGTCTTCAATATTCTCCAAAAACTTCCTGGATTGCCTGTGCACTGCTGTATTATCTTCCCAGCAGACATCAGGATAATTGAAGTCCCCCATAAGAACCAGGGCCTGCGACGATCTGGAAACTTCTGTTAGTTGTCCATAGAACGCCTCATCCACCTCCTCTTTCTGGTCTGGCGGTCTGCAGCAGACACACACCACAACATCCCCCTTGTTGCATTCTCCCCTAAACTTAACCCACAAACTTTCAACCATCTTGTTTCCACTTTCATAGTGAAGCTCCGAGCAGTCATACAGCTCTTTTACATATAGCACTACTCCTCCTCCCCTTCTTCCCTGCCTGTCCTTCCGGAACAATTTATATCCATCCATGGCAGTGCTCCAGTCATGCAAGTTATCCCACCATGTTTCTGTTATTCCAATTATATCACAGTTCCTTGTCTGTGCCAGTACTACCAATTCTTCCTGCTTGTTTCCAGAGAAATTGCCACTCCTGCCACCAAAAGATACTCCAAGTGGCTTCTTTCAGGGGCAGCTGCAGTGCGGAGGTCCCTGCCATGTCCATGCCCCAGGCATACCATGTAAAGAAGCCACCCAGAGCGGGGTGGCCTGAGTCGGGGATCCTCCATCCCCAATGGCTTCAGCCCCCACTGCTGGGGACCGGGGAGCCCTAACAACTGCATCCCTGCCACGGGTCTCCAGCCGCAGCCATGCTACCGCCAGGGACCAGGGAGCCCCAGCTGCTCCTTCCTATGCCACCAGGGCTTCCGGTCCCAGCGGCAGCAGGGCTGCTGGGGGCCCCAGGCACAGTGCCTGGATCCCCAGCAAGGTGGGGAGAGAGAGCAGCAGGGAGCCTGTGGACTCCCTCAGCAGGGAGCTGAGAGGTTGACCTCCGAGCTCCTCCACACTGCCTCTTTTGTCAGTGGAAGTGGTCCTACTTTTGTCCACTGACAAAAGGATGGCCGTGTGTACACTACCCACTGCTCTAGCGGTGGCTGTCTCAGCAAAACTTTTGCCAGTAGAACTCTGTAGCTTGGACAGAGCTTAAGTATATATATCTGCAGTAACTGCTAACTTGACATTCAGATTTTATTAAATGATTTTTGTTTACTGCTCCATAATCTTGCCCCAAAAAGCACACATACAAAACTTAACTTGTAGTGTTGATGTGTCAAATCAGGTTAATATAGCCAAAAATCAGACACCCAACCTTGAAAAAAGGTACATTGATAGATTATATACATAATTCACAACATTAGCCTCTCAGACTTCCGGCAACCACAATTTCCTAAATGCCAATCCCACTATCACTGCTGCATGTTTCAAATTACTCCCGTGCACATTTCCAGTTAAATCAATGTGACTACTCATGGTAGAAAAGTTAAGCTTGTGCTTAAGTGTTTGCAAGACAGGAGCTTCAAGTGGTTATAAAGAACTGAAAATTTCCACAGTAATTGTCTGCATTAAGTTAAGTACTTTAAGTGTGCTAAAATGCTTAGGCCACATTACAAACCATTTTCAGAAAACAAAAGGAGAAAGTTTTCATTTCTTTTTTTCTACAACCAAGATACAGCCAAGCAGTGTATCTCGGAAATTCCCTACAAGACTCAAAATTGAAATATTTCACAAAAACTCAGTGTTATGGGGAAGTTCAACAAGACCTCTAAAAGGAGAACTTTCCGTGAAAAGAGAAAAAAGGTAGCAGTGCTCCAAATAGTAAAATATATAGCTCTGTTATCTTGCAACAGAATGAGACAATTTGTGTAACCCGGTTTATAAAAGGAGAAGTAGGTTGAGACAGATGTAAAGACGACAAATGGATATGGGCTTTAAAATGTAACAACGTTCTGGATTCTTTACACTGGAAGGTAAAGGACCGGCTGCTCACCTCCAAATCTTAATGGAAAACCAGAACATGGTGGTATAGCAGCAGTTGAGGGAGAACATGTGAACTTGAGTGGGGCACTAGAAAAATCAGTGATTGGGATAATAACCTGAACCACAGAGGCAGATTATTTTCCCTCTTGTCCATCACAAGATTTAAAGAGTTAACATGTTAAAAGTTTAGTGTTCCTAGACACATGAAGAAATTTCAGATAAAGTATTTTCTGTCATAGCATGATTCAGATATCTTGTGCAAGTTACTGGAATATACACACAAAGAAAGTGTACAGCAACTGATATAACAATAAACCAAACCATCTTTCAACAAAGTGGACTATAGCTTATCGCTGCACAACCTGCAAAGATGAAAACATTATAGCTGCAAAACTTGCAAAGATATTATAGATGCAAAATCTGCAAAGATGACAGAGTACATGTACATCACACAAAATCCCCCTCTCATTACCTGACAATGAATCAATGACCTAAGTTTTAGCCAGTCAGCAATGTTAGGCAAAGTTAAAAATCCTAAACTGGCTTGTAAAAATGTTAAAAATACCAGAAACAAATCAAACCTCCATTTCACCACACTTTTCTTCCTCTCAATGTTCAATTCCCCTTCTTTTCCCCAAAGTTAAAATTCTCTGTGCAAAAGACAGGACTATAAACTTACAAAATGTTCATTTTAACATATTGCCTGTGATTTGAGTGCTGCATTCCAAGCATGCCACCAAAAATATTTTCAACCAGAACATGGCTGTTCAACATGAACAAACCTGTCCCCTAGTTCCCAGCGAACTCTTATAGAGAATAAGTCCATCTAGTTAATACTTCTACAAAATAAGAGGAGGATCACAACATACATCTACAAGGGGCGGGAGAAGAAAAAGGTAAGCTCATTTTATTAAGGACTCAAATACCATATCTTTAGCCTTTTTGAGAGTTAGCTTTATAGTATCCTGAAAAAGTACTATAGCTGTATCATTTGATAACCTCCTTCTTTTACATTAACTCCTCTGGTCAAAGTTACAGACTGGTACCAGGCTCACCTTTTGGCAGCATTTGTTCCTCAGACAATTTTATACCAACCATTTACCCATTAACTCATTTCCAACCAATTTTCACACTAAGTTTTAACTTTGCAAACTTCAGTGTCAATACTGTTATCCATTTTACTTATGAATTGTCTACCTAATGTGCTTATTCCATTATGTTCCCCCCATGTCAAAACCTCCCAATGTCCCTTTCCAAAGTTGTTTTATCTGTATTGTAAGTGCCAAAGGGTTCCATCAGGACCAGGGACCCTAAGCGCTAAGTGCTGTAACCCCGGCAGTGTACTTTCCCCAAATGGTATCAGTTGACTGGATGCTTTTAGTTCAACCAGAAGCGCTTTATTTTAAATCACGTTGGCTGCTCAAATGTGTGCATCTACTAAATGGGGGGCATTAACTGAGTTTTTTAGTCTATGAATCTTTTAATTGATATTTGCAGGAACTACTTTTCTTCCTCCCCACGCTGGGAATTCTTTACCAGACAATATGAGGCATTGAGACATTTTAATACTAGTTAAAAGTGGTTATATTTATCCACTGATGTAGACTTTATATCCTGCAATATGTGTTGTATTTCAAAAGCACACATTGTCTATATTAAGTGAACTGATAATGTGCTGTTAAAAAGGGTGGAAATGGACAGTTAAGAGCAAAAAGCTTCATTTTACAAATCCCTTATCACTCACCTCTCCTACATGGGAAACCATACTGCTGAAAACCAGCCCAAAAATACACAGCACTGCTTCAAACACTCAAATCATCTACATTGTATTTTCTGTATTTTTAGTTTTGCAATACTTGGGTTTTTTTTAACAAACCAAAATGCCCTAGCTTGTGCCTCACTAAATCTTGTCATTTTAATTTGCCCCTTTGTCCAGTTTCAGTTAACTAGGGTTTAGTTTATTAATGCTTCCATGTGCAAAGTTTCCACTATGTTTCAATACCAAAATATTTGATCCTGAATAATTATCTGTGCAATTCCTTAAAACAGAAGTGAGACAACAATTAAGCAACATTAACAAAATTCCAGAAATTAAGATTTCCCACGCTAACTGCCATGTTACACTTCCTGTTTGATAGCACACCAATTAGTTTAGATTTAACAAAACCAAAGATACTGTATATTTGCAGCTTATCTGAGTATACTACAAGAAAAAACTTTGATTATTTAATTTTGCAACCTTAACAATAAGGAAACAAATGGGGGACCCCTTGAAATTTCCTTCATTTTAGTTCATTTTAATAAAGTAAATATACATTAGTTTATAACCTCTCCAGAATTTTCTCCATTGGCATCCAGGCTTCTTAAAAAGGGTTCTTAAGCCTGGAGCCAAGCAGTTTGCTGCACTTCTGAACACGAGCATTCCTTGCTCCATTGCTATTACATCTCTTCAACCTACAATTTCTTTCTGCTTCAACAGATATTCTTGCAGATTAAGGTAACTAGATAGCTGTGAAGTGAATTACTGATGAATACATCTCTCTCATCTAGTTATCGGCTTAATAGAATTTTCTCTTATCTGAGTTTGCCCTTACATGTGGGCCAGGAAAGGCATGATGCTCCACAAGGAAACCAAGATATCCTTATTCAAATCCCAGCTGAAGGCTCACTTCTACTGAAATGTCTATGAGAATTTAGCCAGTTATCCACAGCTAGGAAGAAGGGCAGATGGGAATGGCTAGTAACCATTTTACCTCTTTGTATTAATGTATAATAAAACATATTTCTTTTAACAGCATTTCTCTCCTCTACTATTTGTAGAGCACTTCTCTTTTTAGACTATAACTTTTTAAGGAAGAAACAATATCTTTGCAAAAAATGTACATATCCTACCACCTGGCACTTCTGAAATGTTAATGTTTCATAAAAATTGAATTTGCTCAGGTCTGCCATTGAACATTCATAACTGATTAAAAACCGATTCCTTACTCTGTAAACATTAGATAGTATACATCACTCAGCTTCATCATTAGTACACATCCAATATTTAAATCTCTCCTTAAAAAGGATTTCTGCAAATTTTCTTCTAAGAGAAAGAAAGCTACTATAAGGAGTGACAGGTGACTTAGAAAGAACACAAAAAGGGCAGAAGAACGATGGGAAAATGGTGGAGTCTTACCACTTATATGATGAAATCTGCAGTAGATAATTTGCCATCTTTACAGTTTATTGTAAATCTTGTAGGCTGGTAGGATGATTAGAATATATATCTATATCTATCTATATCTATATAGATAGATATAGATATATATATAGGGTTAAAGGATATTTTGTTTCAGTAGCATCTATTTTCCTGCCCAAGTGCCATTTTGGCTGCCTCATGGCAGCTTCTCTACTCTTAAAAGTATATCTAACTAGTTGTTTTTCAGTCTCCCTATTTATTGATTTATATCTGCCAGTCAATCTAATGATCAAGAATACATATTGTATTGGTCTGATAAAGCCACAATCATAACAATGCAAATGCTGATTTTTCTGGTTTATTTTAATTAAATTTTCCGCTCCTGAAAAGGTACTAGTACTCAAGTTCCATAGCCACAAAAGGTACAGTATGAACAACAACTATGCAAGCTTCCCATGTGGCCCTGCTAACAAGCCTGAGCCCTAGCCTTCAGGGACTACATGCAGAGATGCACACAGTTTCTTTTCCATACTTCTGCAAATCATCATCTCCAGAGGACTGTCTGGAAAAACATTATGATGGTAGTTTCTTCACTTTAACCATTTTAAAATCCAAGTGAGAAAAGTAGGCAGTGATTTTATGTGGTCCACCAACCACCCAAAAGTAAACTACTCTGGCACCTAACAGTTTTGGCCAGATATGAATCAGTAACTTAGAAATCAAAGACACTGTTCTGTTACTGAACCTCAGAGACATCCAGTGTCCTTTAATTCAGTATTTCAAATTACACTGGACTTCTTTTGTGTTATCATTAGTAGAGCCCTGCAATCCGAGGATACAAAGCGGGTATCTGCAGACCATTTCTTGCAGATGCAGATCAGATACAGATCCACATATTTTTATCTGTGCAGAACTAGAGCCCTGCAAATACGCGGATATCCACATTATAGCCACATCCCCAGATACAACACGGATATCCGCGGACCGTATCTTCCAGATCGGATGTGGAAGCACATGTGTATCCACGCAGGGCTCTCATTATTAGACAGTAAATTTTCCATGTTGGTATAGGTTGTCTATTACACAGAATACATCAAATTCAGGAATAGTTATTATACACTATCATAACACTGGGCTTTCTCAAGCCCTGAATTGTTTCAGTTATTCCAGGCAACTTATTTGGCCAAATACTTTAGACATGATAATGGAACTTTTGTGCAACATATATAGTTCCTAGGCAGAATGTCTCAAGAATTATGGGAAAGTGGCAACAGAAGTCTGATTGTTCAGATATCACATACTCTGTTTTCACAAACAGTAGTGAAGTCCTGAATAGTCATTACTGCAAATTAAATGGCATATTGCTATATCCACCCACTGGACAGATAGTAATTTACAGTAACTGAGTACCACAGTAATCCAGTTCAAAAGGGGTAGCCGTGTTAGTCTACTGCAGAAAAAAAGAATCCTGTAGCACTTTTAAAGGCTAACAGATTCATTTAACGCATGAGCTTTCATGGGAGAAAATCCCACTTCATCAGACTCTTTGAAGATGGGAAACTTACAGAACGGGAGGAAATTAAACGCAAGGAAGTGTATGACATAGGATCAGGTCAGGCTGTAACAGCAAATCAAAACAGATTCAAACATTGGGGAACAGAACATAAAGGAAGGTAAGGTCAAAGCACCTGTTATAATGAGAAAAAAATCCCTAGTCCCTGTTTAACCCTAAGGCAACTGAGTCAAATTTGCATATAAATTCGAGTTCTGCAGTTTCTCTTTGAAGCAGTGATTTGTTCTTCATTTGTTTCAGCAAAGCGATTAGCAAGTCATCAATGGAGTGAGCAGAGAGACTGAAGTGTTCCCCTATTGGTTTTTAAGTGTTGCAATTTCTGATTTCAACAATTTCCATTCCACATTCTAACTTAGCCTCAAACACGCCACACAGGAGATCCACTTTCTGGACTCTACAGTACAAATTAGCGATGGGCACATAAAGACCACCCTATACCGAAAACCTACTGATCACTATAGTTACCTACATCCCTCGAGCTTTCATCCAAGACACACCACACACAATCCATTGTCTATAGTCAACCCCTAAGATATAACCGCATTTGCTCCGATCCTTCAGACAGAGACAGACGCCTTCAGGATCTCTATCAAGCATTCTTAAAACTACAATATCCACCCGCAGAAGAGAAGAAATAGACTGACAGAGCCAGATGGGTACCCAGAAGTCAACTACTATAGGAGGAGCCCAAGGGGGGGGAGGGGAACCAAAAAACAGAACACCATTGGTCACCACCTACAACCCCCAACTCGGACCTCTTCAGCACATCATCAAAGATCTACAGCCTGTTCTACAAGATGATCCCTCACTCTCTCAAGCCTTGGGAGACAGCCCTCTCCTTGCTCACACACAGCCCCCCAACCTTAAACAGATACTCACCAGCAACTACAGATTAAACAGAAACATTAAAGCAGGAACATATCCCTGTAACAGACCACACTGCCAACTTCACTATCACAGGACCAAATCAAGCCACCTGCTCCATCAAGGGCTCATTCACCTGCTCATCGAACAAATCACAGCTTCAAAGAGAAACTGCAGAACTCGAATTTATATGCAAATTCGACTCAGTTGCCTTGGAGTTAAACAAGGACTAGGGATTTTTTTCTCATTACAACAGCTGATTTGACCTCACCATCCTCTATGTGCTGTTCCCTAGTGTTTGAACCCTAACATCTATTTTGATTTGCTGTTACAGCCTGACCTGATCCTATGTCATACACTTCCCTGCATTTAATTTCCTCCCATTCTGTAAGTTTCCCATTATCAAAGCGTCTGACGAAGTGGGATTTTCTCCCACAAAAGCTCTTGCAATAAATATGTTAGTCTTTAAAAGTGGCACAGGACTCTGTTTTTGAGTACCATAGTGATATGCACAACATAAGAAACTGACAGAATTGCAAAGCAAACCCAAGACTGTCCCATAGTGCTGCTTTATAATCTTGCTCTATTCACAGGGTGGTCAGCCAACACTAAAACTCCAGCTTGTACAACGTGTTGCAGTTTGTCTGTGGTGGAGTCAGCCACACAGCACACATCGCAACTTTTCCCACATTTTCCAGTTTCTTTCTTGTTTAATACAAGGTGTTGGTATCAATGATTTTGGACCAGGCTACCTGAGAACTCCCCCATCCCCTTAAGACAACTGTACTGAGTGCAGCCATGGCAAATTTCCAAGGTAAAAGCTTTCATGAATTGGAGGATTTGTGATGTTGGATCCTAGCATGTAGAATACGAGGAGAGATCAAAATGACCCTGTCTGCATACTTTCAGAGCCCAGTATCAAATCTAACTTCCCAAAGAAGCCTTTGAAAAACAGTGAGAGGGGAAAAGAATAAAAACTCAGGCCTGAAGAGGTGAACGGCAAAAAATAGTACTCAGTTAACTTTTTATGATTATTCTAAAATAAAATGTGTACCCAGTTACTGTACAGTAACTGTCAATCTATAACCAACAGTAGACAAAGTAAAAACTTAGTTACTGCCTGATCATAAACTTCATAAATAAAAACAGTATAAGTACATTGCTTAAAGAGAAATTGTGAAGCCTAGCCAATGGCAAAATGATAGAATTAAAGACAATTTATAAATCTGTTTGCTGGGTTTATTCACACTGATGTTTTATAACAAATTTTATTCTTTAGCAATAAAGAAAATTTAATTAATTCAAAAGTTTGGGAACACCTGTTTTAAGATATTTAATCCAATCTCCAAGGAGCTTAGATCCCTAAACTTTTCCATAGTGAAGACCCTATCTTAACAGAGATAAAAGTCGTGGACCACCTCTCTCATGTGCATGGACTGATTTGATTTCCCACCGTTTTGCAACCAATCTCTGTAGCAACTACAGCAATTGCTTACATGGAAGTAGTACTATACAAGTATTTACTTAGATTCAGTTCTCTTTAATGCAATATGTGCTTTGTCTTTAAGAAATGAATTAGTATCTCCTTCTCTCTTTGTGTTATCTCTTCCCCAATCTCATCTTCCTGACTCCTTTGTTCTCAACTCCACATGTGCAAGGAATAATGGGAAGGTCTTCCCATCATAGTTACTTTCTATATTAGTCAGCATTGTCCTATGATTCTCATAAGATTTAGTACTAACACCAAGCACAAGGCTGTTCTTCCGTATGCATGAACAGCGGCCTCTGTTGAAAACTGTTAGAGATATCCACAATTCAGTAGTTATGAGTGAGTAGCACAAAGATGTTTTTAAGTAAATTCATTTTTAGTTTTATACATCTCATCACTGAGCTTTATGGAACAGGAATGAAGTAAAAAAAAAAAAAAAAAAAGCACTGATTTCTTCAGCAAGTAATAAATCCTGATCAGTTTAATTTCTGACTTGCCAGATTCAATTTTCAATTGAAAGTGCAACAGACATTCTGAGCATTAATCTGTAAGAAATCAGGAAACCATACTGTGCTTTAAACAATCAACTTCTACACTGGGTGTAAATATGCACATTGGGCATCTCAGCTATTATTTTTCCAGGAATTCAGTTTTTATTCAACGTATTTGTTTCCCAATCAATCATGCAACTTCAATTTCCTCTTATTTAAGATTTTTCTTAAATAGTATAGTATTTAAGTGCTGGGGAGAGAATTTTCTAAGGTAAATGCCAGAAGGAACCATTATGATCACCAAGTTTAACCCCAGCATAACATGGGCTACAGAATTTCACCTCTTAATTCTGAATCAAATTTACAACTGATTAAGAATGTATTTTGTAGAAATACATGTAATACTAATTCACATATTTCAAGAGTTGGAGAACCCACTATATGCTTTATTAAGTTCCAATAGTTTATTGCACTAGTTAAAAAATGACTATTGTCTGAAATCACTCACATCAGTTTCCAGCCATTGAGTTTCATTACATCTGATGAAACAACCTGCACTGTCTCACACTAAGACAGTTTTCCAAATCCCTCTATTTTCTATAAGGTTTCTTATACCATCCTCATTTCTGCAGTATTTAAGCACCTTTCAATAATGCCTTGGTTGGTGTGATCAGTTGTTGCTCTCTCATATTGCTAAGGGGAGAAGTGAGTGCAGGCATAGCATTTTAGCAGGAGGCTTTTTGTGCTATCAGTTTGTTCATTCTTTTTAAAATGCAGCTATAAGGGTCTATTAAAGATAGTAAGTTTAAAGAAGTGTATCTTGCACTTAGAGCAGAAAGTAGTGAGGGGGGTGACAGCCTCTTTCCTCTGAGCATTCATTCCAGCCCCTTAGAAAGCACACTGCCTCCAGCAGCCTATCCTTATTTTTGTAGCTGAGAGTACTACTGCACCCAAGGTGTGGCGATGTCAATCATGGTTGTTTTCCCTGAGATTTTGGCAATATGACCCAGCCTAGGCCAGGTCACAGAGTGCAAAGTAGACAAAAATTGACTTTTTAAAAATAAATTATTTAAATTAGTTTCTTTACATTAAATACATTTTTTTTAAAAAAAATTAACTGAATTTGAAATTACAACAATTTATGTTAAAGTCTAAACTTATCATAATCCACTGAAATCATTTAAATCACAACCATGCTACATCAATGAACCCTCCCTAAAATTTTAATGTGTACAGCTTTAAATAAAGCGTGCTGCTTTTAGCTCTATACAAAATTGGGGGGTTAGACATCTGACTTTGGAGGTCAACTCAAATTTTACAAGTTTGTCAATATCACATGCTACATTAAGTATCTATTATTTTCAAAGTTTTCATTCCCCCATGAAAGTACTTTCAGTTTCCATTTCACAGAAAGCTTTCGGACTGGAATTCAAGTTGACAGTGTCCGTTAAAGTAGAAGCAGACAGAAGACAGAGAAGCAACCACCTATTTACACAAATTAGAAACTCCATGAATAGGAAAATAGGAAGCACTTTTAAAAACAGAATATATTTCAAACACTACATATCTACCATCTACCCAGAACTCCCAAATAAATTTTAACTTCCTTTACCTGAAAAAATAAAACCATAGTAGCAACTCTAGTGCCACCTTTCTGACTCAAGGTTATAGGAGAGCAGCAGGACAACTGCAGAAGCCTCCAGTAAAACTTCACTGCCATTACAGTGAGTTGAGTTTGAAGCCAAATTCACTCTGCACGACTGTTTACAACATTATGCACAACTTGACATAAAGAGCCACAAAAATCACTATGTTTGTAGGTAGTTAAGTAGGGTTCGGATGTGGTAGTTCACTCACAATGAAGTGAAACTACTCTAAAGGCCACCACTAAAGATGCTCCCAACTTTAAGAGAGTTTCTTATCAAATACACCCAAAATACAAAATGGATTTCCCCCCTGAGCATGCACAGGGCCAGAGGGTTATTTAATTATACATCTGGTGAGCCATTAAACCAATGACATCTTACTGGCTATCAGAACAGAAATGAAATTAAAACAATTTCTGGTAACTACCTTCAGTGTGTCTGTCCCACAATCAGCTTTGAAGAGGCCCAGACAAAGAAAAAATTATCTTGGCTAAACATTTGCAGATTTCGTTTAAGTAACCCCTGGCCCCAGGTATTGGGGGATGGGGGAGAATCCTGTTTGCACTGAGGATGCATTTAATAAGAAATTCTTCTGAAGTTGGGAGTGTCTTTAAGAGAATCCTTTCTAATTTGTTTGTTTTGTTTTAAAAGTCCTGCAGCTCCTTAAAGACTAACCAACTTCTTTGGGCATAAGCTTTCGTGGGTTGCACTCCACTTCGTCAGATGCAAGGGGACTCTTTAAAGTCGTTTCTCTTTACTGCCAGGCTCTAAGTCCCATCGGTGATGCACTCCCTCGGTGCAGCCACTGGAAACCCTGACCAAACAGGAAGGCTGAGGCTCCCCCGCACTCAGAGAGAGGACCGGGAGGATAATAGGCAGCCCCGCCACCCTCCCACACGGGCGCCGCCGGGCAAGCGAGAACCGCCCCTTGGCCGCTTCGAGGGATAGGCGGGAACGCAGGCAGGCGCGACCCGGGAGCGGAGAGCGAGCGGCGGCACGGCCGGGCAGGGCGGCACGGCTCGGAGCCGAGCGGGAACCGCCGCCCCGCACTCACCGCGCTGCCACCGCCCGCTTTCAGGCTGATCCTCTTTACCAGCATGACGCAGCTGCCCCGCTTCTCGCCGCCTTCCCCCGCTGCTGCCGCCTCGCCGCCCGGGGCTGGCGGCGGCTCCGGCTCGGGGCTCATTTCGCGCCCATTCTCCCGGCAGGGCGGAGGGGCGTAACCGGGGCAGGCTGCGAGCCCCCACGCGCCAGTACGGTCATCGGCAGCCGTTGAGCCTCGGACTGACCGCCGCACAAACCGCCTCCTCCACGTGACCGCCGGAGCCGGCCGCAGCTTGGCCCCAGCCTCACCGGAAACTACGTCACAAAGCCGGCGGGCTGACTGCAGTGCTGCGCAGCGGGCGGTGGGTGGGACCCGACACCGTCCCTCCCTCCTCGAGGGGCAAACCTGGTCACGTGATGCCGGCGCCTCCTTTTACCCCGCCCTCATTGGTGTTAGTGTTTAACCCTCGCGTTGCCGGGTCCGCCCCCCTCTGCCTGCTCGCTAAATAGACAGCGGCTCCTAGCGGTGGGAGGTACGCTTTGCCCAGAGTCACCCAGCAGCAGGCCAATGGCTGAGTCAGAATGGGAACCAAATTCTCCTGAGTCCCAATGCACAGCCAGCCACTAGACAAGGCCCCTTCCCCTGATGACTGTGTGGACCCGACATCACTGGTCCCTGACTTCAAATGTGGCCCATACTGTGAACAAGTGTGAGGGCTGCTGCACAAGACCACCTATCCGTCCAGACACCCCAAGCGGTGTCACACCTGTAGGGCAATCAAGTTAACTTGCTTGATACTGTAACTGTCCACAACAGGTCTTCTAAGCAAATACTGACCAGACCCTCTCTGCACAATGCCTCCTTGGTCCCCAGTGGCTTTCTCTGTCCACCTGTGTTTCAGCTCTCATTCTTTCCTTAAGATCCACAACATCTCTTCCTTTCCTGAACCTGTTAAGAGAGGGGGGTACTCTGAGGTGAGTGAGAGAGAGAAATGGGGCCTTTTCTCACTATTTTTTTCTATCAACATATCATCCTGCCTCTTCAAGAGAAAGTGAGGGCCATGAAACTGATCATGCTTGCATCTGATTGCCGTGCTTACTCTCAGCCATTTTGCTGAGAGACATCCCAAAAACATGTAAATAAAAGAAGAAATAAATTACTGTCAAGAAGACAGTGAATGGTTTTCTGATATGCAAATAAATTAAGTTGAATGATTGTAAAAACACTAAATGCCTTCTAAGAAATTCTTACTGCAGCTACCACAGATGAAATTCACATAAAGTTAAAATTGAATAGAGTCTGAGAATACCCATGCTTGAAATCACAAATACCAACTGATGGTCATATGTATAGGAGAAAAACAAACTAAATGAACTATAAAACCAAGCAATATGTTGATAATAGTAATCAAGTCATACATCCTTTACACCAAGGAAATACAATGTGGGTGAAAATAAACCCTATAAAAATTAAGGAAATTACTCAATTTTAGTTTTGTACCACTATATGTAACAAACCTTAGAAGATGTAACAGGTACTTATTTCAGTCTTTATAAAATTAACATCTACAATGAAATAATCATAATACATGTAGAAGAATCTAAGAACAGTAACTAGAATTCATTTTATTTCAAGATGATGTCTGAGTCTAAAAACAAAAAAGATTTTGCAAATGGTTCCGTAAATCCTACAAAGAAGGCTCCAAAAAGGCACAGATAAATTAAGACTCTCCAAAGTCTAACTGAGGAAATACAAGATTAAAAGAGAAGAAGTTTAGCAGAGATGAGCTGGATCTGTCATTGCTGACGTTATTAGAGGCTGATCCCATTTCCCAGAAGACAACAAAACGATCACACACAAAAGGGGGAAAGAAAAGAACAATAAAGACAGACACTGCAGTTTCTGGTGCTGACTTTCACTTGCAAACTTACTGCTGGAGATACACAGGCACAGGCATGGTCTTATCACCATTCCATGCTACGGCAAACTTGTATAGCATCAGGCTATATAGGGCATTGGTTTAATTGCCTCTTTCTGTTTACAGGCTTACAATAGTGTTGCAAAATGCACAGTTTTGGTTGGCTAACCCAGACTCTTAAACTGAAGAAAAAAGAAGAGAGATAGGAAAGAGAAGAAATAAGGTATGGAAGGAAAATGTTACAATTAGAGGTGGGAGAAGACAAAGTTTCATATCCCAGGTGATGTTTGGGAATCGGCTAGAGCTGGTAGAGGGGGCAATGTCCTCTGGGTCTCTCTCTCTGACCCAGTCCATTCTTTTACAATTATAACGAAGAAGTCTGGGATGCTAGGAGGTGTTATGGGTGGCAGCCGTGATGATAAAGCGTAATCCAAAAGCCAATATATTCTCTGCGAGTTTCATTATTTATGGACTCCAAAAGGAAGTGATGGGTGGAGGCCATGCTCTCATTTTTTGTCCCCCCATTAGCCCTAATTTCCAACACGCCAATTTTGGCTCATTTTTTTTCTGTCTCACAGTGTTCTTGTTTACCAGGCATGATTTTATATCCTTGAATTGTATCGGGCATTTTTGTTTGGACTAATTTTAAGTCGGTCTGTCTGTCTCTGGTTTTCACACCTTTTCCTATTAACATTTGTGGTTATAGGCTATTGTGACATCTTGTGATTTTTAATTTAGTTTTTATAGTTGAGCTCACAATTAAGCTAAATTTGCAGGCCCAGTTATAACACCAGGACTTTGAGATCATCTTAACATGAATATGAGCTAAACAAATTATAAGCCCCCATCCTTGATTTTATAAGACTTACAATACCACAACCTCCTGTCTAAAATACTTTCTCCTGCTCATCCCAAACAAGTTTCCATGAAGTTTCATGCCTTTCTTCCAGGTCCTAATTGCTGTAGGGTGCAGAGGCTGCACAAACCTCTGAAGTTCCCTATTGAGTAGTCAACACTGAAATACATAGGTAAATTCCTGGCTCCCTTGAAGTCAATTTTTGCTGTTGATTTCAGTGATGCCAGGACTTCATTCCATACTTTTCTTAGAATGCCTAAAGTTAGACACATAATTTAATGGTTAGCTGTCTAAATAAACATCTTGAATTTCAAAAATGATGAGTGTCTTTGAAGTTCTTGTGCTGTTTAGAAAACCTTGGCCGCAGGTTTCTCAGCCTTCCATTTCAGGTTAATAATTTGTATTGGTCAAAGTCATCAGTGTACTTTGAAATCTTCAGCATTGTAGAAGCCTCACTATGGACCTGATCCAATACCAACTGATATCAATGGAAAGATTCCCGATGGCTTCCTTGTGTATTTGACCCGCCTCTATGAAAACAGATATTGAGCAATGAGATTAATTTCAGAACCCCAGTACAAACCATTCTCTGCACTCAGTCTCGAATTTGAAGTTGGAAGATTTTTTTCCAAGTCAAAATTATTTTGGTGTCAGAGGAATTTTTAAGGTTTTCCTGCCCCATTATTGTCTAAGACTCCACCCTGCTAGGAGCTGAGTATTCTACATGAAATTTGGCATCATTTAAATCAGTGGATATTTTGCTGTTGACTTCCATGGGGCTAAGATTCACCATCTAGTTCCAAATGTAGCACTGCGCTAAAGCACCTGTGCTCATTGCTTTTTCTATATCAGTCTGAAAGAACTCAGTATCTTGCAGGATCTAGTCTAAATGTAAATTTCAAGTTTCCTATAATGCTTGTAATTGCAATATCTAAGCATGATGCAAGAAAGTTAGATCTGCATTGTGATGAGGTTCATAGCAGACTTCATGAAGTATTCTGCTCTTTAATTGCCCCTTCCAAGGTTTCCTGGAAAGTTCTATTAAGAAAATACAAAATTATCATTCTAGTTACAGTGGAAAAGCTTTGTTACAAAGGAGGACCATGCAGCATTTTCTAAAAGTGGTTAAAGCCTAGATTGGTCTAATCTCTTCTGACAGCTCATTCACTACTTGAGCCCCTTCCTGCAAGATCATTCTGTCTCTAGTTTCCATATACTTTATTCTGAGTTTATTAGCTGCATTACCCAAGGACTACAGCAAATCATGGATTTTTGCCTGATACCCGTTGGCTTTACAAATGTACTCTTTTTTTGCAGACTGCCATCTTGTGCTGCAGAATTATAATTATTTTTTAAGTTTCTAATATTTATGGTTGTGAAGATAACTTTTAAAATATAAATCAGTTCAGTGATGGCTGGCTAGATTGCAGATAGCTTGTAACAATAACTCTCAGGGAGGTGTGACTGCTACTGATTCATTTCAGGGAGGTGTTAACTCTATAATGATGATAATTTATTTACATGTCTGCATTAACTGTTATTGCTTATCAGAGTGCACAAGAAAAGCAAATCATTGTATTAAGATAATCTATACAATCTGCTGCAAGTGATGTCTTGGTTTGGAGTCCTAAATGGGTGGAGCCTGGGACACCATTTTCCCCCAGTTCAGCCTTAGATCACAGCTATCTTGGCAGGCCAAGGATGTTGATGATATGACTGAAGAATTGGCAACAAACTCAAATGGAGACTCCATAGAAGAAATTACATAAAGCAATGATATACTCAGGTTCTGTATTCAGACCCGGATACAACATATTACAGTAATCCAGCTGGGATGTGATGAACACGTGGATTGCTGTGGCCGGGTCCTCACCCAAAAGAAATTGACAAAGTCTCCTAATAAAATGGAGTTGGCATTACTGATCCATCTGTTCTCTCCCACCTTGCAAGAAAAAGAGCAAAGGAAATAAAGGCAATGGATACATTTGTTCTTTACTAAGAAAATATATATTACCCTCATGTATATCTGCTCTATCTGCTCTCCTAGGTCTTAATAAAACTTATAAAATATAAGTATGTAGTGCAGAAGGTCTATGATCTTGGTTGCTTTCTCTGGGCAAGAAATATTTATTTCCTCTTCCCAACTCTGATGAAGGTACTTATAAAGCAAAAATGACCAATTTGTATATATATCCAGTATTGAGTGGGTCACTGAAACCCAACACAATCTCTAGACTAGCTCTGCACTAGATCTTTTCTTTAAAATCTCCCACCAGTGGTAGCAACACACCACTGATATTTTTACTGTAGTATCAATGCAACCCTGCACAGTGCAAATACAGATGACACAGTGGTTAGAATGCACGTATTTAATCCCTGTCTGTATTAACACTCCCGCTGTTAAAACAATGAGAGTCCCGTTGCGCCTTAAAGACTAACAAGTTTCTTCAGGCATAAGCTTTTGTGGGTTCCAACCCACTTTGTCAGACGCATGAAGTGGACACTATAGTTGAGAGGTATATATACACATGCCAGGATGAAGGAGGGCAAGTGTTAGCAAAGTCAATTCAGTTAGAGTAGATGAGACCCATTCACACCAGTTGATTAGAAGGTGAGAATGTGTGAACAGGGACAATTACTTTTTGTAAAGGCTAACCATTCCAAGTCCCTATTCAGACCCAGTCTGATAGTGTCAAATTTGCAAATCAGTTTCAGCATTGTGGTTTCATGCTGAAGTCTGTTTTTGAAGTTTTTTTGTTGAAGTATAGCAACTGTCAAGTCTGCTACTGAGGCCATGTACACACTACAGGAATAATCGCGCAACAAGCCCGTTGCGCTTTAAAAGTCACGTGGCTTTTGTAGCGCAGTATCATGTCCACACTGAGCCGCTTGTGACGGAACAGAGCCCCTCCTCCCCCCTGCAATTCGCGATTTCACAAGAAACCCAATTGAATTGTGGGAACCTATCCCACAGTTCCATCCATCCTGATTTGGCGCTAAGAATCCTGGGTAGAAGGAGAGTAGCGCTGAGCACCATGGGTAAAGTCTTGGTTTCCCATGGTGCATTATGTTCCCCTTGTGTCACGAGAGTTGCTACTAGCAACTCGCGCACATTTTCAACAGTAGCGCATTGCTTCCCAGAAGTCCTTTTTGCAGCAACATGGATCCAGGTCTGATCTCGACTGTCGCCTTCAGCATAATGAATACATCTCGGCTGGTGGCACAGTATGCGTTCAGCTCTGAATCAGACCAGGATTCGGATGACCCTGGGCTGATGACTGCCATGCAGAACAACAGCACCGCATCGCTGAGCTCCTTCACAGAGCATCTGCACACGGTGCACCACCGGTTCTGGTCACGAGAGACAAGCACCGAGTGGTGGGACTGCATCGTTTTGCAGGTGTGGGATGATGACCAGTGGCTACAGAACTTTCAAATGCGGAAAGCCACATTCATGGAACTGTGTGAGGAGCTCGGCCCTGCCCTGCGACGCAAGGACACCAAAATGAGAGCCGCCCTCACCGTGGAGAAGCGTGTCGCAATCGCGCTGTGGAAAATGGCGACTCCAGACTGCTACCGCTCGGTCGCGAATCAGTTTGGAGTCGGCAGGTCGATCGTCGGGTTAGCACTTTCGCAAGTGTGCAGAGCCATTAATCGTGTTCTACTCCGGAGGAGAGTGACGTTGGACAACGTCTGGGAGATCGTCGATGGATTCACGGATATGGGATTCCCGAACTGTGGAGAGGCAATAGACGGCACGCACACATCCCTATTCTTGCTCCGGAGCATCTTGCGACTGAGTATATTAATACAAAGGGCTACTTCTCCATGGTGCTTCAGGCACTTGTGGATCACAGGGGGCATTTCACAGACATAAATGCGGGGTGGTCGGGTAAGGTGCATGATGCTCGCATTTTCTGGAACACGGGCCTGTACTGGAAGATGCAGGCAGGGACCTTCTTCCCCGATGATAAAAGTACTGTTGGGGATGTGGAGATGCCCATAGTCATCATAGGAGACCTGATGCCTTGGCTCATGAAGCCCTATACTGGAAATTTGGATCTCAGCAAGGATCGCTTCAATTACCGGTTAAGCCGGTGCTGAATGACCGTAGAGTGTGCCTTTGGGCGCTTAAAAGGCCGCTGACGCTATTTGTACGGGAGGCTAGACTTGAATGAGGACAACATTCCAGCCATCACTACGGCATGCTGTGTCCTGCATAACCTCTGTGAAAATAGGGGAGAGAAATTTCTCCCTTCATGGGACGTGGAGGCTGAGCGGCTAGAGTTGCCTTCCAGCAGCCAGCCACTAGGAGTATCAGGGGGGCACAGCTGAGAGCTATCCACATAAGGGAGGCACTTAGGGTGCATTTTAGTGATGGGGACTCATAGGACGCATTGCATCACTGTGCAGTAGTGTTCCCAAGCACTACTGGGTGCTGACTTGGGGGGGGGGAGGTGCCGGTGGGTGTGTACTGTACTATGCTCAAATGAGTGAATACTAAACATGCAACAACTAATCTTATTGTGTATCAATAAAGACACTGTGCACAGTTCAAGTGATTCAATTTTATTATTATAAAACATTAAATATTTACAGTAAGCAGTGCCTGCAAAAGGGGCTATAGATGCGTGTAGGTGCATGTCTCAATGCCATAGCTTGATGCAGGAGTGGATGTAACATTGTACCAGGAGGGTCCCTGGGCTTCAAAGAACTGCTTTGAGGGAGAACAGGGCATGGGGGACAGAAAGTATTGCTGTGGCTGCAGGGGGGGCGAGCCTGGAGCAGCTGGGCCTGCAGACCAACCCTGGTCTTCAGCAGTTGGGTCTGCTCCTGTAGGATGCTTATGAGGGCATCCTTCTGCTTCTGCCTCTTCAAATTTTCTCTTTGTGCTCCTGCCAGACTCCTGTCTCCATTGTCTAGTTTCCCTTGCTGATGCCTCATTCGACTTCATCAGCTCCTGGAAGATATCCTCCTTGCTCCTGTGAGGACTGCTCCTTATCTGTCTCAGCCAATCAGCTGGCGCAGACCACCAACCGGTGAAGCTCGTTTCTAAGGAAAAATGAAACATCATCAGTAGTGTTATTGTTCTCACTTTGGTTAAGGAGCCGGTAATATGCTCTCCTGCCACATTCCTTAGTGCCCACGGGACAGGTCGTTGCCAGGGACTGAAAGGGCTTTTGCAAAGGAAGGTTCGGGTTGCCGAGACAAGACACACAGCTCCGTGAACTATTTGCAGTGCTTTGGGCGATTAGTTCACATACGGCACTGCCATGGAAGCCGAAAGCTTGCTGCTTAGAGTGCCTCTGCAAGCCAGAATGCATATCCTGCATGTCAATGGTTTTAAGCCAGGACCGTACGCAGCAGGCTTGTGCGCAGCCATGGTTCCCGCTGCTGTGCTTTGCAACTGGCGAGGTAGAGTATCTATGGGGGAGGGGAAACAGTTGCTCTCCCATCGAATTTAACTAGGAGGCTGTGGAAGTACATCGAGGACACCTTCAGTGAGCTCAACGGAGAGGATTTCTTGGCAATTACAGCATGCGTTGATGCACTGCTTACGTAATGTGGGGTAGACCCTCCCATCCAAAAAGAAAAGAAAGGATGAAACTCAAAACGCCCATCTCCCGCCCGCTCTTCATTTGCCCGCAAAGCTTATCCAGCTAGCATAGAAGCCACTTCTGATGAAACTTACCAGAGCTCCCCTCTGCTGCATCTGAAGACAGTATGGAGAAGGAATCTGGGCAGCACGTGTCGGGTGGCGTGGAGAACAGCTCCTGGCTCCCTAGGTCGGCTGCACCGCTTTCACCCTCCAGGTCATCCTCCACCTCCACGTCCTCGTCGACAAATTGTTCGTCACTGTCTGCTCCGGTATCCTTTTCATGAGGGGGTGCCGACGTGTCCACAGGAGCTTTTGGGGTGGTTGTGGGATCCCCGCTCAGGATTGCTTTTAGCTCCTTGTAAAATTGGCATGTAGCCGGTGCTGAGCCGGAGCGTCGGTTTGCCTCTCTGGCTCTGTGGTATGTAATCCGCAACTCCACTCGACCTGCACTGAAGAGTGTCTCTCTCGTACTCCTCCTCTGCCATAGCCCAAGAAATCTGGCCAAAAATATCGAAATTCCGCCGGCTCCCACGTAACTGTGCCTGCACAGCAGACTCTCCCCAGATGCCTAGGAGATCAAGCACCTCAGCTGTGGTCCAGACTGGAGCACGTTTGCTGCGTTGAGCCGCCATTGCTCTTGGAGAACAAAGCTGCAGCTGCACTCCACGCCGAGCAAACAGGAAGAGTGAAGAATTCAAAAATTCCCGGGAATGATGGGAGGGCGGGTACAGTCACATCACAGGCACAGAGCGCAGAAGGAAGTGCAGAAGGGATGGACTTGGAATTCTGGGACATTTCTGGAGGTATCATATTGCGCGGCAACTGTACACACACGAACTATCGCGGAATAGCTGTTCCGCGGTAGCCGCTACCATCCTTGTTTTGGTGGTTTACATGTTGTGCGGTAAGATGGCTCTTACCGCGCAACAATATGGATTTGTGTGTGGACGCTGTGCCTGTTATCGCGCAATAACGAGCGTTATCGTACAATAGCTTTGTAGTGTGTACAAAGCCTGAGGCCTGAGTGTCCATGGAGATTGAAATGTTGTTCTACTGGTTTATGCATGTTGCCATTTTTTATGTCTGATTTGTGTCCATTTTTTTTTTTGGTGTAATGATAGTCCTGTTTGGCTAATGTACATGGCAGAGGGGCATTGCTGGCACATGATGGCATATACTACATTAATAGATGTGCAGGTAAATGAGCTCCTGATGGTTTGGCTGATGTGATTGGGACCTGTGATGGTATCACTGGAATCAATGTGTGGGCAGAGTTAGCAACGGGGTTTGTTGCAGGGATAGGTTCCCGCTGTTGCTACCATTGGTGTAGTAGTAGTGTTAGCAGCAAAGGTGGGAAACTTTAAGAAAAAGCTGTAGTGTCAACAAGGCTGTGTGCTCTCAGTTGCCATATTTCTACTAACAGAGGCTATGTCGACACTTGTAAAGTTAAGTCGAGTCTATTAAGTTGACTTAACAAGGTCGACTTTAAGTCGACTTAAAGTCAACTTTGTTAAGTCAACTTAACAGTAGACATTGCCATCCACACTGGCTTTAAGTCAACTTAAGAAGGTCGACTTAGCGCTATTCCCCGTCCACACTGACTTTAAGTCAACTTAAGAAGTCAACTTAAGACTTAAGACAATCTTCAGAGGTGGTGTTAAGTCGACTTAAGCTGTTATTAAGTTGACTTAAGGAAGCGCTTAAGTCAAATTAATAAAAGCCCAGTGTGGACGTGGCTTTGTGTAGGTCGACTTAAGCGTCCTTAAGTCGACCTAAGTTGCCAGTGTAGATGCACCTAGAGAGACACAGTGTAGATGCACCTAGAGAGATTCAAAAGTTCATTGTTTAAGAAACAGATCAAATTCTGCCAACTAGCTGTTGAAAGGGAGTCCTACTAGATGGGGTTATAGTTTTGAATGAAGCAGATATATAATGTGCTTGGAGGACAAAGATTCTTTCACTTGTTCCAAATGTATAAATTGCTTGCATACCTTCATGATGGCTGTATTTTAAAGAAACCCTGTTAAAGGCACAGGAGGATAACATTCCGATGTGCAGAAAGAACAGCAAATGTGGACGGCGACCAGCGTGGCTTAGCAGGGAACTCTGCGGGGAGCTGAAACATAAAAGGGAAGCTTACAAGAAGTGGAAGCTTGGACAGATGACAAGGGAGGCGTATAAAGATATTGCTCGGGACTGCAGGGATCAAATCAGAAAGGCCAAAGGGCAATTGGAGTTGCAACTAGCAAGAGATGTGAAGGATAACAGAAAGGGATTCTATAAATATGTCAGCAACAAGAAAAGGATCAGGGGTGGCGTAGGTCCCTTACTGAATGGGGCAGGCATCCTCGTGGTGGATGATGCGGAAAAGGCTGAAGTACTCAATGCTTTTTTTACTTCAGTCTTCACAGGGAGGGCCAGCTCCCAGGCTACTACACGGGGTAATGCGGAATGGAGAGAAGAACGGCCCTCGGTGATGGAAAGTCAGGTTAGGGACTACTTAAAGAAATTGGATGCGCACAAGTCCATGGGGCCAGATGAAGTGCAACCGAGGGTGCTGAGGGAGATGGCTGAAGTGGACGCAGCCATACAGTGCAATACAGTGAATCCGCAGCCATACAGTGCAATAGAGTGAATCCGCTTCTAATTTAGTGGACTAAAAGTCCCAAGTTTTAATATATAACAATTTCATTTATACTGAATCTCTGTTTACAGGCTCAGATCTTCTCTTTTTTGCTCACGAGCTCAAAATTTGGTGATAGATTTATTTCACTCTAACAGGTTTGTACTGTTTTATAAAGTACCTCAGACTAATTACTCTCATAATAAACAAAGAGCATAGTCTCTGTTAAATTAAGCAAATATAAAAACTCATCTGCTGATTGAAACTCTCTGATGGCTCATCACAGTGCTGTACAACAGCACAAATGCAGCATCCATAAAGTATCTGTTTCACCTGCCATGTGTTTCAGTAACCCGGAAATAATGCTGCTTCACAGAGATAATGTAAGGTGTGCACCTCTCACTGTGTACCTTTGTGTCATAGCAACTGCCAACAATATAGGTAAAGAATGAGCTGGAGCTGAATAATATCTAGCAGCATACTGAACCTACAGAAACTGTCATTATCTCCTACAGGAGTGCAAGAAACAGGCACAACTGGTGAGTGGAGTATGGGGTAGTGGATAAGTAGAAAAATAAGAAAAGAGGAGTGCACTTCTGACTCATTCATTGTCATATTTAAACTTTTTTCTCATGTCAAGCAGAGGTTTTTGGCTTGGAAAACCTATCAGAACTACTGTGCAGTATATGAAATACTATTAAAAATATTACATAAAACAGATTAATAAAGAAATATTGGCTACTGGGTTTTTTTAATCTGTTCTTTTTATACACCTGCACAAAATAAAAAACATTCATACATTCTGGAATTTTCTTGCTGACTCTATACATTTCTCTCCCACCCCCCCAATAGTTCAAAGATGGCATTAGCAAGTGGACATTGGATTAGAAAAGAGGTAATTGGAGACCCTCCAAGCCCCAGGTATGTTATAATGGTAATAACTTATTTGCCTGCCAATCTCCTTCAGCTAGCATGTTTTCTGTTTTACTTTTATACAGCATAATTCAGCACCGATGTGAGTCAGATTTAGTTCATGTTGCTGCACCTAATTTGGCCTATGAATAAGAAAATCAGCCATAATGCCTACTGTTTTATGTTGTCTATTTGCCCTTTCAGCTTAACATTAATTAAAAATCACATATCTTTCAGATGAAATATAAAAATGAGATTCTGGCCCCTTGTGATTTTTGAAGTTAAGGGTTTTAATCTCGCTATTTTGGTCAAATTCCAGTTTATTTTCAAAAGAATTTATTTAGAAAAATATGTGGTGCTAGTGGTACAGAATGACTACCCTCTGCAGAAGGACTCCACTTAAAAGATGCATATATATACAAATTATTCACCCACTAGTTGGTATTATACAAGTGTTTTATAAAATGCTTTGGGATCCTGTCAGATGATAAGGGCTGTATACACAAGATAATTATGATTATTAATATTATTTCACTTCATTCATGAAAGAGTAGCTTAGCTATATATCACTCAGTGAAAAAAAACCTCTCCAATGTATTACGATTAGCAATTATAGATTAGCGATTATAGATATCAGAGTTCTTTATTTCCCTTCTAAAATTTAAGAGTTCATCATGTAAAGCAAATGTGTTTATTATATTTGAAAATTTGCATATGTTTTAGTAGTGTACATATCCATACATACCTTTCTCATTTTTTCTTTCCTCTCTGCTAATTAAAACACATACAAATAAGTTACGTTGTCTTTTGTTTTCAGTTATGGTGCTGGACACTGAATGAACACAATAGACAATCACTGACCAAAAAGTTTATAGTCTAAGGCTCAGTTCTGCAAAGATTTAGAGTTAAAGGTGTGGATAGTAAGTTCAAATGCTAATCAAATGCTTCAGTGCTTTATTAGATTGAGGTCATGGGATCCAATACTACTAATGGACTGTGCACACAAACCCTTATTTCAGCTCAGAATTCCAATGGGATTCCATGTTGAAATAAGGGTCCTGTGTGTGCAAATGTGTTGTCAAGATTAGGCCTATAGTTTTTTAAATGTTTAATGTGGCACATGCTATTCTAGCAGAGGCTGGGAAGGGAATAATTCTATCCTGAAACCAGTCCCAACCAACCATTCATTTGTTTGAAAAAATATAATGGGACATATCAATTCTAGCTAAAATCAGAAAATGTCAGGGCCCTGTAAAAAGGACCTTTTTTAATGATGGGGAAAAGAGTTTATGGACACACTAATGGTCCATCTTGTTACTTATTGATTTAATATAACTAACCACAGAGATATTTAGTGATTTTTTTTCAATCTACTGAAATTCTGTGAATAATTTTGGTTGCTCATTAATTTTATAACCTTTGTATTTGGATTCTTGATCACAGTTGAAGCTCTGCTGGTATGTTCTTTATATATGAATAATTCATCTCAGGAAAACAACTGGAAAGCAACTAAAAGGATGCACTGGTGATAATAATCTAAAGAATTTTTTTATTTCCTCTTCTTATCTGCTACAGTGCACAGTGTTGCATCGTGTATTTGAAGTGCCAATATTCCAGTCAGACTGAAGATTGCTCTTCCTTCTAGTTTTGACAGTCATGTTCTCTGTTTTTACTGGTCTCCTGAATTGCTTCATACCAGAGAAACTTTGTTTGTGATAGTTTCAGTTCTTCCTTGACATGAGACAGCAGATGGAATAAAATAGTAGTCCTAGAAGCAAGCTATATATAGGTGTAAATAAATAAAACCCCAAAAATTACAAAGTGCTTTTAATGTCACTAGAAAAGCCCTATGATGATATTGCTGGGAGTTCTTTGCCAACCACTAGTATTATTGGCAATGGAAGAGGAAAGGAAGAGGTAGATGTGATTGAACACCAAACCTCCTTCAAACCAGAGGTGGAGAGGGAATGGAAGACACACTTCTGCTGCATGAGAAGGGCCTTTGTCCTCTCATGAGAGCTGCTAAATTAGAAAACCTGTAGGTGTCTGAGGAATCATGTCTGGTAAGAAATGAGAGAATCATAGGAGTGTCAGAATACCTTGGGGAATATGAGTTTGCATTTCCCTGAATCACTTTAAGGCTCTTTCCCTTACTGCTACTTGTGTGTAGGAAAAGCCTTCACTTTCACGTTCCTCCTTAAAACTCACTTCTGCTGCCGTGCAAGCAAAAAGCTAGCATTGGATAATGGCTAAGCAGGTAGCAAACTATGATCACCACTTCTGATTGGCTAGAAATTGTGACCAGTACTTGTCTGTACTATGACATGATGCCCCATCTTCTCCCTGCTCCCTTCCCTGAAATGTACTGTAATTTAGACAATAAACAGTTTGGTTTTCTTGTATAGAGTCTAGCACAGTCATGCCCGGACCTGGCTGAGGCCTCTTGTTATCACTGTAATATAAATGACAAATAATAATGAACAGCATCAGTAGAGGAAAAGAGATATTGCATAACCATATCGACAAGCCAGATTATTGTTAGCAACAACCCAGGTTACTCACCATTGTTCTGTTTCATTTTTAGGCATGGACATGCAATGACAATGGCAGGCAACATAGCATTTGTATTTGGAGGCTGTTCTGTCAATAATACTTTTGTAAGTGTAGCTGGTATTTTTGCCATACTTTATTAAACTGTTAACACTGAACAATTTCCTATAGCACTGTATTCAATGACATCATTTAGTGATCTTTATTTTAAATCTAGTTTTACTGTTATCCTTGGGAGTTCAGAAATGTTTACTTAAGAATCACTGCAGAAACATTCCATGTATTGTGTGCTGTAATGTTTTTCAATACTACACCCACTGCTCCCTTGGTAACAATCTGTGTATTATTTCTTGTATTAGTCACTTGTGATATCAAACACCAGTTTAATTAAAAGGTCTTTCCTTACTTTGGTGGCCTTCTTAATGTCCTGTAAATAAATAGGTCAACTTCAATTTCTCTCTGTCTCTCTCCTCCAGGATGATCAGCGAACATATTTCAATGACTTCTACATGTTGACAAGTGAGACATTATTCATCTTTTCTAGCAGGCAAAATATTCAGAAGTTTATTCCTTTTTTGTTTGTTTGTTTTTTGTTTCACATATTTCATTGTGATAGGATGTTTATTTGTGATACATATAAAGTATTATCAACATAGAAATGGTGGAGGATTACTGCAAACAGCAGTGAGAACAAGATTAAGATGGCTTAACAATAGTTTAAAAATTATTTCAGGTTTTCTTCCCATTCTACTAGTCTTGAATAGATGTACTGAAACAAAAGCTACATAATTATAATTCTCCATGAATTTGAATGTACTTAATGGCTATGTCTACACTGGCAAGTTAGTTCGAATTAAGGAGGCTTAATTCAAACTAAGGCTATGTACACACTACAAACTTGTCCCGCAATAAAAGCTATTGCGGAACAAGGCAAGCGCTATATTTATAGCGCTTTGGTGTGTACACACCTGCTCTTTAAATCGCAAAGAAGCATTCACTATGTGAACGCTCCTTTGCAATACAAGAGCAGTGCATGG
>ML685776.1:4731156-4828027 GCA_007922175.1 Pelusios castaneus | reverse complement strand
TGGTAAGCCTTATCACCCTCGTTTGGGGTGGTTTACATGTTGCGCGGCAAGAGGCTGTTGCCGCGCAACAAGAAGCTTTCATGTGTGGACGCTTTCATAGTTATCGCGCGGTAAGGAGCCTTACCACGCGATAACTCTGTAGTGTGTACAAGGCCTAACTAAAGCCATGGCTACACTAGGCTTTAGTTAGTTCGAATTAAGGGCTTCCTTAATTCGAACTAATAAGTTCAAATAGGGTATTCAACCTAAAGGGTTAATTCGAACTAACTAGTTCGAATTAGCCAATGTGGCCATGTTAATTCAAACTAATTTCTTAATTCAAACTAACCAGCCATTGAAATGAATGGGGATTGCTAATTCAAACTAAGCAAGTGCCATGAATGGCACTTGCTTAGTTTGAACTAACTTTTTCTAGTTCAAATTAAGCTAACTAACTAATTCGAACTAATTTTAGCAAGTGTAGTCATAGCCAATATGATCAACCAGTGTCTCCTCACTCAGTGTTACCAAAACAGATTGTTTAGATATATTTTAAAACCTGTTTGCTGATCTGCCATGTTTAATAATTTCTTTATGTTTCCAGAAAAATGACTATGTTAGTACAATTCTCCCAAATTATTATCATACAGGATCTCCAAATTCATGAATTAAGTTTATCTGCTTGAGACTTGTATTTCTTGCTATCAGACATTTTGCAAAGGAAATCAGCTTGTCTTGTGAAGGACAAAGAGGAAGGGACTGGTAATTCAAAGTTTTCTTTTTGCAGCTGGTGGCCACTCTGTCTCATTATTGGCATCAGTTTCAAAGAAAGCAGCACATTTTCTTCCTCAAATGAAAATACAAATCTATAATGATATTGGGCATGAATAGATTCCAGGGAGAATAAGGAAAATTTATGAAGTTATTTTTAAAAGTTTAGTAATTCCAAATGTGCATTATGAGCGGATATTATTCAGAATTTGAATTATAGCACTTACTCCTTTTCATACTTCCTATTCAGTATATTTATTTAATCACATATTATAGAATGATACTGATATTAATAATTAAACATATCCTTGTTCATCAACAGTTACGCCTACTGAATTGACTTGGGAAAGGATATCACACGCTGGACATATTCCTTGTGCCAGAGAAGGTCATACACTTTGGTAAGCAAAGAATTCAGAACTTTTCCTGCCATCTGCTTGATAAATCTTTAGATTATTCTCTCACTCCTTCTCATTGTTACCTTTGAGTAATAAATATTTGGACACCATGTTGTTCATTTAAATAGTGAACCCTAGTATTATTACTCCACGTGCTAATTATAAAATAAAATCTTTCCATTTTAGGAGAATTGCTGAAAAGCCTGGAATCTGACTGTAACTAAAAACCAAAGATGATGTTCAACAATTATTAGAATAAAAAAGTAAATGGGTTGATATAGCCACCTATTTTTTCAGTAGATAAAGCTCCCAAAGTTCAAAATTGGATATAGCATCAAGCAATGCAAAAAATCTTGAAGAATTAAATGAGGATACACCATTAAAGAAATTAAAATAAATAACAATAGTGACAATTGAAGGCTTCACCCATAAGTAAATATATCAGTAACCTTCTGGATTGTACAAGTGTCTAAAAGTTGTGGATGCAACTATTGAGGGCCAGCCTATTTAGAGGAAAGTTTGCTTAATTCTGCATTCCACAGCTGTAGGATTTGGAAGATTTCCCACTTTTGATTAGGAGTAGTAGCAAATTTCAGCTTGATTTGGGTGTAGTTTTTCCTCAGCAATAAGAATGGTTCATCGAAAAAGTATATGATAATTCAAAAGTTTAGATTCACCTATGGGAAGGTAAAGTCTTCACCCTTATCAATGTTTCTCATTTCTATTTGAAAACTATCAAATAGTTCAAATAGCAAATTTATTTCCTCCTTGCCAGAGCCTTTCTTCACTATGTCTAGCTATACTTTGCAATGCAGATCATCCTTCCTTTCACTGTGTCATGTGGCTACATGTCCACTACACGCCACCACAAATGTAGATGAGGTCTATGAGTGCATAGGAGATTTTTGACAGCTGATTCATTTGAACACAGATAAATACCATTTTTAAAAAATTTAAAATTGCCCTTGCTAATGAATAGCCAGACTTCAGTTGCCAAAACAGAAAGGCATAGAAGATTTTGTAGCATACAGACATTTTTAAAGATTATTTTTGAGATCATAAAGTTGAAATGGTAGCAATCACTTGGACTTCAGTGTACTCCTCTGATATTTGGTGTGTATGGAAGCAAAACTGCAGAAATCCCACCTGGTTGGGAAGGAGGATAGGTGAAAGACAGCTGCACTAAAGCAATTTTCCGTAAAGGGTAGCCATAAGCAGCCATTGGATGACCACTGAATTAGGGAGCAGCTGCTCTATATGACAATTCCATCTTTCAATATATAGAATGCACCAAAGAGGTTGAGGTAACGTTGTTGGGTCCAGCATTATTTCTAGTTGTATACTCCAATTGCCCCACTGGAGGTTTCATTCAGTGTAGGCATTGACCAACATGCTATGAATTCCTTATTTGTTTAATAATTGAACACACAGGCAAAAGTTTTTAAACCTGCCTGTCTATGGTTAGGCACTTAGATAAGAGTGACCTGATTTTCAGAGGTGCTGAGCAACTGCAACTCCCACTGATATCAATGGGCCCATGTATGTTCCCAAGAAAAAGGTTATTCAGTGACCTGACTTTAACAAAAATTGTAAGTGCTTAGCAAGTCTCAAGAGAAGGCCTTTGTTTTCAACCTAATTTTAGGCACCTACATCTAAATATTTTGAACACAGTATCTCTCTAAAATGAGGGCCAGATATCATGAACTCTATTTTCATTGATTAATTTAAATGATAGCTAGTACCATAGACCAACATACCATTTGGCTAAGTTTTTTAAGGATAACATGAGGAATCACTCAGTATTTCAATATCTAGAATTGGATTGAGCATGGACTCCTAGAAATGTAGGGTTGGAAGGGAACTTGAGTGTTCATCTAACCATAGAATCATAGAATCCTAGGGCTGGAAGGGACCTCATGAGGTCATCTAGTCCAACCCCCTGCTAAAAGCAGGACCACTCCCACTAAATCATCCCACCCAGGGTTTTGTCTAACTGGACCTTAAATATCATCAAAGACGAGATTCCACCACCTCCATAGGTAACCCATTCCAATGCTTCACCACCCTCCTAGTGAGAAAGTTTTCCTAATATCCAATATTATCTAATATCTAATCTAATCTTGCTTTAAGGCAAGTGTACGTTGGAAGTATATGTTGACCATCCCTGACACACGTTTGTCTAACCTGTTTTTAAAAATCTCCATCGATGGAAATTCCACAACCTCCCTCAGAATTTGATCCTTGGATACCTATCCTTAGAAGTCTAAGCTCCCTTGGAAATCTATAATTAACTATCTTTATCATGAAAAAGATTTTCCTAATATCTAACCTAAATCTTCCTTGCTACAAATTAAGCCGATTACATCTTCTCTTACCTTCAGTGGATATGGAGAAAAATGGATCACTGTCTTCTTTATAACAGCTTTTACTATATTTTTAGGTTTTTCAGGCCCCTCTCCCCCCCAAATCTTCTTTCCTCAAGACTAAACAAGTCCAATTTTTCTTTAATCTCTCCTCATAGGTCAGATTTTCTAAACCTTTTGTCTTTTTTGTTGCTCTCCTCTAGACTCTATCCAGTTTGTCTACATCTTTCCTAAAGTGTGGTACCCAAGGCTAGACACACTGGCCCAGCTGGGGCCTCACCAGTGCCAAGTAGAGTGGGACAATAACCTCTTTTGTCTTACATACACATTCCTGAATGATATTAGCCTTCTCCACAACTGCATCACATTGCTGATTTATATTCAATTTGTGATCCACTATACCTCTCAGATAGTTTCTTGCAGCACTAATGTCTAACCAGTTATCCCCTATTCTGTAGCTGTGCATTTGATTTTTTCTTTGTAATTGTCATACTTGCATTTGTCCGTATTGAATGTCATTCGATAATTTCAAACAAAGTCTCCAATTTTTCAAGGTCATTTCGAATTACAATCTTGTCCTCCAAAGTACTTGAACCCCCTCCCAGCTTGGTGTCTTCAGCAAATTTTATAAGAATACTCACCATTTTGTTATCCAAGTCATTAATGAAAATATTGAATAGCACGGGATCCAGAACAGACCCCTCTGGGACCTCGCTGGATACACTCAGCCAATTCGACAGCAAACCATTTGAGTACCGTCTTTTAACCAGTTTTGCACTCACTTTCTTCTAATTTAATCTATACCATATTTCTCTAATTGCATATGAGAACATCACGAGGGACTGTGTCCACAGCCTTAAGATGATAATCAATAATAATATACACTATGCAGAAGTCCTGGGATAGACATTGAAACTGTAATTATCCATAATTTGGATAAGGGAATCAGAACTACCTATTCATAAATCAAAAAGTAATCTGCTTTTATTTTAAAGATATACTAAAACCATCCAATATGCCTACAAACACTGGTATCATGAGGATGCTTGCCAGCTCACAAATAACATGTTCTTTTGGGGGTCACCTTTAAAAAAAATTACAGCTGATAAGTCACTCTTGAAGGTAGACCAGCAGGAGGGGGCCAACAGGAAGAAGTCTTCTGCAGATTCTCCTTGTGGAGATTCTGACCAATTAGCTGGCATCAAAGGAAGCTCACCCCACCTTATCACTGCAAACCAGACAGTGAGATTGGCCCATCTGCCATTTTTCCTTGCTTGCATGCTTCTCCACCAGACAGTCACTGCCTCATCTCCTTCCTATGCATGCATCCCATGGCTCATGTATAACCATCCAGAGAAAGAGGGAATGCAGCCATGAATGCAGCTGACCCAGCCTTTGTGGCATCACTAAGTCCATTGTTATGAAGACATGGCATCACCACATAAATAATGGTTAGAGCTGGACAAATACTTGATATCTGGGGAAGGAGCCCAGACTTCCATCAGTTGTGGATATTCAGAAAGAGTCCTTTTTGGGATCCTTATAAGCAGATAAAAACAAAACCAAACAGCCCTACCCACAGCCCTCTCCAAGCAGAGATAAAGCAATCTGCTTTCCAGGGAGTAGTAGCTCTGACTCTTTTCCTCCCTAGGTTGTTTAAATAAATGTCTTGCTGAATTCAGGTGGAAATTCTTTCTCTTCATTGGTATGCAAAACAGGTTCTTTGAGGTTCCTTGTATGGAATTAGCCCTTTGCATCACTGTTGTAGTCACTAAGACGGAGACTTGTCTTTGCTCTCTCCCCGTGAACACTCTCATATTCAGGATAAAGTAAAGGCTTTATTGACGCACTCAAGTCTCTTGATTTCGAATTTTTCTTCAACAGTTAATCCAAGAGGAGCTCCTAGATGCCAACCCAAGAATCTATGGGATTGGACCGGAGTTCCTTGCAGCTCCATGAGATTGGCAAACTGCAATCCATGTCCCTCTCTAAAGGCGCAGACCCCTCTTCCCTGAGAGAAGCACAAGGCACTAATTCTAAGTTCTAACTCATGAGACCAGAGGCTCAACTAGTGCAATATAGCATATCTCCATAATTAACTTCAGTGTGAATTTACAATAGGAGAGGATCTGTACCATGGAGAAGTTGTGGGTTTTTTTTTTTTAATTTTTCCCATTCTGTGTTTTTTCCACAGCAAAGGATACGTCAGTTGTGAACAATATTCTCTTTCTTCTATTTGGAGCTTATCAGGACATCCTGTAGGGGAATCACATTAAGATTGTGGTGGTGGAGATCCTAGGCTTTATTTATATTAGACCAATTTGCACTGGTGTAGCTACCTCAGTGTACATTGTTGCAAGCCCCTAAAGTTAATGTGCTGCACTGATTTGAAACAGAGCTTTCACTGCAAATTTCTGTGATATAGACAGGGTATATATTCTAACAATTTGGGAGTACATAGCAAATCAGTACAATTTGTGAGTGACCTTTGTCTTTCCAGAAATGTTTTATTTTGTTGGTTTAGAACTGACAATGTGATATGTACTGCAAACAGACAGAGTAAGTGACAATTGTATGGCAGGGAGTCCTGAGTCATAAGAGACAAGTGGAAGTCTGACTGTGAAGAAAATAACTGACTTCATTGTATTTTAAGATGGTCTCTACTTGAGGCTAATGTTTATAATCTCTAACTTCCATAACATGGCCCTGTGTGGACCATAACAGTGGACCTTTTCAATTTGCCTGTTCCTGCAAGATAAATAAACACTGATATTGAAGATACAAAAGATTTGTGATTTGACTTACATTAATTAAGCTTGCTGCTTTGAAATACTATAATTATCAAGATTCTTGGCTCAAGAAATCTAGATTTTCTTTAGAACATCCCCTAATTCATCTTTATATTACTGAAATTTGTTATGAATACCTGAGTGCATTTGGAACTTGAAAACTGCCTTGTTTTCAAAGAATGATGATAATGAATCACTATTCCAAGCAATAAGTGACATGTAGGTCTACAAAAAGTGCTGGTTAGTTGGATCACACTACACAGAACAACGGTTGGGAGTATGCAATAGGCAGATAAATGTGCAGTACCAAGTCCTTCTCTGGCAAAACTAACACTGCATACATAACCATTAATGACTAAAAAGAAATAATAATTAACATCTTTTTATCAAAACATTATATATCAAAAGCACTTCAAAACACTAACTGTGAAGCACTGGTGTCAATAAGATAAGATATTTGCATTAATATTAGTGGAAAAATGAAAGTGGCAGCAATCAATGTAAAAAAAAATTGTACAAGGAGATTGTGGCTAATATACAAAACCCCATATTAGGCCAATTTGAGAAAGAATTACTTAGTGCCTTTTTAACATTGATGATGACTACAATTTTAAATGATTGCAATGATGTACTTTTGCTTTATAGATTAATATGCTTTGCATATATAGTGTTTCCATTTTTGGCTAAAAGGGTACTGCCTCAGTTAAAAAAAATACTATCCGTTTTTATAATGTTTTCTTAAAAACTTGAAAATAAAGTATATTTCCTTATTAACTTTGTCATGGCATAAACAGGAATGTGCAACACTCTAAAAATATTTGTGAACTGACAGTTGTTTCAGAGTAGCATTTGTTTTTAGATGTTCCATGAGGTCAAAACAACACTGATTTTTTTTTAAGTCATGCAGTGATGGAGTGGAGAGAACTTTTTTTACTAGATTCTTGGAATCAGAGGACATCTTTTTCTAGAATAATTTTAAAGTCTGTGGATCTGGACAACTTGACATTGCACCTTTTACTAAATCTAACAATAAAACAAAAGTGTAGATAAATTAGTGTGAAGGTAATATATTTAATTAGAATCCAAATACAATTTTATTGCAGCTAGAAGATACAAGATATAGTTTATATACATGCATTGCTAACAGGAATAAAACAAAAAAAGTAAAAAAATTTCTATATACATTATTTTTAATAATTCAGGATATATTTATGATTGTAAAATTGTAAATTGATTATTTTTCATTTTAGTGTAGTAAGAGGGAAGATATATTTATTTGGAGGGTGTTCAATCCAGGATGCTGAAGAATGTCTTCCAGGAGTCTACAGCTTTGACCTTAGTGAGTAGAAATATAAGATTAAATTGTATGCTATTTGTAGTTCACTAAAGTAATAACAGATCTAACAGACCATTATTCAAATTAGAACAATATGCTGCTTTCATTATGAAAACTTGCAATGATTATTTTAATACATTAATACTCAAGACAATCCCATTATGACACTTAACACCTCTAGCCTCCTCCAAAAATGGCCTCCATATCTTTTACATGGAAAAGGCTATTGTCTCTGCAGATTGAGAGCTATAATTATCTTCGAATGAGAAGTTTTAGAAGATGAAACCTAAACAAAATCTGCTTTAGAATCTGCATATATAATACAACTGTTTTGTTTTTACTGTCAGAATTACTTTTTAGACCTATTCCCAAACAAAAATTGAGCTAATTCTGTGTAGATGTTGTATTTCGTTGTTAGTTAACAAAATGAAGATGGTTGGTAATGGAGTAATAGTTTATTGCTGTGTAGCTGTTACTCGAATTCTAGAGCTTACTTTCCCATGCCAACTGGAGAAATAAAAGGAATGCAGCTCATTTAAGAGTACCTCTTTGAGGTATCAAAGGCTAGGTCTACACTTACAAAGCTAAGTCGACTCTATTAAGTCGAATTAACAAGGTCGACTTAAGTTGACTTAAAGTCGACCTTCTTAAGTTGACTTAGAGAGTCTCCACTAGACTCTTAAGTCAACTGGCTAGGTAGATGGAGAGCCGTAGCTCCCTGCTTATCGGGGAGCTGCAGCTCCCTTGTCCCGGGGAGCTGTGGCTCCCTTCTTGCCTGGCATCCCAGCAAGAAGGGAGCCGTGGCTCCCCGGCAAAAAGGGAGCCACAGCTCCCTTCTCCCCGGGAGCCGCAGCTACCTTCTTGCCAGGGAGCCAAGCAAGAAGGGAGTTGCGCCTCCCAGGGAGAAAGGAACCATGGCTCCCCTTGGGGACAAGGGAGCCATGGGCGGCTCTCTTCTGCCAGGGAGCCATGGGCGGCTCCTTTGTCCCTGGGGGAGCCGCAGCTCCCTTCTGCCAGGGAGCCATGGCTTCCTTGTCCCCAGTCCTATGTCGACTTAGGGAATTAAGTCGACTTAGGGCATCCACACCGGTTTTAGGTCGACTTAACAAATCGACATAGGCATTAAGTCGACCTAAAGAGTGGTAGTTATTAAGTCAGCTTAAGGAAGCGCTTATGTCGACTTAATGAAAGCCAGGTGTGGACGTGACTTTGTTTAGGTCGACTTAAGTGTCCTTAAGTCGACTTAAGTTGTCAGTGTAGACACACCCAAAGAGGCCAGCTGGGTGAGATAATATCTTTTATTGGACCGACTTTTGTTAGTGAGAAAGAAAAGCTTTCAAGTTACACAAAGCTGTTCTTCATTGAAGGTCTTCACATACGTTCCTGGAGGCAATGTGATTACTTTCCAAGTGAAAGGCTAACTCTGAACCAAATGTCAGTTCATGATGTACTACATTTCAAGTCCCACTTGAACAAGGCACTGAGCTACATGTGTGCAAGACTCTCTAAAAGCTATAATTTTAAATATTCACACATAAAACAAATACAACTTTAATGGCTACATTTTGAAAAGTTAATATGTAAGTCACTTTCCCAGACATGCTATATAATGTACATATTATATATGGTTTGAGAGGAAAGAAAAGTGTTTTTTCCCCCCAAAGATTAAGGAATGTTTTCAATTGTACATTCACATTCGGTAGGCAGAGGCCATTAATATAAACACTAACTGTACCACTTTATACTGTGTGGTCACTGAATTTATTTTTTCCAAAGTAAAGAACAGTAAATAGTAATCAAAATTCAACTAATGTTCAAAATATTATGCACAAAAGTGCACCTGCATCGCATGTGTATATGTTAATACCCCTGACTTCTGAATATGCATTAGGATAACACACAGTTTGCTTTGTATGTGATCCCTAATTTGCCTACACACACTCAGGGATTTGCACATGATTTCAGAAAGCTTTCTGAAGCTGATTACTATGTAATGTGGCTCAAAAATCAAGAGCAGAAGTCAGTAGTTACAAAAATATATGAGTTATTTGGTTTATAAAGTTATTACAATATAGCTATTTAAGCTTGTTTGGTAATACTGCATAAAGTAAAAGTATTACCAAACACAGATGTAACTATGATATTTTTATAGAGAATACATACGACTGTGCATTGCAGACATGCTTAAGGGCTTCAGACATTTAAATGAGATAAATTTTCACTGATCTTTCATTGTCATTCATTTTTCTTAGTTTTACTATTCTGCAAAATAAAACATTTTTTAAAATCTTTGGATTTGTTGATAAATAAGGGGGGTTTTAATTTATTTCTAATAAGTAGCAATAGAAGTAAAAGAACAAGTAATGGTCAATGTGTGTACAAACCACATTAATTGTATGAATTTACAAAATAATGAAAAGAGAAAGTAAAATAAGCCATGAAAATAAAAAGTGCAGTCTCAATCTGACAGTTTATCATTATTTGGAAAAATGAGCCTACCATCTTATTAGTATGTAAGTACAAGACTAAGAATAACCAGGGAGGCACTAATGAATGGGATATGTTTCAGTTTGATCTGATGGGATATACCAGTCATCTGGAGTCTGGGAACTTTGAGACTGGGGTAAAGGTAACCCTTACAGAGAATGTTTGGGTTTGTTTTCTTTTGGACTTGCTTGGTTTACTTATGGAAAAAGGCCCACTTACCCATGGAAGACTTTTCTGGAGTGAGGATGTCTTATAGTATATTCCAGGGTCGGGAGAATAAGTCTATTTACTTCTCCTTATCATTAGGATTAAAAGTGCAGGTTCCATTTTCTACTTTGTGAGAGTAAGTAAAATTAAACTCTTTCCAATAGTTATTGCTGATTATCGTGTATAATGTAAGAGGTTTCAGAATACATTTTTAATTTACAATGATATGACACTGTGCTCACGTAGGCCAACAGTGTGGAGTGGAGCTAATGGAATGGTTTAGAGCTTACGCAGAAGATTGTCTAGGTCAGGAAATTTTTGGTAAAAAATCATAGAACATAGGGCTGGAAGGCACTAAAAGAAGTCATTGAGTTGATCCTCTTATGCTGAGACAGGATTATATAAACCTAGACCATCCCTGACAGAAGTTTGTATAACCTGTTCTTAAAACCCTCCAATGACAAGGATTCTACCACCTTACTTGGAAGCCTATCCAACATTTAATTATTCTTATAGTTAATTTTTTCCCCCTAATATCTAACCTAAGCCTCTGTTGGTGCAAACTAAGCCCATTACTTCTTGTCCTACCTTTAGTAGACATGGAGAACAATTGATCACTGTTCTCTTGATATCAACCCTTAACATATTTAAGGCCATGTCTACACTTACAGCAGCAAAGTCGCCACCATCAAGTCAATTTCTATGCAATCCTCAAGTGGCATAGTGCTGCGTCGATGAGAATGCATTTTCTATTGGCGCAGCACAGTGAAGACGCCATCTTAAAGGAGAGTTAGGAAGTTGTTGGGTGTTATGCAAGCTACTCTCTGTAGCTTGCATAACTCCTGTCAACTGCTGCCAAATTTTGCCAGCTGTATAGACCAGCCCTAAGACTAATCAGGTCTCCTCTCACTTTTTTGTTGATATGACTAAACATGCCCAATTTTATAGGCTTTTCCTGTAGGTCAGGCTTTCTAAACCTTTTATCATTTATGTTGTTCTCTTCTGGACTCTCTCCAATTTATCCACCTCTTTCTTGAAGTGTGATGCCTAAAATTGGACACACTGTATCAGCTTTGTCCTCACTGGTGCTGAGTAGAGAGGATGATTGCCTCCTATGTCTTACAAAGCTTCTTTTTGTACATCCCAGAATACTAGCCTTTTCTGACTGTTACATTGTTGATTTATATGCACTTTGTGAGCCACTATACTCTCCAAGTCCTTTTCTCTAGTCCTTTTCTATACCTAACAAGTTATTCCCTCTTTCATCCCCATGCATTAATATGCTCTTTGAGTATCTGCAGGATCTTGATGAGTTATAACTCTTTTAAAAATAAATTTTGTATTTTTACAACTCCATTCCCTGAATTGGGTGACTTGCGTGTGTCAGTGACCTAACTCCTGTAGGAATAAAATCTCTGCTTCCCACAGAATGGAATGTTTGGAATTTTTTATTCCATTCTTCCCATGCTGACTGAGCTTCACTGTCTGGCACACTGGGGGGGATCCAAGGTTCTGCCCACTTTCTGCTCACCTGCTGTGAAGACAGGAGAGTAGCAGATGTATAGTACACACTCATTCCTGCATGGCTGGGACTAAGGTTTGTGAAATCTATGCAGGTAGGCATGTCTGTTCATTTAGTAGGGTGGATGTCTTGCTCTCTGCAATCAAGCACTTAGCAAATTATTCTTTCAGACTCTAATATAAGTGTATCTGCTGTGACAGAGTCAGTCTGGATGGTTTCCAGAGAGTACTAGAAGACCAATATATCAGCTCCAGGATCAGCAAGTCCCTTTTCCCCTGGTAGCAGAGCAGGGGTTATGCCAGGTTAATTAACATGCCTGGAGCTAATCAAGACCGCCCCCCCCACCCCCACCCAGGACTTGTTAAAATCTTCCCCTTCAGAGAAAGAGTGTGGCTGGAGTGTGAGGTGAGCTACTAGAGTGTGTGACAGCAGGTAAGACACTGTTAGGAGCCAGAAGGATTTAGGAGCAGGAGCATCATGCTGACTAGGGAGGAGCCCTGCAGGTACAAAGAATGGGGAGTGGAAAAAACCCTGTCTGAAGAGAGCAAAGGACCTTTCCCAGACCTAGAGACCTGAGGGAAAAAGATCTTGCCAGAAGGGAAAAATTTAACTGGGCACTACCACACCTAGTGGGACTGTCAGAAGCCAAGGGTCTCCCCTGGCAAGGAGTCCTGGAAGGGCCCCTGTCTGAGCAGAGTACGGACCTTAAGTCAGGGGGCATGGGGAATCTAGCTGATTTCCTGAAGCAGCAACATGAGGCTGCTACTTGTAGGGTCCCTTTGGTTCGGGTCCAAAGTCACAGGTGGGACCAGGCCCAACCATACCATCCACTAGAGAGACAAGAGCCCCAGCAAAGACCTATGAGAACCAAGACAGAACTGAGAACTAACAGAGAAAAGCCATCTTAGAGAGGTTCTATTAACCTCAGTCACCTCTGGAAGGGGGAAGAACACTCAGAAGTGAAGCAGTTCCCTGACCTATCACTAGAAAGAAGCACTGGACCAACCAAAGTGAGGAGTTTTGCCACACTGCCTTATAGAAATATGGGAAGATTATCCACTGCCACTGCTGGATTTTCTGAATTCTATTACTAAAACTTACCTGGATAATACTTCTATTATACAAATAATTACTCTTTTTAACATTACAAAACATTCTGATACTGATACCATGCCTTAATTACTTAAAATAATCAACTATGATTTTTAGAATTTTAAAACCTTTTCTGAAAATCTCCCCCTCAACATTCTTTTGATAGTGTAGACAACTGAGACAAAAATTGTTTGCTAACAACCCTGTCTTACTGCTTCCTCAATCCTTCCCCGGTTGTCTTTCTCCATTCATACCTCTGTAAATAAGGATTTCTCTTTCCTGTATTTTTTGTACTCTTCCATTGTGTGTGTGTGTGTGTGTGTGTATATGTATGTTCATTCTGGAAGGTTTAAAACAGTTGTCCTTGGGGTGGAAGGGGCTTTCCCTGTTGCATTCCTTCATGTGATTTTTCTTGGCCAGAGCTGCATGTATAGCAGACTCCATCCTGGCCACAATGGTGCTAAAGTTGTATTGATTTTTAGTGAGGCTTTTCAGAGTCCCACTTTAGGGGGTCAAGAGGGGTCTGTTGTGGATCTGTTATTATTCAATATTTTCATAAATGACATGAATAATGGAGTGGAGAGTATTCTCATAAAATTTACAGATGACACCAAACTAGGGGGATTGAAAGAACTTTGAAGGACAGGATTAGAATTCAAAATGAGCTTGATAAATTGGAGAATTGGTCTGAACTCAACAAGATGAAATTTGATAAAGACAGGTACAACATAGTGCATTTATACCCTGTGTGCACTACTCATGTGAAGATGTTGACAGTTAGATCTGATGTTTTTGGTCACATGGATGCTGTACTAAGGAGAATTTATATTATAGGCAGCAACTAAAATGGACAAATTTTGTTTCCTTTTCCACTTGTAAAAATAGAGGAAGAGTCTCTAAAATTTTGGTTTGTTGTTTAGGTTCTTTAACGTGGCAGAAGGTAAAAGCCACTGGCATTGCACCTCAGACCCTCCAACACAGTTCAGCAGTAATAAGAGAAAGTATCTATGTCTATGGTGGAATTCAGTATGGAAAAGCTGTTGATGACCTGTATATGTTCAATACTGGTAAGTAAATCTACTCTGTCATAAAAATATCTTTACTCAGATTCTAGGAAAATATCTTTTGAGTCTCTGTAATACACTTGCAGAATTAGGGATAGAATATTTTTTGCACAGAATTATGATCTTCCAGGCCAATGTAAAATTCCTGCATTAAAAATCTAAACATTTTACCAAAATAAGGACAGTGGGTTCTAGGTCATAAACTTGACCAGCTAAAGGCAGTTTACAAATTGTCTGGATCTTTACATTCTTTCCTCATATTAAGATTTCCAAAAAAGCCTTCAGCATAGCCTTCATTTCTGTGGGTTCATGCATGTACATAGATATACAAATAACAGCATTTGCACTCACAATTAATTGCAGGTGCAATTTGTGAACCTAAATTTGTGCCTTCAAAAATGGAAGGCAGCCTCAAAATCAGGCCCTTTAAACCTATGTTTGCATATACTATATAAACAAGCATCTGTTAGGGATGGTTTAAGAGGTTACTTGGTCCTGCAATGAGTGCAGGGGACTTGACTTGATGACCTCTCATGGTCCCTTCCAGTTTCTATGACTCTATGGGTATGTCTACACTAGAAATCCTAAGTCGACTCTGTTAAGTCAACTTAGAGAGTCTACACTAGAAACTTAAGTCAACTGCCTCCATCCACACTGGCAGGTGCTAGTTTGACGGAGAGCTGCAGTTCAGGGGAGCTGTGACTGGGGAAAAAGGAGCCCGGCTTTTCCCTTCTCTCAGGCAGCCATGGCTCTCCCTGGAGCCACAGCTCCCTTCTCCAGGGGAGCCGCGGCTTCCTTCTTCCCAGGAACTGCAGCTTCCCTCCCAGCAAGAAGACACAGCTCCTTTCTCCCTGGGAGCCGCGACTCCCCTCTGAGCAGGGAGCCCTGGCTCCCTTCTCCCCAGCCCATCCCCCTTAGGTTGACTTAGGGAATTAGGTCAACCTAGGGCATCCACACTAGCTTTAGGTCAATTTAACAGGTCAAATTAAGTGTTGTCGACCTAAAGAGTGGTAGTTATTAAGTCGACTTAAGGAAGCACTTAAGTCGACTTAATGAAAGCCAGGTGTGGAGGCGGCATTCTGTAGGTCCACTTAAAAGTGTCCTTAAGTCAACCTAAGTTGCTAGTGTAGACATGCTCTATGATTCTATAGAGCAATATCTTAATCGTCAGCAACTTGCTTTTTGCCTTTTGCATTATACAGAAGAGGTGTGACCTAAGAATGAGCATGTAGACCAACATTTTTCAGCTTGGACACTTAATTTTTAAAAAATGTTAACCATATTGCAAGTAAAATATATACTGCCTTCATATAGCTATTGTCATAACGACAACATGTATGTCTCACGGTCTATTCCTGTGAATTACTATGCCCTGAAAACTATACAACCATGTTATGTCAGCAATTTTTAAGCAGAACTCATGACTGCAGTCCAGAAAAAAGAACAATTATATGCTGAATCAATTAATTTGTATCTATTATCATTAGTGTGACATTTTGGTCATCACTTTGTTTACATTGTTGTTACTATAGCCAGTAAATTAAAACAATTTATATTCTGTTTCAGTATCTCTTAGTTGGATCCCAGTGAAAACCACTGGTTCAGCACCTGGTGCCAGGTTAGTGATTTTCTAAGACTACCCTACTAGGGAAAGAAGGAATAATTGATTAAGGAGGTTGGATCAAAATGGAGTTACAGGCAACGAAAACTTTGACAATTAGCTCCAGCTTATGAACAGAAATAGCAAAAGTATACATCATATTTGTGATAATTTTGTGCTTCTTTCTGAGATTTATAAAGAAACAATGGCATCTTTTCTACATAGTCACACAGACAGGAATATTAAAATTATGCTTAGGCTGTGATGAAGCAAGAACACGAATAAGGTAGGGCAGAAACATACTGGGTTCTTCCGTATTGACAAAATAGGACATGTTCAGAAAGTCAATTATAGGCTCCTTGGGCCTTTAAATTAGAAAATAGTGTATATTCACTCATAACAATGCTTTTTGGATCAGAAAAAATTCAGGCTCAAAATAGAGAAAACTTTGATGAAAGAGAATTTTTTTTCCTGGATATACAAAGACTAAAGAGAAGAGAAACTTTCATCTAAAAAATCAGCCAAGAGTTTATTAAAAAAAAACCCACAGACACACACAGCACTCTCTGTATTTAGTTGTCCTCTGAAGAATTATTGTGCAAAATTTGGAAAATAAACAAATTTTTAATCCCTGCTTTAAGCACAACCCTCAATGCAGCCTCAACGATAGAGCCATTACCAATGCCTCCATAACTCAGTGCTGATGTAATACCAGTTTGAATACTTTGAAAGAATTCTTCATGACCACAAAATAAGAAATGTCACTTTCATTATTAATATTCTGCTATTTAATGCTGTGTTTTTGCATGAGAAATGTGCAAATGATAAATGTGCAATCAGCATAACAATCAAAGGCGGGGCAGAAACACAAAATGACAAATGAACAGTTAGGTGAAGTACTAGAGGAGCAAGAATCTTCACTCATTTATCAAATCTTCTTTCATGTTTATTTTCAAAAAGAAGCTTTTAGATCATTTAAAAAATAAAGATTAAACCCCATTAAGAAGGACAAATATGTATTGCTCTAGTGCTGCTAAATCTGCATGTAGTTGAACAAACACACACACAAAAATATCACCTTCCATACCCTGGTGCAGCCATTTTCACAGGTTTTATTAACTCTACAGTGAATTTGCAAAAAAGAAATGTACAATCTTTTGTCACTGTTTTAGGGAAGCTTCATTTAGACCTCTTGAGCTTTGATTTTATTTTCCTGCTATGTCAGTGAAATGCGTGAAGGTAGTGAACAAAAAGAACTATATGAATGCTAGCAAAGCAAAGAAGGCAGGGCAAGACATAAAAAGAGATGAAAGCAGAATGGAGTACAAGGTCTCAAGTTCTTTGTCAGTGAAAGTGAGTAAGGAGAAAGCAGAGCAGAGGGGACTCAGTAACAGAAAAGTCAGGGATATTGGAGGAAAGTGGAGCTGGAGAGCCATGGGGGAGCGAGTGATGTCAAAGAAGAAGTGGTGATTAGAGAAAGTGAATTCACAAGTGTCTAGTGAGTGGCTGATTTGGTGACTGTTGATCTAGGGTTGAAAGTCAAATGAACAGGTGAAGGTGAAGAGAGGAGAAGTTAGGGGGAACATCAGCACAGAAGCTGAAATCATGGAGCCCCATGATTGTGAAGAATGGAACAAGGAATCCTATGAGTGTGTCAGAGAGGAAGTTAATGGGGAAGAGACGGGCAGAAAGGAGCTAGCGCAACGGACAAATGTTTTATAAAGCAAAATAAAAAATATGATTTGGAGGAATTTGGAAATATAAACCGTGTTTGTTGGGCTTTTTAAAAAAGTTCATGGCTCTATCAGAATGTCTGCCTGCCTAGTAGAGCTCCCAATCACAGAGTCATTGCTTGCTATTTCCCCAACTAACCCTTTGCCCTTCCTCCTGGGATTGTGCTCATTCTCTGTATAGAAGAACAAGACAGAAAGACTCCTTGTGTACTCTCCCTAATTCTTGTGTGCCTCTGCAAGGTGTGGGTCACCATCTGAACCAAATTATTAGAGATGCTTGTTTCTGACAGTTTAACAAAACTTATAAAAATAGACTGTTTTAAAGTGTATTGGAAAATGCTATATATATTATACACACACACACAATAGACGGTGATTTCCTATTAAGGTTGCCCAACACTTCCATTTATAAAACCCTGTTAAACTTTAACATTTTAACTGAAATTTTCCTTGATGTGTGTCTGCCTTGGGATAAACTAATTGGGGAAACTGCAGCCAAAACAGTTCAGCAATTTCTGAAAATGAGGCAAAGGAAAAAGTACAGCAGTTTGCTCATATTAAAATTTTTTCTTTGAGCTGCTCAAGTGTCACCATTCTTTGGAGTGAGGACTAGAAATCTGAATGGTGGCCTTAGTGTCAAGGATGTGCCCTTTGCTGTCTCCTGGAAAAACCACCCAAATTTGGCTAAGTTATAAGCCTTTGAAAAAACTGCAGTTTGCATGTGATCAAAAGAGACTTGCTCCAACGTTGGAACTTAGTTTCTTGAAAGATTCCATCTGGGCTGAGCATGATTTTCCCTGAACTTTCTAGTCTGGACTGCTGGAGCTAGAGACAGGAATCAAGAGCAGGAAGCCTGTCTCTCCTGTCCTGAACCGCTTGTGACAGAGTTCCTGGGGTGCAACCTGAATTGCGGGACCACTGAGCCCTCCAAATGCATCAACTCTTTGACACTATGATGTTGATGTCACGCTACAAATCTCTGACAGGCACTGCACCAACATCCACAGGCAGGGACACACCCAACTGAATGAATTATTTCCCAAACATTCCTAAACTACCAATAGAGAGGATCCAGCCAATACCCCTCAGCTCCTCACCCTTCCATCCCAGAATCGTACCATCTTGCGTTGGTTGGAAGCCAGGCTAGTGTAAGCTCATTACCTAGTTCACCACTCTTGAGAAAAAGGGAGTGGACATGCAAGAGCCCTTTTTAACCTGAGCTGCAATTTACTAAGCATTTCAACCTAAACACACTGCTTTTGGTAAAATGTTACACAGATTTATCAACTACAGAAAGATAGATTTTTAAGTGATTATAAGTGGTAGGCATAAAGGTCAGAGATAGTTACCTTAAGAAAATAAAAGGTGAACATGAATTCTTAATCCTAAATTTTTAATCTAGACAAGAGTTTAATTAAACAGTGTCTCACCCTGATAGACAGCACAAGCAGGTTAAATTCCTCAATACATAGGCTGGGATTATTATCTTCTAGCCCAGGACTATCCCTCCAGAGTTCAAATTCTTTTTTCCTCTGATATTTCTCCAGGTGTTGAGGTGCAGAGGGAGGACACAGGAGGAGGGATGATGTCACTGTCTCTCTTTTTATACCTTCTTCAAGCTTGCTAGAAAGATCCTTGTTGTGACGTGAGAGTTGTGGAATCACCCTTGGTCAGGCAGCCACCTTGCCTCCAGGCTTTTTCTGAGAAATCTCTGGGATGGCCATTGGGAGAAGGGATTCCCTTTAATGGGCCATCAGCACATGTCTGGCTAATCCTTTGCTGCAACTGAAAGATTGGCTGCGAGCACCTCACAACTTCACATCATATTTCAGTAACACATATTGCAATACTTCATAACTTCACATATAATGGTAGCATATGCAATCCAACAGGATATTAATGTTCAGCAGATCAAGTTCTGTATCATTTTAAATTGCATTGTGCAAAATATATCATAATCACAATGGAAAATATAGGGGTTCCAGGGTGCTACTCTGAGATACAGAGTGTCAGACCACTCCAACGCCATTGCTGGGTCCAGGCAGTGAGGAGGAAGAAACCACCTGGCAAAAGCAGAGGGGACAAGATATAGAGATGGAGATAAGCAGCAAGAGTAGATTGGGACTGGAGGTTGGCAGGGAGAGAAAAGATGGAAACTGAGACTGACTGGAGAAGGAGCCAGGGGAATGAGACTGTGAGATGATGAGAGCAGAGGAGATTGGGATTGGGAGCCAGGTGGGGGAAAACTGGTGTTGGGAGCTGTGGGCACAGAGAACGTGAACATGGATGTAGCTGGGGTTTGCCTGGATGAGACAGATCATATTAGAAGTTGGGAGGCTGGTACAGGGATGTATTGGACAAGAAGATTGGGATAGGAAATCTAGTAGGGGAGACTAAGATTATATGGACAAGGAGATTGGGACTGTAACAGGAAGCCTGAGAAGTGGAGATTGGACCCAGCTAGTGAGACTTTGACAAGGAGATGCAGTGCAGAAGAGACACAGACAGTTTGCAGGAGCAGAAGAGTCTATGTCCATTTGAGCACACTCCGGTCAAAAATCTGAAATGGAGTCCAGGATTTCTGAATTTTAACCTTTCTCTGCCAGCAAATATCTGTGAAATCCAATGGCAAAATATACCTTCTCCCTCTGGTCCTGGTCTATGTAGAGGATTAGATCTCACTACTGCCATAGCTTACTCTGTTAGCTCAAGTGGAAAAAAGTCTGTGTGGTGGCTATAAAGTTTCCAACCTTAGCAATGACCTATGTAGGTGTCAATAGAATGCCATCTGATAGAACTTCCATTATTTCATTTTATTTTTAAAAACTAAACATACTAAAACCCTCTCTTAATAGAACAATATTAAGATTGCAAATCAAGCACTGAAAAGATTAAGAATTAAGATTGCCTGTGCAACCTTCATTTGACTCTCTTATGCATGTGCATAATGCTACATTCTTTAATTACAGAATCACATGTTATCTTTTCTCCAAAGGTTCTCTGCCTCATTCAGCACACAAGATGAATGAATAGTAAAAGAGGTTGTTGTCTGTTGGACCCTTGCTTCATTTTTTTGTAGAAGTTGGAAGGTACGTAGTGTTTGTAGAAAAAGAAATGAGGGTCTCATAGTTAATTGGCTTCACGGAAAATTGGGTTCTTTCCTTGTCTCTGCTACAGAGTTCCTGTGTGATGCTGGGCAAGACACTTAAATCGAACTTCTCACAGCTCATCACTGAATGTGTATTCCTAATTGTTTGGGTGCCAGACTTGATAACCTGGGATCTGATTTGCAGAATCAAATCAGATTTGCAGCTGAATATTCACAGCTGCCATTACAGTCACTGGGAGCTGTGCTTTGAACATGTCGTGTGCTATTTAATGCTACATACTCTGAAAAGTGAGGTCTTAGCGGTCTCAAATTGGGTATCCAAAATTAGTGGAATCTTTTGACCTTAATCTCTCTGGGTGCATCTACACTGGAAACTTAAGTCGACTTAAGGACGCTTAAGTCGACCTACACACTGGGCTTTTATTAAAGTCGACTTAAGTGCTTCCTTAAGTCGACTTAATAACTGCTTAAGTTGACTTAATAACACCACCTCTGAAGGTCGACTTAAGCCTTAAGTTGACTTCTTAAGTCAACTTAAAGCAAGTGTGGACAGCAAATAGTGCTAAGTCGACCTTATTAAGTCGACTTAAAGCCAGTGTGGATGGCTATGCCTACTGTTAAGTCGACTTAACAAGATCAACTTAAGTCAACTTAAAGTGTAGCCACTCTAAGTCGACATAACAAGGTCAGTTTTAAGTCAACCTTGTTAAGTCGACTTAACAGAGGGTTGACTTAACTTTACAAGTGTAGACATAGCCTCTGTGCCTCAGCTACCCATTAGTAAAAGACGAATATCACCTTTCCTCAAAGGAGTGTTTTAGAGATAAAATTAATGTTTGAGAAGCACTTAGATGTATATTGATACGGCCATAGAAAACTCCATGAGGAAATTAATAATCCTTTCTTCAAAGCAAGAGTAAGTGTGGAGTAAATAAAGCCTGGGGCCACTCATTCAACAGTGAAGATAAAATAAAACATTAAATAATTTTTTTTCAATGAGCACCATCCATTTTGTGTACTGATTGAGGCAGGGGTAATATAGAAAAAATAGTATGTGATCATGTTTAAAATTTGTCATCATGTATACACAAGGGGGCTTATTCTCTAACTTTTTAGTGACTATTTTATTAATATTTGGTGTTTAATACACCTACACACACATTAATTATGAAAAGTACTTCAGGCTGTAAAACCTACAAGGTTCTAAAACTCATGGTATATTTACAGTTCTGTCACCGAAGTACCAGTGTCTAGGACTACATCAACTCTTTCCAGGGAAACAAATAGCCATTACATCTACTTGCAGCTAAGCTGCTCATGGCAGAAATAAGTAGATTTAAAAGCCATTTTGTTTAAATTACTGGTTTCTCTTTACTGCAAAAACTTCAAAGGCAGGAACAACTGCATAGAAAATCCTTGAGTAGCTCAGATCCAAAATAAACCAGTTTTCACAAATCATCTATTTATATATGATTCTGTATGTATTTATAGATGCATTCTGTAAGTTCCCCGTCTTCAAATCCTCTGACGAAGTGGGATTTTTCTCCCATGAAAGCTCATGAGATAAATACATTTGTTGGTCTTTAAAAGTGCCACAGAATTCCTTGTTTCTTTTGCTGAACTAGACTAACATGGCTACCCCTTTGGAACTCATCTATTTATAGGAAACTGATCTCAGGAGATGGGTAATGGGATATAGAAACTTTCATTTCTAGTTTTCTGCTTCATGTCTAGTCATCTAAATCAGTAATGACCTCACCTTTTTCCTCATCTTATAATTTTAAGTGGTGTACATGAATGACTGTTACAGTTCAGAGTGAACAGATGTGAACTACGTGAAAAACACTGCCACCAGCGTTGGCGCTCTTATTAGCAACCTCAGCATAGAAGCTAAGGAGTGAATGGATACACAGACTGAACCACTGTCTCATCCCTAGAATGTCCATTTGATTCTCAGCTGAGGCATATTGGTGGAATAATGGAGAAAGTTTGCATGAGCTCTACCGAGGCCTTTTGAGAAAGGGAAGCTGGAGGTGGGATAAATGGAAGACTTCAGTCTCCAATTCAGCCAGTCCAGCACCTTACATAAACACTAACATCATACTTAAAAACAAAAATGTAAAACCTTAGCTAATTTACAGCCCAAGCTGCTACTGTCTCCAGCCATCAGGTAGATTTAAAAGACTATTGGGTAAACTTTGTGAATGACAGATATAGTTTTAAAAAATTCTAGACTATTCTGAGTCAATTAATTGATCTGGAAATTAACTCTTAAAATATGAGGAAAACTTCTGTTTAGATCATCTTCTACAGCTCACTGTCTGCTCAGTATGTTTCAAACAGTCCATTTTTAGTAGTTTGTTCTGACTAGTCCTTAAAAAACTCAAAATGATTCCCTTAGGAGCCTAATCCACAGTTTAATAGACTTCTCTACTAGGACATTTTTCCTTGATAGTGGACCAGGTTTGCTTACAGTTTTATGATGAAATTCCGATGGAAGTCAATGGGAGTTTTGTCCCATTAGGACTATGTTTTTCTTTGATAGATTTTAATTCACTTACTCCTAGTATTATCCAAAGCTTTCTGAATCTGAAACTATGATAACTAATCTCTCTTTCCCAGATGCTTTCAGAAAATAAATCAATGGGGACACTGATCCTCCATCTGATAAATGATTGGCTCAAATGAGATTGCTTTCACTCAAAGATCCTTTTTTACTGAGTGTAAAGTACACATCTGAAATAACAGTAGAGCAAACCAAATATAGTTACCCAAAGTCTGAAATGGTGTTGAGTGATAAGAGGCAGGTTTCTGATGGACAGTCTTCCTCCACTGAGGAGTTGAATGTCAGTCTCCTAGCTCATCAAAAGCTTTCCTGAACATCTCAAAATTATATATTCTATCTAATCTCTTTGTAGGTTGCTCAAATGGCTATTAGCCAGAAAGGGGTTAAGAATGGTGTCCCTAGCCTCTGTTTATCAGAGGATGAAGACGGATGGCAGGAGAGTGATCACTTGATCATTGCCTGTTTAGGTTCACTCCCTCTGGGGCACCTGGCACTGGCCACTGTCGGTAGACAGATACTGGGCTGGATGGACCTCTGGTCTGACCCAGTACGGCCTTTCTTATGTTCTTAAAACAAAGCATATAACTCATAGCAGGCTAACAATTTTCCTAGAATAGCAAAAAAACAAAAATTAAAAAAAACGCACCAAACCCTCCATAATTCAATTTATAAGCAAAGCAACTCCTAGTCATAATAGAAAGAAATTCATGATCCAAGGTCAGTTATTCACAACTTCCTCCCGTTCTCATGTATCTGTCACTTTGTGTCTACTTATTAATAAAACTGCAGCTGTGCAGCTGTTTGGCCTGCTTAGTCAAAGCCCAAATTATTCCTGACAACATTGTGTTCTCACTTTCAGTTAATGGTGACAGAACACACAATATAGCTTCAGTTATGTCAAGTCCAGTTTTCTCTTAACACTAGCTATAGTTCCTTGAACTGTTGTGCGGAAAGGGTTCCCCACAAATGCAGGGCTTTGACACCACATTTTAGTGCTGATCACCTTTTATGTAACTTTTATTAAATGGAGGGGTGATACAGCAGTGTAATTGAATTAAGCAGCAGCTATATGGTTTAGGATAGCAGCAGATTCAACAAGGCTGCAAACAAACCAGCACAAGAGGCAAAACACCAGATTCTTGGATGCACTCATACACTCCTCGATCATACTTACTCAAATTAACTAAGGGTGGCCAGCCCAAAGTCAGTTTAGGTGTGGAGGCTTGGAGGGGTGAGGAAGCTGCGGTGTGCACTGACCCCAGTTGCAGTCGAGATGGCAGCATCCTCCTCCCATGAAGGCTTGCGTCTCGTTTTATTGATGACTTGATAGAGGGGGCCACACAAGGTGCCCCTCTCTTTGCCTTTTTGGGAGTTGTTTTTCACTGTGGTACTTCTCCTTTTCTTGTTTGGCACCATTCTACTCCTTTTCAGCCCCACTCTTCAGCCATCTGCTCCTATTCTTTCCTGTTGATGTCCTCTCTTAACCACATTCACATGGTATTTTTGCCTACTCACCAGCTTCCACAAGCTTGTTTTAGGTAATATTCTATTAGAAAAATAATGCACCGAGCTCAAGATGATAATTATAGAAGGGGCTTTTTTGTTCCCGGTGCCCCCCAATCCCACAGGGGTACAATATCTTGCAAAACCGCTTGACCAGAGAGTCTTTTTGTATACACAGAAGGGACTAAAAGAGGAACTTAACCTTCTACATTTTATAAGCACATGCTAAAAAAATATGATTCGAATTTTCTGGCCCTGCCCAGATAGGCCTTGCAGCCTTAGCATAAGTTGGTTGCATTTTGGCCAGACCTAGTATGACACTCTCTACACAGGACAGAATTCACATAATTTAACCCCCCAAAAAGGAAGTTTAATGTGGCTGTCTCCCAAGTTCTAATTTAAAGATCAAACAAGGAAGTTTGCTGCTCATCATTCAGGGGACAGCATCAATTCTTCTTTCCAGCTTTCTCCTCACTGTTTCTCATTTTCCTTTGTTCATAGATGACACCTGATTTTTATATAATTCTTGACATAATGGGAGTGTCTCTTTCAACACACACAAGATTATTTTCCAAGGCAACACTTGCCACACCTTCATATTCTGAAAGCATGATGAGAGGTGTTGTGATTTTAGTGTGAAGCCTTATACTCCTTGCCATAAAAATAGGGTTCACTGCAACCTTATTGAGTGGACAGAGAAACTGCAAGAAGAGTACAACAAAAAGTCCCAGTTTAGTGTTCTTGTGGGGGTTCAGTCCGCAGGTCAGGCTAGTGGAGGGCTGTCTCACAGTTGCCCTGCAACCCTGGGATGCAAGCATGCAAGCCACACCCTGACAGTATGCTCGAAATAGCCACCCATAGTTCAGCAACATTGACCCCCTACAGCCTATCTGCAACCCCACTCTGGCATCTACCAGCCTCTGTTATAACCAGAAAGGTGACCCTAACACAGAGGCGGCGGCGGGCTGGCAGGGCGCCAGCCCCGGGTAGAAAATCCTGAGCCCCGAATCTATTTTCCCCAGCAGGCACATGCGCACCCAGGCGGAATGCTGTGTTCCACCCAGGGGCCCCAGCAAAGCCGCAGACTCCTGCTGCGGCCAGGCTGGGGAGATTCAAATCTCCCGCCCTGAGCATGCTCAGACAGAGCGTGCTTAGGGTGGGAGCGGCCTGGCCCAGAAGCAGCTCTGCCGGCCGTCCCTGCAGCTGCGAGCCTCCGGTCAGGTAAGGGGGCTGGGAAGGGGCTGGAGGAAGGCCAGGAGTGGGGTGGAGGGGACAAGGAGACTGGCTGGGTTAGAGGCCTGGAGAGGGGTGGAGGGGACAAGGAGACTGGCTGGGAGCTGGGTAGTGGTGGAGGGGACTATGCATGGCAGGAGTGGGGACTTCGTGGGGGGCTGGGGAGGGATGGATGGAGTTAGTGGCCTGTGGAGGGGACATGGGGAGAAGGAGACTGAGTAGGGGCTGGGTAGCAGTGGAGAGGACTATGGGCAGCTGGAGGGGGACTGGGTGGGGAGCTAGGGAGGGATGGATGGAGTTAGAGGCCTGGAGAGGGGTGGAGGGGACATGGGGACAAGGAGACTGGTGGGGGCTGGGGAGGGGTGGAGGGGATTATCGGGATGGCTGGAGGGGGACTAGGTGGGGGGCTGGAGAGGGATGGAGGAGGTTGGGGGATGAGTGGGGGTTAGGGACAGAGGGGCCTGGAGGGGACTTGGGGGCTGAAGGAGGGTGGAGTGAAGATGGGGGAAGCTGGGGAGTTAGGAGGGCTGGAGTAGGGGTTTGGGGGCAGGGGTGGGCTGGGGGCCACAGCCCTGGATCTTTTTGCTATCCAGCAATGCCCCTGCCCTAACACACACCATGCCCCGAATTATCCTAATGTCCAGCCCTCCCCTGGACAGTTCAGAGAAATAATAAGGTTAATTTGTTTCTTTACCAAGAAGGAAGCACAGAATAGTTTATTAACCAAACTGAGCTAACAAGACTCTTCCCTGCAAATACAGCCCTGAGTTGGCTATAGTAAAACAAATGTATTAGTAGGGTATAAGTTACATGATGTCAAATAAAAAGAACAAAGAGTGAAAACACATCTAAAAGTCTAGAACCTAATCTAGGAGAATACAGGCTTTGTTCAAGATGGTTTCTCTCACCAGTCATTCTTCTTTCCAGCCATGGCTGACTTTCCTTCAATCAGGATCTTCAACAGAAGTACAAGATGCAGGCTTTCCTTGTCTTTCTAAGTGAAAGATTTTTGTCTAAGCAGGTTTCTTACATTGTATTCAGTTTCCAAAGACTTTAAGTCCTCTTTGGTTGAAGTACTCATCTTTTTCAGCTTGCAAGAGCTCTGATCCCTTGACTCTGTCTAGCGATAGATGCCCAAGGTGGTGTCTATCTTTGCATTTGTCTTCCCAAGTTCAATGTTCTTGTTTCAGGAAGAAGGATGACCACGTGCTATTTTTATTTTCCTGTGTGTTTCCCTCCCTCTGTATAAAAATGGGGCTTCCATTGTTTTGATTCCATCATGCTTCATTTACCTAGGAGACCAATAGATAGGTGCCTTCTCTCCAGTCTGAGAGGGAACCTATTTCTCCCTGTTCAGTCACAGGTTTTAAAACATAATATTATTAAGTATCCATATTTCATCATATAGTGCTACTACATACATATCACTGTGATGTTAATCACTAGTGCATCATTACCTTTTGGAAAAAGCCTCACTTTTATAACACAGTAATGTAGTGAGTAGATTCAATTGCTTATCATCTAAGGTGTTAAGCTCCGAGCATTGATGGAGTAGGATTAGCCACGTACTTACTCCACAAGCATCAATTCAAAGTTTCCTGAATCCATAAACTGTGTTAGGACATATTTCTTTCCCCTTCGGGTAGAACGTGGCATAGGTCCAGTGTCCTTTGTTATCCTATAAAATGCCTCTTATACTACAGGTAAGGAGTGGAGACAAACTTTCTAGGGTCTTGCAGGTCTTCTTTTCTGAGATAATTTACAAGTTCTACAAGATAATTTACAAGATTTCCCCACTTCATTCTGTATCCCTGACCAGTAGAAATTTTTCTTTAACCTCTCATAAGTTCTCTGGGCGCCCAAGTGACCAGCAAAGGATAGTCATGGTGTTGGGCAGGCACAATCAGCTGCTTCTAAGGTTTTCCAGTATATTTCCTGTATAATTTCCCTTCCTTTTCATTTCAAAGAACATTTCCCTTCATTGGGGCCTCTTTAGGACGTATTCCCTCATGCATTCTAGAGTAAGGCCTGCCCTTTGTTCATCTGAAAAACATTGGCAGCTGGAACAGTTTCTCCAATTACAAGGGATTATTCTTCCCCTCATTCAGCTCTAAAAACATGCTACTTTCCTTTACTACGCAAGAGCTGGCCTCAGGCCTTTCCAAACCTGTAAGCACATTGTTTTTTTTCCCTGCTGAACTAGGCTACCCCATTCCTCAACAGCTACTTCTTTGTCTGCCCAATTCAGAGATCATGGGACAATATTCCTTTTTTACTATGGGTTACACTATTAACAAGCTTGCAGATATTCAGAATATCATTTCCCCCCAGCATTGCTGTGGAATGCTGTCTAATGCCTCAATCTCCAAGGTACTTTTCAAGTCTTCCCATTCCAAATGCATCTTAGCAAGAAGTTTAGGATTTTATATTTCCCCACTGCCAGGAGCTCTACTTCCTCACCAGGTAACACGTCAGTTCTTCTTGCCATGCTTTCCCTGACCAGAGAATTTTATGAAGCAGTGTTTCTCAAGGCAGCAAATTCCCTGCCATTTAGTTTAGCCACCTAGTCAGACCTCACAAAATTAATCAGGGGCTTAGAATGCACCAAGCAGCAGGAAGGAAGCAGAGTTGGAAACCAGAGTGGAAGGGAGATCCTTATACACAGGGTGAGAAACAGACACACTGTATTGTTGCTCAGACCACTCCCCGTCATGGTTTCCTTGGTTAAGTACTAGTGCCAGCGAACCAATGAGATGCAAGCAGCTGCCACATAGATCCTGCTGGGTGGTATGGTCTGCTGAATCCTGCTTGACAGGGCCCTCCTGCAGAAGTCTATCCTAAACCTCTTGTGGTGATGTGGCAGCATCAGTGACACACACCACTTGTAATCTCGGGTTCTAACATTGTATTAACCTGAGTAGGGGTTTAGTTTCTTTCAGCTTCCGGCAGTTATGCTCAGAGGTATTACATTGATAGCACCTTCTTTGACTATTCTGCCCAGGAAGTTTGAGATGCCAGGAGGGGAACAATTTTGGGAAGGTGAGTTAAGTAGCTGCTTAAGTCGACTTAAGGAAAGTGTAATGTAGACGCAGAGTAAATTAAGGAAGCTTAAGTCGACTTAATTTACAAGTATAGATGCACCCTGTGGGATCTGCCCGTGTGTCCATTATGCTCTGGGAATGCAGCTTTCCTTTTCGTTTTCTTGAGTTTCCGTCTCTTTTATTGTTCATGAGCTGCTACTTCTGCATTCAGGCCCCACTGGTTTGCTTCTTCTTGCTGCTGCCTTTTTGCCTTCCTCTCCTTGCCTGTCATGTCTGTGTCCCACTCTTGGTATTCACAATCTTTGTCTTTCTGTTCAGCTAATCATTTTTGGTGTTCATGAACCTATTCTCCAATTTGGCCATATCCAACTTTGTAGTTGCTTTGCTGACATTCATGTTTTTATCTTTACTTTTGTTCTATTTTCCTTATCCAAAATAAACAAAGAGAAAATAATAGAACTGTAACCTTCCTTTGACTGTTTCCAGCCTTCACACGTGAGACTCACGTAACATTGTTACACCGGTTCTTAAAGTGTAAGTCCCAGGAAAGATAAACCCTGTTTCAGCGTGCCGCTGTCACCTTCTTAGGTGCAATCCAGAACAGTGAGGAATTGTACCACTTTATGCCCTACAAACAAGGAGTCCTGTGGCACTTTTAAAGATTAACAAATGTATTTATTGCATGGGCTTTATGGGAGAAAATCCCACTTCGTCAGATGCTTGAAGATGGGCAACTTACAGAATGGGAGGAAAATAAATGCAGGGAAGTGTAAGTCATAGGATGAGGTCACACTGCTACAGAAAATCAAAGCAGTTGTTTAGATTCAAACAGTGGAGAACAGCGTATTAGAGGGAGGTGAGGTAAAATCACCTCTTGTAATAAGAAAAGAACCTGAAATCCCTATTTAACACTAAGGCAATGGTGTCAAATCTACATGTGAATTCCAATTTTGCAGTTCTTCATTGAAGCTTTGGTTTGTAATCCATCTGTGTAAGTACAGCTATTAACATATTACCAATGGAGTGAGCAAGGAGATTGAAGTGTTCCGCTATTGGCTTTTGAATGTTGTTATTTCTCATGTCAGACTTGTGTCCTTTTAGTCTTTTGCGCAGAGACTGTCCTGTTTGTCCAATTAATAAGGCGGGCTGGTGGAGGGCATTGCTGGCACATGATGGCATAAATCACATTGGTAGATAAGCAGGTGAATGATCCCTTGGCCTTATGCCCTGTACTACTGAATGCCTCAGAATGCTTTGCTACTGTAGATCGCTGTGTGAGACAGTCAGCAACAAGCTGGTTACACCCTGAGTATCTGTGTGCTATGCAGCCAGCTCTGGTTCAGCAACTCTGACCCCAGCCTCCTGTCTCCAGCACCTCTGTCTTTATAGACCAGCAAGCCTCTGAAATGGAGTCTTCTGAAGGTAAAGAACAGAGTCCTGTGGCACTTTTAAAGAGTAACAGATTTATTTATCGCATGAGCTTTCGTGGGAGAAAATCCCACTTTGTCAAATGCTTTGAAGATGGGAAACTTACAGAATGGGAGGAAATTAAATTGAATCCTAACACCTATTTTGATTTACTGTTAAAGCCTGACCTGACCCTATGTCATACACTCCCCTGCATTTAATTTCCTCCCATTCTGTAAGTTTCCCATCTTCAAAGTGTCTGATGAAGTGGGATTTTCTCCCATGAAAGCTCATGCGATAAATAAATTTGTTAGTCTTCAAAAGTGCCATAGGACTCTATTGTTTTTCTGCAATAGACTAACACAGCTACCCCTTTGGAATTTGACCTCAAGATAAAGTTGTTCAAGCTGTGAGGAAGGTGACATCAAGTCTAATGGTGAAAGAAGCTCCATGCTCTTTCTTCCCCTGCTGCTGTTTGCTAAAATGCAAATTGTTTCATTTCTACAACCTCCCCTTCCCACCACCTGGTTGCTTTGATGGCCCTGTTTACAGCATAGATGTAAATTTAGGTAAACACACATTTCTTTGTCTCAGACAGACTGTGCTTATGCACTGCTTGCAAAACAATTTTAACACTATAATTCTAGCACACATTGTAACACTCAGTACCCATCACATCCATAAATCACACAAGAATATTAATAATCAGTTTCAAATGTTACCTTACAAAGTAGATTTTGCACAAAGATTAGTACAACAGCATTTAAGATGTGTAGGAGTGCTTAGGGTCACAGATGTATTTTTAAAGCAGGAGTTTTCTAATATCTTTGGCTATGTCTACACTGGCAAATTAGTTTGAATTAAGGAAGCTTAATTCGAGCTAACTTAAGCCTTGGCTACACTAGGCTTTAGTTAGTTCGAATTAAGGGCTTCCTTAATTCGAACTAATAAATTTGAATATGCTATTCGAACTAAGGGTTCATTTGAACTAGTTAGTTCGAATTAACCAATGTGGCCGTGTTAGTTCGAACTAATTGCTTAGTTCGAACTAACCGGCCCATTGAACTCTATGCAATTCGCTAATTCGAACTAAGCAAGTGCCATGAATGGCACTTGCTTAGTTAGAACTAAATTTTGCTAGTTCGAATTAAGTTAATTCGAACTAACTAAAATTAGTTCGAATTAGTTAGTTTGAATTAACTAATTCGAACTAACTTTAGTAAGTGTAGACATAGCCATTGTGATCCAGTAGTGTAATATGCATGGGGATGGTTTGCACTATTGGCCCTTGTTGCACCTTTACTGACAGAATCAAATAAGTTTCATGGCGAGATTAATCCCATAACTGCTTGTCACCCTCTAGGAGAGCTTCTTATTTTTAATAATATTTATGCCATCTGCCGGAAATGCCCCTCTGCCTTATATATTGGACAGACAGGACAGTCTCTGCGCCAAAGAATCAATGGACACAAATCTGACATCAGAAATTGTAACACTGCAAAACCTGTAGGGGAACACTTCAATCTCCCTGCTCACTCCCTTGACGACTTGTTAATAGCTGTGTTGAAACAGATGAATAACAAATCACAGCTTCAAAGAGAGACTGCAGAACTTGAACTTATATGCAAATTTGACTCAGTTGTCTTGGGGTTAAACAGGGACTATGGATTTTTCTCGCATTACAACAAGTGATTTGACCTCCCCCTCCTCTATGAAAGACTCTGTTGTCTTTCTACAATAGACTAACACGGCTACCCCTTTGGAATTTGACTAGTGGGATTGCAAGGGTTGTACTCGTATAACTATATCAGTAAAAAAAAAATCACAATCCTAACTGACACAGTGATACTTGTATAAAGATAATGTCCATTCCACTGCTGTTCAATCCAGGACTTTGCAGAACAAAGTTCAGATGTCAATATGACATTGGTTGTGCCTCATCATGTAATGGAGAAGACCTCATAGATTCCATGGTCAGAAGGGAACATTGTGATCATTTTGTCTGACTCCTGCTTAATACAGGCCTTAGAATTTCTGCATAATAATTTGTAGATCATATATTTAGAAAAACATCCAATCTTGATTGAAAAATTGGCAGTGATAGAGAACCTGCCACGACTGATGGTAAATGAATAATTACTCTCGCCATTAAAAGTTTGCACCTTATTCCAGTCTCACCTCAACTTCCAGTCATTGGATTATATTGCGCCTATCTCTGCTAGACTGAAGAGTTCATTTTTAAATAGCTGTTGCCCAAGTACATACTTATAGACTAATCAAGTCACAACCTCTTTGTTAAGTTAAATTGATTGAGCTCCTTGAATCAATCAGCAGACAGCACATTTTCTAATCCTTTAATCATTCTGTTGTCTCTTCTCTGAATCCTCTCTAATTTGTAAACATCTTTCTTGAATACTGGGCACCAGAAGTGGACACAAATATTCTAGCATCAGTCACAAGCAAGCCAAATACAAAGGTTAAATAACCTCTTTACTCCTACTCAAAATTTCCATTTATGGATCATATTAGCTTTTTAGCCATAGAGTCACACCAGGTGTTCATATTCAGCTGGTTATCCACCATGCTCCCAAATCTTTTTCAGAGTCACTTCTTCCCAGTATAGGATCTCCCACCTTGTAGGTATGTTTTATATTCTTTATTCCTTGATGTATATATTTATATTTACCCATATTAAAAAGAGTTGTGGTTGCTTGCACCAAGTTTATCAAGCACTTTACCACGCCCGCAACTTTTGGGTCATCTCCAAAATGTACCAGTGATGATTTTAGGTTTTCTTCCATATCATTTATAAAACATTATATAGAGTAGGGCCAAGAACTGATCCTTGCAGGACCCCACTAGAAACACCTTCAATCAGTGATGATTCCCCATTTATACTTACATTTTGAACCTATCCGTCAGTTTTAATCCATTTAATGTGTGCCGTGTTATTTTTATGTTTTTCTAGTGTTTTAATTAAAATGTCTTGCAGTACTATGTCAAGTGCCTTACAGAAGTCTATTACTGTTGCCTTTATCAAAAAAAAAAAATCTGCAGTCTCAAAAAATAAGTTAGTTTGAGAGGATATATTGTGGATTTGCATTAATTAAATTACAGCCCAGCCCTTTATTCTTTTTTAATCCAGTCCCCAATCCACCAGGCTATTATTTTACCTGGATCAATGTCAGACTAATAAATCTATAATTACGGGGGTCATCCCATTTACCCTTTTTAATAATTGGCACAAAATTAGCTCTCTTCAGACTTCTGGAACTTTCCTAGTGCTGCAGGAGCTAAACAATCTAGTGAGATCCTCCGCCAGCTTTTTTAAATTCTTGGGTGCAAATTATCTGGATCTGTTAATTTAAAAATATCTAGTTTAGTAGTTTCTATTCAACATCCTCCTAGTGGAGGCTCATCTAACTAATCAAACTGGAAAAAAAAGTGTTATCACTATATGATATTATCTCCCTGGTTTTGCCTTCAATATAGAACATTAATATTTATTGAACGCTTCTGCCTTTTCTGCATTATTGTTGATAATTCTCTCATTTCCATCTGATGATGGACCAATACCATTATTAGGATTCTTTCTCTTCCTAATATATTTTAAATCTCCTTATTGTCCTTAACTCTGGTAGCCATAGATTTTCTCCTTCTGTCCCTTGGCTTCCTTTATGAATTTTCTACAATTCCTAACTTCTGATTTGTGTTCATGTCTATTACAGCAATGGAAATAGTTATTCTGCAAAAAGTTACTCCCCCCAGAAATATTTTATGAGAATTGTATGCCCAGCCCTTTGGATTTGCCAATTAAACATTGAAAGTATGCCCCAGTCTAAAAGTGATTCTCTGTGTCACATAATGTGAGACAACATGATTAATATCATCTCCGTGCAAGAAATCTATATCAGAGATCATACACAAGAATCACACTGTGATATTGTCAGCTACAATCTTTTTGCCTCCCTCTGTAATTTGAAATGTGGTCTTGCAACATACATCAAGCAAGTCATCAGGTAGTATGATATGATAAATATCAGGAGCAACTCTGGCCTTTATCATCTCAATAAAAGTCAGCAAGGGTATCCATTTTTTACATTTATAAATCACTAAATATAGACTAGTCCTGTCTTTGATTGCTGACAGCCTATCACCCAGCTATATGTCGTAACAGAAGGATTGTCGAGAAACATCCACTCCTCTGACTACTACCCAATGCTTCTCATCCATGTGGGAACCAATGACACTGCGAGAGGTGACCCTCAGCAGATCAAAGGTGACTGCAGGGCTCTGGGAGCACAGGTGAAGTAGTTCGGTGCACAGGTGGTGTTCTCCTCGATCCTTCCGGTCAAGGGTAGGGGCCTGAAAAGAGACAGATGCATCCTGGAGGTGAGTGCCCGGCTGCGAAGATGGTGTTACCAGGAGGGCTTTGGCTTCCTCGACCATGGGGTGCTGTTCCAGGAAGAAGGACTGCTACGTAGAGATGGACTCCACCTATCGAGGAAGGGGAAGAGCGTATTTGGACATAGACTGGCTAACCTAGTGAGGAGGGCTTTTAACTAGGTTTGAAGAAGATAGATGACCAAAGCCCACAGTTAAGTCATAATGAGGGAGACCTGGGGGAAGGTATGGCACTTGGGGGGTGCCGGGACTGTAACAGCAGAGAAAAAACAGTATTCTCCCGTGGAGATAGTATCAGCCGTTACACTGATAAGAACAGGTACTACACTTGATCTGAGCCGTCCTCTTACGGCTCAGATCAAGCGTAGCAGGGAAAAAAGAGAGACTAGTCAGAACGGGGGGAGGGAGGGGAAATCAAATCATTGTCTTAGGTGTCCTAATGAAGCCCTAATACCTGAGGTGAGTGGGGAAGGAGGACACCGGGAGATAATGCAAGGAGGAAGATGCAACAGGAGAGATAATTGACAGGGGAAAGTAGGGAAATCAGCCCATACACAAATCGGCCTTCTACCGGAGCCTTGGAAATGAGCAGGAAGAATTGGTAGTACTGGCACAGACAAGGAACTATGATGTAACTGGAAAAACAGAGACATGGTGAGATAGCTTGTATGACTGGAGCACTGCCATGGATTGGTATATATTGCTCAGGAAGGACAGGCAGGGAAGAAGAGGTGGAGGAGTAGCGCTATATGTAAAATAGCTGTATGACTGCCCAGAGCTCCACTATAAAAGTGGAAACAAGCCAGTTGAAAGTCTCTGGGTTAAATTTAGAGGAAAGTGCAACAAGGGGGATATCGTGGTGGGTATCTGCTATAGAATGCCAGACCAGAAGGAGGAGGTGGATGAGGCATTCTATGGACAACTAGCAGAAGTTTCCAGATCACAGGCCCTGGTTCTCATGAGGGATTTCAATTATCCTGACATCTGCTGGGAGGGCAATACAGCAGTGCACAGGCAATCCAGGAAGTTTTTGGAGAGTGTTGAGGACAACTTCCTGGTACAAATGCTGGAAGAACCAACTAGGGGCCATGTACCTCTCGACCTGCTGCTCACAAACAGAGAAGAATTGATCGGGGAAGTAGAAGTGAATGGCAACCTGGGCAGCAGTGACCATGAAATGGTAGAATTCAGGATTCTTATCAAAGGAAGAAAGGAAAGAAGCAGAACACACACCCTGGACTTCAGAAAAGCAGATTTTGGCTCCTTAAGGGAACTGATGGTCAGGATCCCTTGGGAGGCTAATCTGAAGGGGAAAGGCGTCCTAGAGAGCTGGCTGTATTTTAAAGAAACCCGGCTAAGGGCACAGGAAAGTAGCATTCCGAAGTGAAGAAATAACAGCAAATGTGGAAGGCGCCCAGCGTGGCTTAGCAGAGAACTCTGTGTTGAGCTGAAACACAAAAGGAAGTGGAAGCTTGGACAGATGACTAGGGAGATGTATAAAGATATTGCTCAGGCTTGCAGGGATAAAATCAGAAAGGCCAAAGCACAATTGGAGTTGCAGTTAGCAAGGGATGTGAAGGATAACAAGAAGGGGTTCTACAAGTATGTCAGTAACAAGAAAAGGATCAGGGGTGGTGTAGGTCCTTTACTGAATGGGGCAGGTATCCTTGTGGTGGATGATCCGGAAAAGGCTGAAGTACTCAGTGCTTTTTTTATTTCAGCCTTCACAGGGAGGGTCAGCTCCCAGGCTACTATGCTGGGTAACGCAGAATGGCTAGAAGGAGAGTGGCCCTCAGTAACAGAAGGTCAGATTAGGGACTACTTAAAGAACTTGGATGTGCATAACTCTAGGGGGCCGGATAAACTGCATCCGAGGGTGCTGAGGGAGTTGGCCGATGTGAGGGCAGAGCCGCTGGCCATTATCTTTGAAAACTCTTGGCGAGCGGGGGAGGTCCTGGAGGATTGGAAAAAGGCAAATATAGTACCTATCTTCAAGAAAGGGAAAAAGGAGGATCTGGGGAACTACAGACCAGTCAGCCTCACCTCAATCCTTGGAAAAATCATGGAGCCAGGGCCGTCCCGGGGGGGGGAGGGGAACAGGGCAATCGCTGCCTTGGGCAGCAAGCCGGGCCAGGCTGGCTATGCCCTGCCCCTGGGCCAGCCCTCCCTGCCCCCAGGCAGGCGGCCTCAGCCTACTACTCTCCGCAGGCAGCCTCCTGGCCCAGGGGCGGGGCCCCACTTTGGCCAATTGGCCCTGGGCCCTGATCTCCCCAGGGGACGGCCCTGCATGGAGCACATCCTCAAAGAATCCATCCTGAAACACTTGGAGGAAAATAGAGTGATCAGGAACAGTCAGCATGGATTCACCAAGGGCAAATCGTGCCTGACCAACCTGATTGCCTTCTATGATGAGATTACTGGATTTGTGCATGTGGGAATAGCCATTGATGTGATATACCTCGACTTTTAGCAAGGCCTTTGTTACAGTTTCCCACAGCATTCTCGTCAGCAAGTTAAGGAAGTATGGGTTGGACGAGTGGACCGTGAGGTGGATAGAAAAATGGCTAGAGCATCGGGCTCAGGGGGAACAAATCAATGGCTCAATGTCTAGTTGACAACCAGTAACGAGTGGAGTGCCCCTGGGGCTGGTTCTGTTCAACATCTTCATTAATGATCTGGATGATGGGATAGATTGCACGCTCAGTAAGTTCACAGATGACACGAAGCTGGGGGGAATGGTAGACATGCTGGAGGGCAAAGACAGGATTCAGAGAGACATATCTTGCTTTTGATGCAAAAGTCAGAGTCACTTTTTCATTCTGCCTGCTGGAACAGAGACAACAACATAGAACTTTGTTTCCTCGCCAAAGACCAGTTTGGAATCCCTCAGAATGCCTCCAAAACTATTTTTGGCATCTTTTCACACAGCCAGCGTTAATCCACATTAGAACTGAGCTCCGAGTAATTATGTCATTGCCAAAACCATGTTGGAATTTTTGAAAGATAAATGGGCCAGGATTCACTGAGACAATTGAGGCCACCCTCAACACAATTCCACTGAAACCTGAAAATGTCTATGGAGTCCTCCAGATTATCCAAAGAGCTGGAAGAAAAGTCATTTCTTGGAGCTATTAAACAAGATATATCCTATGCTGGAAACCAGAAACAGAAAAGCTATTAAAAGTGTACCAAACATCTGGTGACCTGAACACTGGAATATCCCTATTGGTGTCACTGAAAATAGTACACCATCAAAGATGGATCAAGATGGTTGACACACTAGATTTTTACTTACTGCAGCAGCAAAGCTTGACTATTGCTGCATCAGTTTGGGGCTGTGTGATGGGGTAGTTGCCCCACACTGGCCTGGAGAGGGTTAAAGAGGGCCCAGGGAGAACAGCCAGTCAGGTGGAGGGGCTGCTGGACCAATCAGTGTACAGGACAGGATTGATAAACTGGCTGCAGAGCCAAACCAGATGCAGTCTCCTTGAGGTGCTGGAGGGAAAAGGTCCTGCCTGCTCAGGGGCTATGGGATCAGCACCTAGGGCAGCTCCCTATGGACAGAAGGTCCCTGAGGAAGACTCGGCCTGAGATCTTGTGAAGGAAGCCTGTGGAGGGACCTGAGAGATGGAGAACAGACCTAGACTGTTAGGGCTCGGGAGGATCCTGAGAGAAGCCTGGAAATAGGTGGAAGAAGGTCTGGGGGCTGTGGGGGAGGTGGCCCCCAGGATCTTGTTTTTCTGGGGGTAGATGTGATGCCTGGTGCAACGTGTGTAGGGTCTCTGGGCTGGGGCCTGGAGAAGTGGGTGGACCCATGTCCTTTCTCTGGACTGCTGGTTACCAGCCAAGGAACTAAGGAAGACACTGCTACCAAGTGGTTTGCCAGGACTGGACTTTACCTGGACTGGGGCTCAACTAGAGGGCTGGATTGCCTTAAAGGGGGCATAAAGACATGGATAGCACTGGACACTGGGAGGTGCTACTTGTGCGATTCCCTGAAGACCATCAGCAGGGGTGCCAGCTAGGGTGAGGGTTCTGTGACAGGCTGTAAACCCAGTAAAACATCATAATGCTGAGGTTTCAGCTGATGTGATCACAAGAAAGCTCATTATGAGCTCAAAAGTACCAGAGGGCAAATCTAAGCACAAAGTACATGGAGAACTCTGACAAAAAGTCAGCTCATTGCCCACATAATCTCACCCATCACTGCCTTTACTGTTGAAGAGGTAAATAAGGCCCTCTCACTCACAAAATCTGGGAAAGCTGAAGGACCTGATGGGTATTTTCAGAATTTCTTAAAAACCTTGGAGCCAAGAACAGAAATGGTTGACAGTGCCATTCTCCAGTATCCATTCCTCAGGGCTCATCCCAGCTATGGTTATTGCCATTACCAAGTCTAGGAAGCCAATCAGTAATCTTTAATCGTGCTGATCTGTATTACTTCTCTTCACATTGTACAAACTCATGAATATTACCAGCAAGGGTTAAAGTAAGGGAGAACGCACCGGAACACAGTTCCGGGGTCCACAAATTTAAGGGACCAGAGTTCTGGGGCCCCTAAAGATAGAAAAATCCAGTGGAACACATGTTCCACCCTGCCCTGGCTGCTGGCTGGGTCTACACCCCCCCATTGTTAATCACATTACTTATTGTGTTATGCAGTGTTTGCTAGTTTATGACAATAATTGCTATAGACATAAACGCCATATAAAATTATAAATATTTTTATGGAGCGATAACCGATGCATGTGGTACTGAAAAGTGGTTGCAAATGCCTACCTGGGCTGAGTCCCGCACATGCATGAAGGGGGCCCAGACAATATGGGAAGGGGGCCCAGAGATTAGGAGGGTTCCGGGGCCCATCAAATTATACTTTAACCACTGATTACTAGCAATCATTTTGCCACTTGTAGAAACAGATTTACCTAATGGACAAGCAGGATTCTGACCAGACTGCCATTGCATTTATTGAGTATTAGCCTTGACCACTCACAGAGACAGGATTCCAGCAAAACTCCAGATTGGGGCAGCCTTTTTGGATTTATGTGCTGCCTACAATACTCTATGAAGTAATGGCCACCTACTAAAAGCCAGAAATACCTCATGCAATGCAACAATAAAATTCTTCTGAGAAGTTCTGACCAACCTTAAGTTTTGTCTTGTCTTTGATGAGCAGATCAGCAACCCACACACTCTGCGATGACCTGTTTAACATTTACACCAGTGAACTTACCCAAGCATCTTCACAGAAATTTGTCCATGCTGATGAAATTGCTCTGACTGCACAGGGACAGGATTTACCTATCCTAGAAGAAATCCTACCTAAAGAACATAAAATCATGGTAGAATGCTTCTTATCTTGGCAGCTAAAATTAAACCCTACTAGACTGTTGTGTCAATATTTCTCTTAAGTAATTGAAAGATTACAGTGGAAATGTACATGGATTTCTGTGGCGAGCAGATTAGTTACACTTTCATCTTGAAGTACTTTGGTGTGAAGGCCAAAGCTCTTCATAACACCAGCACCTGAAAAAAATTCACAACAAAATTAAGATGGATGTAAATTTAATCCAGAAATTGGGAAGATTGTCCTGGAGTGCCAATACACAAACTCTATGGATCTCTTCACGGTCCCTTGTCTACTCTGCTGCAAAATATTGCTCACCCATCTGGCATATAACTCCTCACCATCATGCATCTTATTATAGGCATGGTAAAATCAATACCACAACCGTGACTTCCTGCACTGGCACATATCCACTCACCCCATATTCATCATAATATGCAAGTGTTTTGGGGGTTCTGTCATGTTTGAGGGAACAAGCATCTTCTAATCCATAAAGACCTTAATAATATACTGTGATTTTGACTTAAATCCAGAAAATCTTTTTGGATTCCAGTGCAAGAGCTTGAACATTGGGTTTTCCTCAAAGATCAATGGTGAGCAAGGTGTAAGGACACCAACATCCTGAATAAAAACTTCATCAAGGACCCAAATGCAGAAACAGGTGGCTTTTCATTCCCACATAAAATATGGCCCATTTTGAATCACATCTGAGCATCACAAGGCAGAGGTACCTACCTTCTCCATAAATGGGAACAGTCAGGAGACCAAGCTGTAGGCTGCCAGGCCTAATAGTCATAGTCAAAATGCTAGATCCCACTGTCCAACCCAGAGATCAGCGCTAAAGTCAGAACTAAAGTCACAGCCCGAATGGCAGAGCCAAAGTTCAAGACTGAGTCATAACCAGGGATCAGAGCCAAGGGTCAGAATTGGATTACTTGGAGTCAGGGAACGAAGAATCAAGGCTGGTTCTGTTATCCAGAGCTGCTCAAACCTGTAGCTGTACTCTCTATGAGGTGCTATCAGGAGATAAATCAAGGGAGATGCAGCGCTTCCCTCTGCTATATGGATGGTACAGACAAATCAGCCAAGTACTTTTACTTGATTAGAGCCTTTTCCTTTATTAGTGTCCAGCACTCTCAACAGAATGCCATTACTTAAAGTCTCTCCCTTATTAGTCTCAAGCACACACAATCGCTTATAGAGCACCACAACCTAATAGTTACTTCAAAAGTCTGAACTAGACTAACACGGCCACCGATTTGGAACTTGTCCAAAAGTCTGAGGCAGTCTTTGGGCAGTTGGGCAGCTAGTCACAGATTTCTGTTTGGCTGGTCCTTCCATCTGTGACTGGAGATCTTTCCAATGCATCCACAAGGTGATACATTTGACCTAGACCCACAATTTTCCTCTTATACTCAAAAAGTTACAGAGACATGTCAATCAAAATGTTGCATAGCTGACCAAACAAAATCAATCATTGGGTAAAATGCAGAAGTTACAAAAACATGTTACTAAAAAAGAAAGGCAGTTTCAAGCCATTAGTCTGGCAGCTAGCTGTATTTCTCTCTATTGATAGTCCAAAATATTTCCATATTTCCTGCTTTCTACAGACATTTACTTCAAGCATATCAGAGAAACAGAGAATGTGGAGTGAGGCTCAGTTTCTATGATTGCTGTTTACCACCCCTCCCAGCTGTTTCCTACAGAGACCTATTAACTAGTTAAATGCAACAAGCAGAGTAATTGATAGAACATCCCAATAATTGGCAGTGGCTTGAACATGTGACTGATTCCTAAAATGCCCCTCTATGGCTTCATGCCCATAACAAGGCTAGGACAGGACTGAAACTAGACTGGGATGCAGAGAACATTCAAGGTTGCAACAACGCTGAGTGCAGAAGATGGTCTTGGAGTGAGGCAAGTACAAGGAGGCAAAGAATCCAGAGCCATGTGCATTGGGCAGCTGCTGAGTCTTTGCAGCTGCAAGGCATAAAAGCCAGCCATCTGACTGCCTTAGTCAATCAGGTGATTCTGCTGTGGCCCAACGGCACTCATTGATAGCTTGGCAACTGAGCAGGCTCAACTACAAACTCTCATTCATGGCAGGGAAGGGGACACAATCCTATTTGCATTTGTCAAAATGGACTTCAAACTATGAAACATCTCATCCGTCAATGTCCCAAAGAATTTCCCAGTGGTATTGCCGCTATCCACTTCATGTCACCTGAAGTCATCAATTGGGATCATCAACCCCAGATTTGGACAGCTAACACTGCTGTTTTAAAGAAAGACTGCATGTAGAGAAGGCCTAAGTATCTCTGCACTTGTGGATCCAATACAAAATCAGAATCTTAGGCTATGTCTACACTTGCAACTTAGTTCGAATTAAGGAAGCTTAATTCGAACTAACTTAAGCCTTGGCCACGCTAGGCTTTCATTAGTTCAAATTAAGGGCTTCCTTAATTCAAACGAATAAATTCGATTGCTTAGTTCGAATTAATGGTTACTTCGATTGGTTAATTCGAACTAAGTCAAATGTGGCCATATTAGTTCGAACTAACTGCTTAGTTCGAACTAATCGGCAGATTGACTTTCCTGCAACTGACTAATTTGAACTAAGCAAGTGCCCTGCATGGCCATGGCTAGTTCGAACTAGTGGGGCCATGCTAGTTCGAATTCAGTTAATTCAAACTAACTAAAATTAGTTTGAATTAGTTAGTTCTAATTAACTAATTCAAACTAGCTTTTGTAAGTGTAGACATAGCCTTAGATTTTCCCTAGTACTTGAGTAGACATGGTACAGCTGTTATTTTTTATGAATAAAGAAAAATGAACTATTAAAGAACTTGTTTTAAGTTTCATAGCTTGATGGCTGTTCTATAAATGTTATGTATTCAGTTGTTTTTCTTTGCTACTGTCTATTTAGCTGTTTAAATGTGTTTTGTCATAGGTTTTGTACAACTTATTGTATTCAATATTTATATCATGATGCAAAATAGATATGCCCCCTTGTATTGATTCGGTTTGTCCCCGGAGCTGCAAGAGATGCTTCAGGAATACAAATTGTAATCCAATGAGGGATACATGTGGTAATAAACACATTTCTTGTTCATCATTTTGATTTTTAATGCCATCTTTTCTAGTTTAATAGGATACTTGAGGGGAAATAAAATCACAGAATATATTAACCAAGTGAATATGACAATGCAAAATGGACTAAGCAACAGTATATTTCTTTTTTATTTATTTAACTTTATATAAACTTTTGGTTCTATCTGACTTCTTCCTGCTTAGTCAGGTTTTTTTTCCAACCTAGGATTTTATTCTGCTTAGTCTGGTTTATTATTATTATAGAGAGGGAAACTTTTTGTGGAATAATTGTGAGGTATACAATGCATCTGTATGTTCAGTGATGCTGGCAGTTAGTTTAATTTGATTGTTTCACAAAGGCAAGAGAACTATTTAACTATGGCAAATATGACATGCTTTACTTCCCAGCAAAGCAAGTACAAATAAACATTTAAGCCCTGACTTCAGTATCTGCCTGGTATGCAAGACTTGTGCTCTCCAGCCAACCCCACATCCATAATTCCTATCAAAATTAGTATTTACAAAATCCCAATTTTATAAAGATTTTGTGATGTCTTCTGAGACCTTAAAAATTAATAAATCAGGTTTTATGTGTATTAATGGTGACCTGCGCAGGAAAATATATACAGCTTGTATTTTTCTCTGTGCTCTATAAAGAAGGTCTGGAAGTCTTTTAAAATGATATGCCTGTTCTTTATAATAGCAATGCAGATCTTGGCCTAGCTGAAAATCTCTATAATGCCGGGACAACTAGTGAAATGGTACATTGCAGTTCCCAAAAAAAGGGCAGTTGTGGGGGGGAATTTGGTGAGACTATTTAAACACTGTGGGGCCTGTTTAGTGAAGGGATGATAGATATAGATTTGTTATGTTATGGAGGAGTAAAAGTTGTTTTTTTTAGTTAGGTATTTTTTATTTATTAAGTTGTAGAAACAGCTTATATAATATTATAATAAGTATTTATGTATAAAATATAGTATAATAGAATAGAAGAATATAATAGTTTTTTTAAGGTTTTTTATGCAGGGATAAGAAAATAGGTTTTGTTGATTATATTTTTAGTTGAGGTTTTGAGAAAGAAAGTTGGGATTTGGAAAAGATTAATTTTTTTATTGTTTTTTAATATACTCAGTGTCTTTTTATTACACTCTCTCTTCCCAAACCTGCCCAGCATAATTTACAGGTGGATAGCCTGTGATTATGCATTGAGGTCATTTAGGTGTGCCTGGACGTGCCATCTCTGCATGACCCCAGGCCAAGAATCCCTACAGTTTAGTAACAACTTTAATTCCAATGACAAATTAGCATTCGGAATTAAGGGAGCATATGTTAAAAGATCCAACACTCTCTGCAATGAAAATGTTGGAGATCATAATAAACATCCCTTACACCAGCGGTTCTCAGCCACTGTGTTGGGACACATTACCATGTCGCCAAACAAGTGTGTCACAGAAAGCCAGGAGTAGAAGCTGGATTTAGGTGGGGGGCAGGGTCGCTCACGCCACCAAGATCCTATAAGGTCACATCACCAAGTGTGTCATGGTGTCAACCACTGCCTTACACCACCCAGACTTGACAACTCTGAATTTCTAGGGTGAAAAAATAAGTATTAACAAAGTAAATAACAAACAAGGCATTCGGGCAGTTTTTATAAAATGGGACACCAGACCAATTTAAAAAAAAAATTATGTTTATACTGATTCCTATAGCATTTATATTTTAATAAAGCTGATCAAATAATGTTTATAGGCTAGACTTTTTAGGTGCCTAAAGCCACAAATAGATGTTTAGTGGGATTTACAAAGGCACCTATTGATTTCAATGGAAATTATGTGCCTGTATGCTTCTTAAAATCTCATCAGCCATCTGGCTGTATGTATGAGCCTTTAATATACCTTTTAAACTCTGGATCTACATCACTTTTGAATATTGAAAATCCTTATCATGACCAAAAAAATGATATTTTAACTGCTATGCACACAGACACTGGTAGGACCTGCCTATGATATTAACATTTTGCAAAGCTTTTGGGACTTTGAGAAAGCCAAATACTTTCTCGTTGCAAAGGCTCTCTGCTCTCTGGATATGGAGGAAATGGGAATTGATATGATTGGTGTGGACCTTTCTAAAAGCTCTCTATAGTAAGAGTTCTCCTATATATTATTTTAAGCCTTCTCTTTCTCCTGTAGGACATAATTTGGTGTAGGAGTTTTCCTTTTGTATTGCTAATTTAAGACAAGGAATTGCTATGTCATAGTTACTATGGAGAAATGATTTCTCAGATGTACAGATGTCTATTCTTTGTTCATTATGCTTTAATTATAAAACAGATGGTTTTGTTTCTTTTTTAACCAGTTGATTTCTTTTATATAATAGCTTTGTGGTTGCTTTCTTAAATCTACATTTATCTGCAGTGACACGTAATAGTCCCCAAGGATCATTTGAGAGCCTCGTGTTCTGCCCCACCCCTGACATGTCCCCTTCCCCTCTGCTCTTAAAATGCCCCTTACACAGGAAGCGCCAGGAGAAGCTCATGGAAGGTTAATTACTCCATCTGTGTTCTTGCACACCCACCTACATTCCCCAGGATTAGGCATTTGGAAAGATTGAGAAAGCCACCTGATTCCACCAACTCCACCTCCATGCCCAGACACTTTAGTGCATCTGGAGAGAGAGGGATTTAGCCCAAGATATTGAATGGTGGAGGGGGGAGCCTTTCTTGAATAACAAGGGGAAAAGGGTGAATTATTTATAGATATAATGCACATGACACAAGCACATGTGCAGATACTATATGGAAACAAGCGTCAATGCTTCTTCAGAGATGGGGAGGAAAGTATACCTGATGTAACACTTCACTGCTAGGAGTAATAACAAACAAAGGAGTGTATTTCCTGATATGCTGTTCCGACAAGTAGCAAATACCACTGCCATCTGGTTTCTTTTGAGTTCAGTGATTTTGCTTACTTAATTCATGTTAAAAAAACTGTTGGCATCAAATGTTATTTTATTCTTTTCAGGTCAGGCCATGCTTTTGCAACTGTAGGACAAGTAATATACATGTTTGGTGGTTGTTCTGCTGAAAATATTTACTGCACAGATGTACATGCATTGGATACAGGTCAGGTATCTTCTAGAATTGCAGATGATTTCCTTCTTAATAGATTTAATGGATATATATATAAAGTGTGTTAAGATAAGAGGAGTATCACAGACCTGTCTTATAGATCAGTTGGTGCCGTTTCTAACCTCCCAGCAGGATCCAGAGTTGAGGCTGAATTGCTCTGCAGTCAGTACTTCATTCTGAGGACAGGACAAGGCCCCAGAGTCTCACTGCTCCTTGATATAAGGACTGCAGAAGCTGCACATCACTAAATCCTTCAGTCAACCTCTCAAAGAGCTGCTGCATGTAGCTCTGCAAGACCTTCTTCTGAACTGAACTGCAAACCATGCAGAAATGCCTGCACCCACTTTATGGGCTCTTGGATTGTTTCTTCTTGGCCCCCTGTGCTGCAGAAAAACCAAGGTTCCTCTGTGTTAATAGGCACCTACAGAGAAGGGGAGAGGGTTTTGAATTTTGTGCATGTTATCATTTTTGTTACTGTGTTTTTGAGAGATGCATCCAGATCTTAGCCTTAAATAGAAGCTTGTAAATAGAGTACTGAAAAGGTGAATTCACAACAGAAAATTAAAGCCAGCCAAAGTATATTGGAAGTGTATTGCATTATTTATTTAATTACACTTGCTTGATTAGTAAGTGAGATTTACCTGCAAAATAGGAAAATTATTAAATATAGCTAACGAAGCTCATCCTTAAAAGTATCATATTTTAATACATTCTGGGGGGGGGGGGTAACCATGTTAGTCTAGTTCAGCAAAATAAACAAGGAGTCCTGTGGCACTTTTAAAGACTTACAAATTGATTTATCACATGAGCTCATTGTATATTATTTTAATACATCCTTTCACTAGTTAGGAAGGGATGGAGCTGGAGTATAGATGAAAATTCACTCTTTTTTCTATCTTTCCTTCTTAACTCCATCCTCATCTACCACATTGTTTGTGTTCAGAGGACCCACATACGGTAAATTGAGCTACTTCCCAGAAACTTCTTGTTGGTTCACTTCAAATTCCTTCATTTTCAGGGTGGATATGAGATATGAAATAGTTGCATTGCCTTATCATGCATTTGGATGCTTCCTCATGAAAATACACTGCCACCCAGTGTATTTATGGTTACAGACCAGATTCAAGAACAACCCTAATTATTAGGAAGGGCAGGTCATTAAATTCTTTGTCTGGAAAGAATTGCTTCTTTCACCTATCCTGAGTGAGGAAAAAAGACTTTAGAAACAAACCACTATCTCATTCCCCTTTTGTGAGCTGTTCCTTGCATCAGTGTTAAATATAATAAAAGAAGCTCTCTTTATATATAATAAGAGCATCTCTCTCTCTCTCTCTCTGTCTCTCTCTCTCTCTCATCTTAAACAGAGGCAGTACATATAGTAAAGGCAAGCTAATGCTATCGGGTGATCAAGAAGCTTTGCCACTTTCTGCAGCTGTGCAAAGGCTACACATAGACCAGTCCCTGTGTTCTCTGAACTTTGGGGAGTTCAAAACCAGCTTGCTCTCTCGATCTCTCCAAGGTAATAGGGCTCCACAAAGGGATGAAAGAGAAGTAGGGCCGTGATCCCACTCCCCTTCTGCATCAGCCTGTGCAGTGGAACCAGCGCATAAGGCGAGCAGATTGTTCACCCCTTATGTGCAAGGAAGATCACGGAAAAGATTGTGCCACCCTTTCTGAGCACTCTTCCCAGGGCGCTGCAATTTGACAGGGCCCTCTGTTCTAGATGGTGACTGAAAAGTCACAGTCTAGCTCAAAATGTTTCATTCTAGCTGACTGGCAACAAGTATTTTTCCCCAACTTGTTTCCTCAACAGTGACAGCTGTTTCGCACTCTCTTTTTTGTTAACCCATGAACTATAACAAAGTACTTCCTTTGATCTATCAGCCTTTCTAATAATACTTCTTGCAACAATTCACTATGCTGTCCCAGCAAGTTTTCTGCTGAAGTATAATACAGAAAACTTTGTTACAGTCTGCATATGATCAGAAAAGTAACTACAGAAAAGTTACCTCTTACTCAACATTTCATAGTGCTTTATGGCTTCAAAGCCTGTCTCCTTATTTTCCTGACAAAAGTGAGTTTTTAATACTGTTAGTACAATAGAGGCAGTCCAGCTATGTAAGAGTGAGTTGGAGTCTATTCTGTCTCGTGCCTCAAAATTGTTGAACAAGTTCTCGCTGCATTCTTTATAACCGGAAATGATATGAAAAACAGAAGACTGTTTGGTTCTCAGATTACATGTTGTTTCCCATGTTGTCAATTAGAAAAATTACCTTCTAACTGGTGACCTGAACAAATTGGGAGAGAATAATTTGGATCCGCACAAGCCCATTTTTACAATCAGCTTTTTTAATTACAGCTGCACTTTAAAAGGCTATGGCATATAAATTTTATCATTTTCAAATAGCTAGAGAAACAATGGAAAATATACAATTATGTGAGGCTCTTTTCTCCTAGATCTGTTAACTTGGCAGCAGTGTGAAGTCAAGGGAGAAACACCCAGTGGAAGGACACATCATACATTTACAGCACATCATGATAAGGTAAAGACCAAATGTCATTTCTCTGTCCTAGATTATTTTTTCTATAGTTCCAGTGTGGACGGAAGGTGCAGAAGTGTCTTCTTCTCAACACTTTTCAGATATATACTCTTAAAGAAGGTGTGATGGGATCGTTTTTCTGAGCATCAACATGACCTAGAAGTCCTAGTACATAAGAACATAAGAATGGCCATAATGGGTGAAACCAATGGTCCATCTAACCCTGTATCTTGTCTTCTGACAGTGGCCAATACCAGATGCTTCAGAGGGAATGAATAGAACAGATAATAATCAAGTGATCCATTCGGTCAGTTCTTCCCAGCATCTGGCAAACAGTAATCCCTGCCTATACTGGCTAATAGCCATTAATGGACCTATCCTCCATGAACTTATCTTGTTCTTTTTTGAACCCCATTATAGTCTTGGCCTTCACAAGGCAAGGAGTCTCATGGGTTGGCTGTATGTTGTGTGCAAAATTCTTTCTTTTGTTCATTTTAAATCTGCAACCTATTGATTCTATTTGGTGACCCCTAGTTTTTGTATTATGAGGAATAAATAGCACTTCCTTATTTACTTTCTCTATACTGGTCATGATTTTATAGACCTCTATCATGTCCCCACTTAGTTATCTCTTTTCCAACCTGAAAAACTCTGTTATTAATCTCTCCTCTTATAAAAGCTTTTCCATACCCTTAATCATTTCTGTTTCTTTTCTGATTCTAATATATATTTTTGAGATGTGGCAACCAGATCTGTACACAATATTTAAGATGTGAGCATACCATGGATTTATAAAAAAATAATATGATATATTCTGTCTTATTATTTATCTCTTTCTTAATGATTTTCAACATTGTTAGCTTTTTGACTGCTGCTGTGCACTGAGTGTATGTTTTCAAAGAACTATCCACAATTACTCCAAGATCTCTTTCTTGAGTGTTAACAACTAAACACCATCATTTTAGATGGATAGTTGGGATTATGTTTTCCAATGTGCATTAGTCTGAATTTATCAATGTTGAATTTCATCTGTCATTTTGTTGCCCCACTCACCCAGTTTTGTAAGATCCCTTAGTAATCCTTCGAAGTCTGCCTTGGACTTAACTATCTGGACTAGTTTTATATTATCTGTAAATTTTGCCATTTCACTGTTCACCCCTTTTTCCAGATTTATGAATATGTTGAACAGTACTGATCCCAGTGCAGACCCCTGGGAGACACTATTTACCTCTCTCCATTCTGAAAACTGACCATTTATTCCTACCCTTTGTTTCCTATTTTTAACTGATCTCGGAGAAGACTTTCCTTCTTATCCCATGACAGCTTATTTTGCTTTGAACCTATGGTTAAGGAACTTGTCAAAGGCTTTCTGAAAATCTAAGTACATTATATCCACTGGATCATCATTGTCTACATGCTTCTTGACCCCCTCAAATAATTTGAATAAATTCAATGGGTGATGCATGATTTCCCTTTCCCAAAACAATGCTGACTTTTCCCCAACAAATCAAATTTATTGATGTGTCTGATAATTCTGTTCTTTATAAGCATTTCAATCAATTTGCCTGGTACTGAAGTTAGGCTTACAGGCCTATAATTGCCACGATCCCCTCTAGAATCATTTAAAAAAAAATTGTCATCACATTTGCTATCCTCCTGTCATCTGGTACAGAAGCTTATTTAAATGGTAGGTTACATACCACGGTTAGTAGTTCTTCAGTTTCACAAGTGAGTTCCTTCAGAACTGTTAGATGAATACCATATGATCCTGGTGTCTTGTTATTGTTTAATTTATCAATTTTTTTCAAAATCTTTTCGAATTACAGCTCAATCTGAGACAGTTCCTCACATTTGTCACCTAAAAAGAATGTCTCAGGTTTAGGAATTTCCTTCACAACTTCAGCCATGAAAACCAGTGCAAAGAATTCATTTAGTTTCTCCACAATAACCTTATTGTTCTTGAGCACTTCTGTAGCATCTCGATCACCCCGTTATTTGCCAGCTTCCTGATTCTGATGTACTTTTAAAAAATGTTCCTGTTCCATTTTGACTCTTTGACTAGCTGTTCTTCAAATTCCTTTTTGGCCTTCCTAATTATATTTTTACACTTCATTTGTACAGGAAAAGGAGCCAGGAACTCCTGAGTTCAAATTCGAGCTCTGGCACACAGTTGCTATGTGGACTTGTGGGAGTCAATGAAACCCAGATTTTCTAAAGTTTCCTTTACTTTTTGGCTACTCAATTTGTGGCACTTTGGGCCTGATTTCCAAAGGTGCTGAGCAACCACAGATCCCATCAGCTGCATATGGAATCCTGGGTGCTCAGTGCTTCTGAACTCCAAATAACTGAGACATCCCATAGAAAGGACCACTTTGGAAAATGGTGGTCTTTATATCCCTTTCCCAGTTTGCCATTTGAGAAACAGGGATAATAATACTTACCTATCAGACAAATAATGTTACAGGTGCTGTGTGAATGTATTCATGAATGTTTGAAAGTGGAGTGTACTTGTTTTCAAATGTAAAGCCATATGCAAGTGCTAAGTTTTCAGATTGTATTTCCTCATAAAGAATCACTGGCACAATGGGACCATTTGTAGTACAGTCACTTATTCAAATTTATCTCAGATTAATAGTGACTGAAGGTTATTGCTCTCCAGCTCTTTGGCCTGTCTGAGTTGATGTTCCTGGTCCAGTCCCAGTGGACAGGTACCCACATAAATAAATGTCACTATAGGTGGCAGTCTCATCAGAGAGACTCTGGACTGAATGGAGACTGAACCAACCTCACAATCCTCACAGTATTCTTTCCAGCACAGAGCTCAGGGCCACTGGCAGAGAAAATCGGGATTTCAGCAGTGCCCAAGTGAAGGACTTCTGTTCACAATACTGTCAAGGGTAGCAAGCCACTTTCATGCCTGCATTATGCTCTCTTTTAAAAATATCATTACTTCCTCCATGACTCGCTTCTGTCTCATTGTTTCCTCTGTTGCCACACTACACATCAGCCTGCACAGGTTGCTGAAAGAGTGCTGAATGCCAAATCATTGCCTTCTGAGGCCTAACCAGGCTATATGAATTACTCTCTGGGAATCCAGCAATCTGGATGAGGAGCTACCCAATACTGAGACTCTTCACTAGAGTCTGAAATACCGCTTTCTTTCTAATGCTGCAGCATTTTTTCATTCACTAATATATGGAAAATCTTCAGAATGGCCAAGAATCTACTTATCAATTTTAAGGTTTTCCACAGCCCTTGTTAGTATAATAATCAAACCAAGCAGTAAATCCAGGTAAATTAGTTCCACACAGACAGACCCTAGTGGATTACATTAAATCTTCTACTCTTTTCCTTTCATTGGTAATAAGAGTTAACAAATGATTAGGTTTTCTTTCCCCCATCCCCTTTTTTTAGCAGGATAGGACAAGGGATGTATGTGTGTTGCGGGGTTAGGGTGTTTTCATGTTATTTTTCTCAATATAAAGAGTTAAATTGCAGAGAAAGATACTTTTCATAGGATAATATTTTGAGTACAGAATCATTTATATTGGTATTACAGCTGCTGTTCTTGCCAACAGGATATTTATTTGTTTGGAGGAATAAATGAGTCTAAGGATGGTAATAAAACGCCAAAGAATGATGTAATGAAATTAAGTGTAGGTGAGTAAAAATGCAAAAACAGAGTTGTCTGTTAGCACAATTCCTAATCATTGAATGAACAAGATAGTATCCAGAAATATCCTAAAGCTAGATGTCTGCACAAGGGCAAAGTCTTGTAATAAAATGAACTTGAGTACATCTTTCAATATGCATGGAGCTACATAAAAATACATCCAAATGAACAAATGTATCTCTGTAGTCAACTTATGATCAATCATTTAACACTTGACTGAAAATTTGAAAGATTTAATTAAAGTTGTATAATATTTATTCACTACATGTACTCCAAATCTAACATCACTCTTTAGCTCCTTAAAAATGTTACCTCATGCTCCAGTTTTGCCTGGGATCTGTAAGGTAAGGCTGTGCAGCATTTTGTGGGTTACATTAGGTTTCAACATTTCTCTAGAGACAAGCTCTATAAATCACTTAAATTTAACATTTTTTTATTGCTTGAGAGACTGTAGGAAATGCTGCCTTTTTTAACTTTTTGATCATACAGATCTCTGACTCATATTATGAACGCACCCCCTCTTCCTTCCTTTGGTAAGTAGTTATTCACTCAAGTGTGGTTCTCTAGAAGTCCTTGGGATTACATACAAGTAACTACTTACCAGCAGAAGCAGGAGGTTCACAATATGATTTACAGTGATTTGGAGAGATTGAGGGCTGCAAACTGGTGCCATTCTTTAGGAAAGTCAGATTTCAAATATGATTTCACCCATTCTTTTCAATCAGAATGGAAATGCAAAAAGGCCTTACTGTGGAGTTGTATAGTACTCACGCTGGGCAGCAGTTAGTGACTGCTTAGCACATTTGTTTCTATCTGTTTTCCTTAAACAGAAAAGAAAAATATATGTTTATAAATTCATTTTCATTTTCCCCCCATGTTTTTGTGCAGAGAATCTTTTTTTAACCAGCTCTTCTGGTTTAAAATTAAAACAATGTAAAATTAAATAGTTTCAGTGACAGTATATTGGATCACTCTGCTGTCTTCTTTCAAGGTGAATCACTGAAGAACCCTGTGAAAAGGAATTTTATTAGTATAACTTATTATTGAGCCACAGTATTGATGAGAACTGGGGTAGGGAACTATTGGAAATATTTTCATGAACATTCATGCAACTTTTTTTACCAGTTCGTTTTGCATGATTTCACATCCAAGAATTTCAGATGACCACAAACTATTTGCAGTGAAGTCTGCAAAAACTTGAAAAGCCACTTTTGCATGAAAATTCATACACGTGAATTTTGACAAAGCTGCTAGAACCCATATGGTCTAATGGATTAAACACAGCAGACTAACTTGTGATCTGCTGGTGACGTACTATTTTCAGAAATTCTACATTCTTGATTATAATGCAGTATAGCAAAGGGCATGATCAAACAGGGATCACTCACAGTGCTTGATCAAACATGCATCAACCCATATTTTGAAATCTTATTACATAATTTTCTACAAAAGTAACAATACAGTGGCACAGAATGCAACTTCTACACTGTGTGTGCTTTGTCACAAATCACTTTCACTTCACCTATTGTATATCTTTTTAGCTTGACAATATACATTATCACTTTTGCTATGGTTCTCCTTTTGTGCCCTAAATTATTATGTAGAGTTGCCTGCCTGAGTCAACCCTGAAATGTTTTTTACTTCTATCCACTTATTCCAGGGAACAAAGCCTTTGGTGGCCGGAAGCCCATCTAGGAGTGGGGTTAAGATGCAAAACACCAGTATCTCATGCTCTGCCTTCAAGGCCTGAGTCATATAACAATTACAAAAGTTTAAAGCTACCATACGAGTGGGGTGTGTCCCTCTGGGACAGGTGCCCTCTTCATCAGAGGGGAGTGAACTGAGCTCACAGTGTGCTGCTAAACAGATGCCATGTTCACTCTATAGATGACTGCATTTTGCTCGTGAGCAGAGATCCCCATACAGAGCTGGGAAAGCACTTTGGGCTCACTTGAGATTAAAAACCATTATATAATGTAATAGATTTACTGCATTAACATTATTATCCTCTCTTGACATTACAAATAGACTTTCCTATCATCTCCCATTCTTGGACTGTTTTCCTTAGCTGCTTGTTTAAGTAAATCCATTTTATTATAATAGGTATACATTTCTTTTGGGAATGTGTTTGGCTTTAGTAATTTTGATCTTTCTGAGCTCAGTCATTTGTCTTTGAAAGACTGAAAGATATCTGTCTAAAGGCTATGTCTACACTACAAAAAGTTAGGTCAACTTTGTTAAGTCGACCTAATAAGGTTGACTTTAGGTCGACTTAACAAAGTGGTTTTCCTAAACGGGGACTTAGTAAGTCAACCTAACTGCCTTTAGGTCAACATAATAAAGTGGATTTAAGCGTCCACACTGTGCCTAGGTCAACTTAAGGAGTCGTCTTAAGGGTTAGGTCGACCTAACATGAGGTTCTTATTAAGTCGACATAAGCTTTCATTAAGTTGACTTAAGGAATTTCTTAAGTTGACTTAATGAAAGCTTGGTGTGGACAGGGACTAAGTTAGGTCGACTTAAGCCTCTTTAAGTTGACCTAACTTGCCAGTGTAGACATAACCAAAGGGTCTTTTTCTTTTGGTCATTAGAGGATTACCCAGAATTCTTTATTTTGCATTTTCCCTGTGGCTTTCACTACTGCTGTTCTTTCCTTGGCAGGTCCTATAATTATACAAATGTCTTAGGTTTGCAAATGCTTCATGTGTAATACTGAGACTACCTGAGACTACCTAGGCCCTAGTTTACTGAAAAGACATGTCTTTCAATGCATTGACAGTAGAGATGTTCTATTTTTGATTTCTGCCTTTTGTATTTTACAGCAAAGATGAAATGGAAGAGGCCACTTTATGTAGGGATCCCCCCTGCTTGCAGATACAGCCATGTAGCATTTATTCTTCATAGCCATGTAAGTGAACATAATGTTAAAACCAGAACTCTGCCATTCCTTAGACTTTATTAATTGTGTTTCATCCTGACTGATTTAAAGAGCCAGTCTGCAGTCTCTATTTATTCAGGCAACATACAGCTCAGCAGTCTCTTCAGTTCTTAAACATATATAACATTTTAGGTTTTTTTTATTTTTTATCAAATCCCGTATTGATTTTAATCATTCTTTTCTAAACACAGTTTCCAACAATTAAATAGTTGCATTTAATAAAGTAAAAATAGTTTATTAATATATGAAAAAATGTACAGAAAGTTCAATAAATCAAGGGTTTGTTTCTCATCCGTAAGGGCAGTAGTAGCAGAGTGAAGTGAGAACAGGGCATCCTAAATATTGTTGTTGTTCACCATCCTGTGTCAAATACAAATGCACACTTCCAAACGTTCCAGTCAGCACCCTTTTGACATTACCAAAGGAGGTCTCCACAGGAGCTGCACCACAGAGACAGTTGCTGTAGCTCTTCTTCACATCCCAGCATAATCTCTGGATATCTTTTTCTCAGATTCTACTATCTTTCAAACAAGGAGTCCTGTTGCACTTTTAAAGACTAACAAATTTATTTATCACATGAGCTTTTGCGGGAGAAAATCCCACTTCGTCAGACGCTTTGAAGGTGGGGAACTTACAGAATGGGAGGAAAATAAATGCCGGGAAGTTTAAGTCATAGGATCAGGTCACACTGTAACAGCAAATCAGAGCAGTTGTTAAGATTCAAACACTGAAGCAGTTTATCTGTTAGGTATGGTGGGAGCACCCCTGGAATTACCTGCAGCCTTTTTCCATTTTACAGGAAGTAACTTCTAAAATGGCAAGATGGTTGCACAGTACCAATTAATGTGAATGTAGCATAACTGATGTCTACGATGAATGATAATCATTGTGCCAGCTATCTTGGAGTCAAAAACAGTGTGCTGGGGTGACGGATTTGCTTGCAAATGTTACTCCAAGAGCTAAAGAAATTTGCAGGGTGATGCCAAGTGCTCTTTGAGAAACCCTGGGATACTCCTATACATCCAAAACAAGGTGGTCAGTGTCACAGGATAAACTTCAAGGTGAAAAATGAGTTGGCCAAGACTTCTCAGTACTGGGACTCAGGACTGGTGCTGTACAAAGTTGATACAAAGACTTCTCTCTGGCAAGCCTTTCCTCAAAGTGACTCACAAAGTCATATCTGGAGTTGGAGATTCCACTAAGAATCAATTCCTGAATGCACTCAGGGGGTGTCAGAGCCTCCACTGGTGCAGAAGCAGCCGCAGGCCATCAGTCCTTGAAGTCAGGTGTTCGGAGCTCCAGCTCCTTGGAGGAGGAGGGACCCTCCCTGTGAGAGACAGAGGAGAAGGCACTAATCACAAGCCAGCAGCACTCCCCTGATGAAGCTGCTAAATAGGTACCTCCACATGAGGGCTCCAAACGTCATTTTTCAGGCAGAAAATGCAAACTAAAAAGGGTTTCTGTGGTTTTTTCATTTTATTTATTTAACACTCTCCACCCAACAGTGGTGCCAGTGCAATGAAGTGAGTAACAGAAACTATTCAGGACTGTTCCTCCATGAATAGGGCCCCTCCAAATTCACAGCTATGAAAAATGCATCACAGACCGTGAAATCTGATCTCCCTCATGAAAGCTGGCACCAGCCAGCAGCTCCTACATTGAGCAGGGCTCCAGCTGCGAGTCCCTGTCCTGTCTAGGAAGAGACAGAACTTCCTCTTCCTCTGCAAAGGCTGCTCCCAGGGCAGCGCAGACCCACCTCCAAGAAACACCCCCAGCTGCTTGAAGCATTGTGACTTCAACTGTCATCCCAATGGCCCAGCCAGGAGTCTATGGCTTAAGCTTTTACCTGCCCATTGAGAAAGGAATCTACCAGGAAAACCAGACATATGGTAACCCACCCCCACCTACCGTGTGACCCTCACTTCTGCATTATTACTGGCTGTGGTACACACTTTAGAGGAAGGCACTCAGTCAGCAGCCTTCCTCTCTGCCTGCCCAGCTTTGAAGGCACCATCTCTGCCAGCAGTCAGGCAGGAATAAGGGTGGCAATTGCACGACACTCCCCCAGAAAAGCTTTACAGTTTCCCCACCCTGGCAACCTTTTGGGTTAGGACCCCCACAGTTATAACACCATGAAATTTCTGAGGTAAACATCTGAAAATATGAAACTAACTAATTAAAAAGACCCCTGGCCATGAAATTGACCAAAATGGACACAAGGGCAGTGACAAGTGGACACAAGTGAGCTACTGGAAGTCCCAACCTAAGCAGAAAGTCATTTTCTGGGGGAGCTGCTCCTCTTCTTTCAGAGGGGCAGGGAGATTGGAAACATCTTCTCTTGGGGGAGTTAGGGAGCAACTTCTGAAGGGTCCTCCTCTGGGGCAGGGCAGGCAGATTATGTCAGAATCTTCTCTGCAGGGATCCCAGGAAGTGATGCAATCAAGCATTTTGTATTTAATGGAGTTATGCAGTTGTCTTCAAGCATAGTTTGATTGGCACCTGGAACCATAAATACAGAATGTCCTATACAAAAGGGCCTCTGTAAACATTACCTGTTATATTAAGGTGATTATGTAACCCTGTCATTATACTGCTTTGCTATTGATGTCACTTGCTTTTTGTTTTTGTTCCCAGCTCTATATCTTTGGTGGCATGAATGAGGAAGAAGAACTCAATGATATAATGGGGATGAGACTGATAAATCCTTCAGACAGACAACCTAGTAAGTTTACTATGCATCTGGTAAATTCTTAACTTACTGTTAATTTGAATCCAATTCACCCTGTCTCTGTCCTTCTTCACACTCCTTTTATGCCAAATTTTGTGGTAATATTTCTACATAAAGACAGTACTGTTATATTTGTTTAACACAGGCTTCCAGAGCTGCCGGTCACTCCTTAAAATGATGTTTAATACATCACCTAAACTGACACTCATAATATCTGGAACATATACATTCTAGGTGGTCTTATAGGGCCCAGTCCTCTAAGATGCTGAGTACCATCTGCGAGGAGCCAAACAGTTTTGACATTCATTGACTTGAACATCAAATATACAATATGCATATTTTCTGAAGACAGTAACTTTCAGTGAACTTTAGGGGGAGCTGAGAGCTTTCAGCACCTGGCAGGGTCACATCTTCAGGTATTACCTCATAAAACAGTACACTAAAATGTACTCAGTCCCTTAATATCATAGGATTGGTTTTTCACCTAATGGTTTTTACTAATGTCTATTCCCACATCATATAAAGTTAAACTCTGACTCTTGGCCTTTTTAAATTAAGACTAATAATGATATTGGCTGCTTGTTGTCATAGATCCACTGAAATATTGTTGCAAGTATGACAGGATGCGGTTCTCTGCTCTTGTTTTCTTGTTCAAATGGCTCTAACAGCTCTGATGTTTAGCACTGACACATAGCTTATTTGTGTTATCTCAACCACCATCTCTTTTACAGTCCCATGCAACAACTCTATTTTCCGTGACATCAAACATCATTCCCTTTTGCCAGCAAGAAGAGAGGCACAAGATCTCCCTTTTAACCTAACTCTAACTGCAACGCCATTACCTCTTCCCCTTGCACTTCCTTCCTGTGCACCATTCTACTCTTTCAGTTAATGGATAAACTAGAGAGGGAAAGCTGGAAAAAAATGTCCTTTTCAGATAAAGATGTGCTGGTGTCATTACTGTGCCTGCAATGTCTAGAAATGAAACTATTTTAATAAATCAAGATTATCCTAAACTAATAAATAGAGCCCTGCACAGATACAAAAATGTGGATCCGAAACCAGACCACACCCACCCAATGTTAGTCTTTATCAGATCTGCATGCCATGTTTTATGTGGAAACTGAACCGCATCTGCAACCAAGCTTGGGCTCACAGTCAGCATTTTAGCATTGGATTGGCTCATTCACCACATGGGTCCCACCCATTTTTTCCTTTTCTACTTTGAGATTGATAGCATGGCCTACAAACCGCAAACAAGAAAATGAAGAAGTGGGCGGGGAAGTCATGGGGAATAAGACAATCAAAGGCCAGCATGGTGTCTCTCCAAGCCCCAGCCTGTTATGACACAGACTCTGATTGGCGGGCAGACCACCAATCAGAGCTCAACTGGGATTGGCTGGAGCACTTCCTTGTTCCCCTGTGTGCTGCTGACAGGCAGATCATAGCAGCAACTGCAGGGTTGATCATGAAAATAGAATCTGCAGCCACAGCCAATTTGCAACAATGGGGCTGCGTTACCCGCTGATCTGAAGCAGATACCTGCGGATCTGCAGGGCTCTGCTAATAAAGGGTTCGTGTTAAAAGCAAATAAGAGCTGTTTACTATTCTGTGTAGCTCTTTTTTTAGGAACCTCTCCTCTGAGCAAAGACCAAGAAATGGACTCAAAATTTTTACTGCCTCCTTGTGATGTGCTTTCTTAAATCAGAAGAAATTAAAAATCAGCTCTTATAAATGGTGCCTTTTTACCACTATTCTCTGTTTGCTAAACAGTGTATCTATATATGAATGGAATTTCCTTTTAATAAAGTTTGCTCTTTAATAATTTTTTGCTATCATTCCTCTGATCACTGGCTGTCATCAATCCTGAGCATATGAATAGGGCAGGAAACAATGTCATTAGTATGCAAAATATCTTTAAAAACAAGTACCTCCAAGCTGTAATATTCCTGCAGTGGATACCAAAAATGAAAGGCAAATACACATAGTGATATTAGTATTCTGGACAAACGCACAAACATGTTCAGTGGATTTGAATCACTAATAATTCTGTATTGATTTTAATTCATGATATTATTAATAGTAGCCATTTAAAAATCTCAGAGAATACATTGTTTTCACCCATAAAAATGCCTACAGTGTTCATTTTGGGATTTAGAGGTCTTAATCACCAGCATCCCAGTAATATGTGTCTACTGTTACTTCCCAACTAGATAGCATGTTATGAAGAGTAGTGTTATTTTCACAATTACCACAAGATGTCATCACACTAAACTCTTGCGTGTCAGCGTAGAAATGTGCTCCAGCTTCACTTGTTTGCTATGACTGATGACCATTTCAGCTGCATCCATCCTCACAGTTACTCTGTACAATTAGTGATAGATAATTTGGCTGGGGAAGGTATAATTAACCTCCCAAAACTATTTAGGCCAAGATCCCATCTGCCCATGCCTGCTGGGGCTCAGGCTGCAGGGCTGTTTCATTGCGGTGTAAACTTCCTGGCTGAGGCAGGCTGCAGTTCAAGCTCTAGAACCCTCCTACCTTGCAGGGTCCTAGAGCCAAGCTCCATGCCTAGCCCAGAAGTCTATGCTGCAATGAAACAGCCATGTAGCCTAAGGCCCAGAGTCCAAGTCAGTGGGCATGGGCCAGCTGCAGGTTTTTATTTGCGGGGTGGGCATAACCTGAAAGGCAGGAAGCATTATTTTTGGCTTCTGATAGGTCACATATTTGCTACTGGGGCTATGCCCTGCCACTTCAGTGGGGAGAGAGAGAGAGGCAAGAGCCCATCAACTGATCCCAGTCTGGGACGTCTTTGCTGCACCAAGTCAATCTAAGTTATGCCAGTTAAGTTACATAAGTTAATGAAACTTGAGTCAACGAACCTTAGACTAACTTTCAGCAGTGACCACACTATGCTATGTCTACATGAGCTTCTGCCTGTCATGAACCTCCATTGCCATAGCATCTGCCTGTCATTGGTGGATTACAGACGTTGATGGGCGAGTGCTCCCCATCAATTTAGCATGTCTTCACCAGACCTGCTAAATCAATCCTGCTTCATTGATGGCAGCAGTGCTGATTTAGTGCAGTACTGAAGACAAGCCCTAAATCATGCAGAGGCAATTCCTGAGGTAGCTAGAATATAAGTAATATAGGAGTTTATTCAATATTTATAATACAATATATTACTATAATACTCAAAACAGGAACAGGGCCCTATTGACCTAGATCTGGTACCAAGAAATACATAGACCCAGTCCAAGTCTTGAAGAGTTCAACATCAATACCTTAAATTGCACCTAAAAATGATTAGGGATGGTCTTTGGAGGACTCTTATAATTTGGTCCCTGCAGCATAACCCATTAAGCAAGCTGGCAGCCACATTCTGCTGATAAACATTCATAGCAGTTATAAAAGCTATACACATATTGTTTTAATTATTAAGATCGCGACCAAAATACATGATAAAACTAGTAGAAAGATCCCATTATGGTTCTGATTTATCGCACCTTGTTTATAAAGTGTATTAATGGACTAAAGGCAAGTTTGTGTCTTGATTTCAGTAATGAAGGAGATTCTCTCAGAATTTGGAATCCAGGGAGTCAGCAGCAGGTATTCTTTATATTTTTGTCTCTTTTCTTTCTTTTTCTCTATGGGAGAAGGCAAGGAAATTGAACATTTGTGGGGGGCTTTTTCTATTGGCTGTGCCTTTGACTGAGCTGGCCTCTGTATGCAGTACCAACTGTTTTCAGTATATGAATCATAAATATGTGATTAGCTGATTTGTGGACTGTCGCTCATCACTAATAATTGCCACATTTCAGGGAAAAAAACAGTGGCCTAACTAGGTAAATCAATTCCCTTGCTATCCAGAGAACAGCATTTCCTAGTGATGAGGTAATAGGCTGATACTCAGAGGAGGCTCCTATTATTCTGTGCTCTTAGTACAAAGGCAGCCTCTCTTTTACTCTTCTCCTCTGATTTATCTGTGCTGCAAAGCCATGGAGGCTATGTTTACATTGGCCGTGTACCTGTGGATGATAGGGACATAGGCAGCAAAGACCAGCAATTTAACACAGAGAAAGACACCTCCCAAAGACTGAAGAAGAGAGGACAGCCACCACTCTTTTCTGTTCTTTCATGGAGACTGGGGGGCGGGGGAGGACTGCTTTCTGAATCTCTACTTTCCCTTCCCTCCCAAAAGTCAGAAGAAGGAATGTTGACTGTTGAAAGTGAGCTCTACTCTATAGGTTCCTGAGGAAAAGGGAAGCACTAAAGAACTCTTCCGTTCATCATAGAAGCCAGAGAGTCAGGGGCTGCAACATGGGACTCTTTCTCCTTTCAGTAATAAAAGTAAAATGAAAGAAGCTGATGCAGAACTTTTACCACCCTACAGGGATGGGTGTGTGCTAGTCTGGGTATATATTATATTTTCTGTCCCTGTGTAATCAGGGTCAAGGAGAGCATTCTGATGGGGTGCCCTAAAATTAGGTCAGGCTACTCTGAAAGAAGGTTGATGCCTTTGGCTTAGCTCAGCTGCTGAGCAGATTTTTGGGGATGGTTACTAACTATGTGGAAAATGGAATATAAACCAATTCTTACATAGTTATAATCACTTATAAACATGGTAAATGTTCACAGGAATTTACACACACAGTAAGATTTGTTCTCAGCCCTGCAGATTTCAAATCTAATGGCCAAACCTTGCTCTCCTGTGAATACTCATGGGTGTAGTGTGCTTATTAACAATTTTGTCCCCTTGAACTAAATTGGTATTCCAATACCTGACTTCAAATAACTTCCAGAACAACCTAGAGAAAAAGAGAATTCTCTTTCTTTGCAGCTATTTTTGTTTGTTTAGAAATGTGTTTAGTTTCAGGCTCTTTATTAATGCTATGATTTTTGTGTGTGTATATGTAGGTTTACTCCCACCAAAATACCCAAAGTGAAATATGAATTAACAGCATCACCTTTTCCTGCCAGAACAGAGTCCCCACCTGCGATCCCAGTAAGGCTCTCGCATCATCTTCACTAGATCCAAGGGGATTTGGTTTGTGTTACATTGGAGCTGTGGTTTTATCCAGAATACTTAGGATATGTGCCTTCACCTGAAAGTTAAGCAGTAAGGCATTACAAGATGTGATTCATGCTGTATGACGTTACCCCTCAGATGCCCTTGTGGGACAAAGCTAGGGCACGTTTCCTGAATCTCTTGGGCATTACATTGCACCTTATTGTACCTCAGGGGTATTTACAAAAGGCTTCTTCCCAGAAAAAATATTCCTAGTTGTGTGGGGGTTTAGTTGGTGGTTTTATTTTAGTGTGGGCATTATATAAATCCTTCCACTTGGAGGGGAAAAAAGGCAAAGAAATACCGTATTTCCCCAACGATAAGCCGCCCCACATTATAGGCCGCCCCATTCTATAAGCCGCAGAAAATGCTCATTTATGTTTTAAAACCCTAAGATAAGCCGCCCCATGTTATTAGCCGCGGCGTTACTGAATTTACCAATCTGAAGTAAAAGCATCTAATTTGGCACGCCCCTGGAGGCCTTTGCATGTTTTTAGATAGGACACCCCATTTAAGCAAGCCGCACCCTATATGCAGGTTTATAAAATTGATGTATAAGCCGCGGCCTATCGTTGGGGAAATACGGTAAACATTCTACGGGCCAGATCTCTCTTTCACACACACCCTGACTGAAAGGCCCAACAGGGAGGAGAACTCCATAAGGTGACCCTGGCAGAGAATTTTGAACCAGCCCTCAAGGATCTGTGGAGAGGAATGTCTGGAACAGGAATTGTCTTACAGATATGACTGCTACATTGCTGCTTCTCCCAGCCCTAGGCCATGTAACTTCTGGCTGGGTTCCTGTGGGGCAGTTCAGTAGCTGCTGCAGAAGTGACTTGGAGGGACGTAATATAGCTTTCAGCTGCAGTGCTTCCGCCTAGCTGTCTGCAAGGCAGTTTGGTAATGTACAGTTCCTCAGAAAGCAGCACTTCCCCTCTTCTATTTCTTGGCCTTGTACCATGAACCCCATCAGTGCTTAATCCATGCAGTGCTCCAGCAGTGAATTAGGGTGGCCAGTTTTGATTGGATATATTCCTAGAAGTTTCATCACATGACATTATCTTTAATTCCTGGACACTCCAGGGCAATCCTGGAGTGTTGGCAATCGAAAGAAGCATCCATATTGCGTAAGGAAAGGGGGTGGGGGTGTGACAGGAAGGCCAAGGGCTCCTTCCTGGCTTTGGTTATATTAAGCATAAAAGTAAGAAAAAGGGATCTACAGAACCAGAATCCAGTTTAATCATATTAGTTATTCTGCAAGAGGTTTCTCTTCCTTTCTCCTTTGACTTAGCAGAAACAGGGTTAAACACTGAAGAGTTTCTTTTGAAGAAGCTGTTGAAGTGTTCCAGTATCTCCAAGAGTAAAAAAGAGAGCTATTAATTAAAATAAATAAACTGGAGAGAAAGCTCTAAGGGGACATAATGTATCTCATCTTTTCCACTTGACAGGTATATAAGCCTAATAAGACACATGAGTTTCCCCTTTTGGTGCTTAGGTTTTTATTTTTGCTTGGGGGGGGGGGGAGTTTTTGTTTTTTTTGAGGGAAGTTGGGGTGGGAACGTCTTCTTTAAGGTCCCAATTCAGTAAAGCTTTTAAGTACATGCTTAAATACGTTTCTGAATAGGGGTGGATAGTTGAACTGCATTGCTCCTTCCATCATCACTGTGCCTTCTACAGTAATTTCAGTGGTTATTTTCAAACTAGGAGCTAAGAAACTCTTAATTTGGTACAAGCCATTCAGGTCAATTTTATGTATTTCTTATGGTATCATAAGAAAAAAGTGAGTATATCAGCCTCATGTGCAACCTGCTTTGAAAAGTATTGCTACAATACAATTACTATAGAAACTATTTGCTGGAGGGAACAATTAAATGGAGCATATGTTCCTTAAATCACTTAGACTCATAGGGTTGGAAGGGACCTCATGAGTTCATCTATTCCAACCCCCTGCTAAAAAGCAGGACCACTCCCACTAAATCACCCAGCCAGGGTTTTCTCTAACCGGGCCCTGAAAATCTCCAAAGATGGAGATTCTACCACCTCCCTAGGTAGCCCATTCCAATGCTTCACCACCCTCCTAGTGAGAAAGTTTTTCCTAATATCCAACCTTGACCTCCCCAGCTGTAATTTGAAACCATTGCTCCTTGTTCTGTCCTCTGTTACCATCGAGAACAGCCTAGCTCCCTCCTCTTTGGAGCACCCCTTCAAGTAGTTGAAGGTTGCAATCAAGTCTCCCCTCAGTCTTCTCTTCTGTAGACTAAATAAGCCTAGTTCCTTCAGTCTCTCCTCATAAGTCATGTGCCCCAACCCCCTAATCATTTTTGTTGCCCTCCGCTGGACTCTTTCTAATTTGTCCACATCCTTTCTGTAGTGGGGAGCCCAAAACTGGACACAGTATTCCAGATGCGGCCTGACCAGTGTTGAATAGAGGGGAATTATCACATCCCTCGATCTGCTGGCAATACTCCTACTGATGCAGATTAATATGCCATTGGCCTTTTTGGCAACAAGAGCACACTGTTGACTCATATTCATCTTCCCGTCCACCATAACCCCCAGGTCCTTTTCTACAGTGCTGCTGCTTAGCCAATCGGTCCCCAGCCTGTAGCAGTGCATGGGAGTTTTCCGTCCTAAGTGCAGGACTTTACACTTGTCTTTGTTGAACCACATGAGGTTTCTTTCAGCCCAGTGTTCCAATTGTCTAGGTCTCCCTGAATCCTGTCCCTGCCCTCCAGTGTGTCTACCATTCCCCGCAGCTTGGTGTCATCTGCGAACTTACTGAGCATGCAATCTATCCCATCATCCAGATCACTAATTAAGATGTTGAACAGAACCGGCTCCAGGACTGACCCCCGGGGCACTCCACTCGTTACTGGTTGCCAACTAGACATCGAGCCATTGATTCCTACCCGCTGAGCCCAGTGATCGAGCCAGTTTTCTGTCCATCTTACGGTCCACTCATCCAACCCATACTTCCTTAACTTGCCGATGAGAATGCTGTGGGAAACCATATCAAAAGCCTTGCTAAAGTCGAGGTATATCAGGTCGATGGCTATTCCCGCATCCATAAATCCGGTCATCTCATCATATAAAGATTTCCCAGATTACCCAAAAATACCATTACTTAACAAATAAATTTTGGGGTTCTTAACTTATGGAACAAACTATTTACTTATTGATTTAATTGCTAAGTAAATATGTTGCTCAGTAAAGGAATTAATTTCTGTTATTGACTAGAAATTACTAAACATTATCAGTCCTTCAGCCCTGACATAGATTATGCTGATCACAACATGTCTTCCTTTCTTTTCTTCTCCTGGCCTTTCTTCTCCATGTGCAGCCATGTCTTTTCATGACAAAATCTTCCCATCTCCATGGAGGTCAGCCGAGTGGTCATTTCAATTATCATGGGTACCACTCAGTCACAGCTGAAGTCCATCAGCTGTCAGTGAGCCTAGCTATATGCCCAGCCCATCGCCTTTTATTGGACCTCAACATTATACTACCAGTTATTTGTGGAATGGATGCATTATTTTACTACTATTAATAATTTCAGTGTAGGATTCCTGCACTCCCTCTCCCCCCACTTTGTGAGAGTGCAGATGATTTGAGACCAAACTGCAAAAGAATTTCAGCCCTGACTCTGAAACCAGCAAGACAGTCTACTGGACAGACTGGAACTTAATAACTAAATCTGTCAACAGAATTAAATGAGGAGAATTCATAGCAGAACCAATTTATTGCTTGGAACAGAAAAGGTAAAAACACTGCTGAGTAGAGACAAGGTAGGAAAATGTGCAAATAAATGACTTGAGTAAACCAAAAATAATAACTAGCAATCTCCTATGAAATAATGATCAAAATGAGTGTGTGCTGTAGCAAAATCTATCATTTATCATCATCACCAAGTGGAAAACTAAGGCTATGTACACACGATCACTTTATTGCGCGGTAAGCCTCCTTACCGCGCAATAAAGCCAGTAGCGTACACACGATCAATTTCCCTGTTGCGCGGCAACACCCTCTTGCCGCGCAACAGTTAAACCACTCAAACGAGAGTGGTAGCATTACCCCGGAACAGCTGTTCCACGGTAATGCTCGTGTGTACTCATTTTGCGCAATAGACAGCCTCCGGAAATGTCCCAGAGTGCCAATCGAGGCCACCCTGGGACATTGGAGCTGTCAAATATGTCAATTTCACTGCTCTAGCAGAGCAGTGAAGTTGACTGTTATGGGAGCTGCCAAGTTTGGCGGCTCCCCTGGACTGAGCTAGGGGGCTGGCTGCCACCCAAAGCCCGGGGCCTGAGCTAGGAGGCTGCAGGGCTTCGGGTGGCGCCGGGAGCTGCCCCTGCCACCACCCGAAGCCCCGGGGCTGAGCTAGGGGGCTGGCTGTGGGCAGTGCATGGTGGGACAGGTGCCCACCATGCACTGCTCTTGTATCGCAAAGGAGCGTTCACACGGGTGAACACTCCTTTGCGATATAAGGAGAACGTGTGTACACACGAAAGCGTTATATTTATAGCGCTTTCCTTGTCCCGCAATAGCTTATTGCGGGACAAGTTTGTCGTGTGTACATACCCTGAGTTGTAGTGTTCAAATTGTCATTGGATTTATAACACAGCTGCCGGAATTCTCTGAATGAGCCACTATTGCTGTGAGCAGTGTTATGCAGCCTAGGTGGGTATTTGTTGCTGTGGTTCAGCAGGTCCCTGCTGGATTTGAGAGGCTTTGTTAAAGTCCAGCCAGGTTCAGTAAACATCAAACCAAAAACTTCAAGATCATACTCCATGTTCCTTTGCCAATAGTTTAATTTTTTTTCATTCAAAATTAAACCACCAGGAAATTGTACACATAAAAGTATCATAAATGGATTGTTAAAAATGAGTAATCAAACTTCCAAAAGAGAGGAAATGCAGTGTAAAAGTTGGAAACTTGAACTCTGACTCATTTGCTAATTCCTTGTTAATGTAATGCAAACTTGGTTTTCTTATAACAGCCCTGTGTATAGCAAAGTTTGATTGTGCAGAAATGCACAAGAAAGGGGAGAGGGAACATGTAGTAGGCCAGGCTGGTGCCTTTAAGGTAACTGGGATCTGACTGACACCCGTGCTCTCCAGGCAGAGATGTAACTGAGAAGCTGTAGCTTAAAACAAGGAGCTTGATTCTTGTCAGGGGTGTCAAACATGCTGCCCACAGGCCAAATGTGGCCCACGCACCTCTTCCATCTGGCCCATGACTGTACTTGGTAGTACCACACTCTCTCCCTGAGAGAGAGAGAGAGAGAGAGAGAAAGAGAGAGAGAGAGATCTCATATACCCAGCACTCCATAATGCCTCAAGAGTGTCAGGTCTCATGACATCACAGAGCATTGGATAACTGAGATTTCAGTTCCACAAACACTTTTGACTATTTGGTCAGCCTTGATTGGATCTATTTGACACACAGGGCTTTCAGGAGCCTTATTAAGGCAGTGCACAATTAAGCGCACAGTTCCCAGGTGAAGTGCAAAATGGAAAGTGTGCTTGAGCCCTCCTTTTGCTGTTTATGATGTATGCAGAAGTCCTGAAAGCTCTTCCTGTCTCTTTGGCCCCCTCAAAAAAATCTGCACATATTTTTTTTCCTATTAAAACCATCAAATCTCATTTCTTACAAGAGGATAGGTCCATTAATGGCTATTGGCCAGGATAGGTAGGGATTGTGGTTTTCCAGAGGTTGGTAATGGCTGACAGGATGGATCACTTGATGTTTACCTGTTCTAGTCATTCCCTGTGAACCACTGTCCACTGTCAGAAGACAAGATACTGAGCTAGGTGGATCATTGGTGTAATCAATTATGGCCATGTTATGTTATTTTCTTTATCTTTGCTGGAGACTAGGATACTGTATCACTTTCATTAGTTCTGTCTCCTAACATATACTTGAAAGAAAACTCTTTGTTAACAATCCAAGCAGAACTAGGGGGGAGAGAACTTCAGTTCACTGGCCCTCCAGCTGAAACAAGATAAAACAAGAAATTCTTGATATTTCTAAGATGTTTGTTGTTTAAAAGCAAAGAAAGAAAGAAAGAAAGAAAGAAAGAAAGAAAGAAAGAAAGAAGCCCCGTCAGGCAGCCTTCATCATAAAAAAGCTAAAGAATACAAATATGCATTTCCTTTTATAGTTCTTGAAGCCTCAACTGATCTACAACTCAAACCAAGTTTGAAGGAAAGTGGTCCACTAAGTTTAAAGTTATGAATGTTAGCAAGAGATTCAAATTAACACCATGAAGATTTAAATTGAATATCAGGGAAAACTTCTTTCCGGTAAGCCTGATTTTAAAGCCCACTGAAATCAATGGGAGATTTTCCATTGACTTCAATGGAATCTGGGTCAGCTCCAGTGAATTCATTACTTTGAGATTATTCCACAGACCAATGTCTTGCAGTAGGAAACTTTAATTAAAATGTCTTATCATTGTTCCTTGTTTCTGAGCTCCACTCGAGGTAGCAGTGTAAACAAAAATGCCCCCAGTCTCTAGTATTCTAAGTAAAGTTAGGGAGGAAACAGACTTCCTGTTTCATAGGAAATTCTGAAATTTTACAATTTTTCTGTTTTGAAATGGGACAATATAAAAACAAATTGAAGTCTTCAAAATTTAGTTTCCTGGATAAATTGATTTCAGGTCATTTGAAAAGTTTTGTTCTAATTTTCACTTATATTAAAAATATTTAAATAAAGTTATTTCAAAATGGAAATCTGGAAACTTATTGGAAGGCCCCATTCTATTTTCTAAATGAAAGTTTGTTGAAATCTATACAAATGTTTCACTTTTGGCAAATTGACATTTTCTGTCACTAACTTATTAACACCAGTTGTTGCCTAATCCTTTTCAATGGTTAATAATGCTTGTATTGAGTGCCAATTGATCTGATTAATGATTTGATGGCAATAGGGTTCTTGTCCCAAAATTACGCTTTGCAGAACTAAAACCAATGATTTCAGTATCTTGTAGGGAACCTCAAGGTGTATAGCAAGGACACTCACACTGAGGGCAAAGTAAAGCCTTAGATATTTTTATTAAGATTAAAATTAAAGCCAGAAAAGCTCCAAACAGTGCAGATTGTTGTTTGTTTGGTACATTTAATATAATTTTCAGAGTAGACACTAGGAAGCAATCCTGCACAAACAAGGAGCTGGGCTAGAGATAATCTATCAATTATATCTTTTCCGTCTCTATTTTCTCTGACATGTCTAAATTGTAAGCATGAATAGGGATCATTTTCTGAATTTGCCAGGGTGCCAAGTATATTTAAAGCTAAAATCTAACAAACTAGGTTTGCCAACTGGGTAAGTATTAATAGAATAACCTCTTTTTATTGAAACCAGGGAGCTTTAGCTTACCAGTTTCAATTCTGACTCTTTCCAGGTCAACTCTTAACTTGAACAGTGTTTCTTAAATCAGCACACTTGCTTATTCTTAGCCAGCCAGCAATTTATTAATTCGCCCAGAACAACTGTAGTATACAATCAACAGTTTACCACTCAAGTATACACACACCCAATGTTCTAGGTGTATACTATGCACACACTACAGTCTTGCAAAAAATTATCAGAGTTGAGACTTGACAGTTATACTGAGGAACAATGTAAATTACCAAGATTCTTTTTACACTTATTTATGGTCCTTAATTATTTAGTACATAACACATTTGTCACACTTCCAAGGATACACTTGTTTTTAAGGCCATTTGAGGAGTATGGCATGAATGAATTGGTCTGAAAAGTACAAGTGTAGCATATTAAAAGCAATTGTTTAAAGTTATTTTCAATCTCAATTGGACTATTGTGCTTGGTTTATAAAGGATTTAGAATAAAAAATATGGCTACTTGAAAGAAACCATTAGATAGTGTAGACTCAATGGCTGCGTCTACACTGGTAAATTAAGTCGACTTAAGCTTGCTTAAGTCGACTTAATTTACCCTGCGTCTACACTACAGTTTCCTTAAGTCGACTTAAGCAGCTTGCTTAAGTCAACTTAAGGAAAATAAAGTTGACTTAATGAAAATTAAGTCGACTTTATTAAACCTCCTTTCAACTAGACCTAAGGCTTAATTCAACTTTTTAAAGTCGAATTAAGCCAGTGTAGAGGTGGGGTAGCCCTAAATCGACTTAGGGCTACCCCAGGACTACACCAATGCCCTCCCTGCCGGGGGGGCACAGGAGGAGCTTGGCATGCCCCCCAAAGGGCAGGGCAGAGCCCTGTGTGATGCTGTCTGGATTTAGGGAAGCATTTATGATACTATTTTCTATTCATATCTCATAGATACTATAATCCATAGGAGCTATGGCATGTTTGGTATCAATAGAAAGGTAGTAATTTGCTGGGAATGATTATATAGTTTATGTCTAGGAATTGTATTTGTATTAGAAGTTAGGAATTTGGTATTATATCTATACTTTAACTTGTGTGATTCTGGTGAAATGCCCGAGACAGGTGGCTGTCAACAACCATTGTCTCCTTAATGGCTCATCAGATTTCTCCTTGGGCCCATTGTAACTGGGAGTCTGTACAACCATTGTGTCCTTAATGTTAAGGAAGCTCCCACCTACAATGGGCCCAGGGAGAAACCTGATGAGCCAAATTCCTAACCTTTCTATTGATACAAAACATGATATAGTTCCTATGGATTATAGCATTTATGAGATATGAATAGAAAATAATATCATAAATGCTTCCCTAAATCCAGACAGCATCACACCATGCTCACATGCCCTGCCAGGGTCCCTGTCCCCCTTTGCACCCCACACAAGGGGTGCCCCCCCCCACCACCATGGACCTGCCCAAGATCCCCTAACCCCTAGAAGTCGACCTAGGTGTCCAGTGTGGATGCTCTAGGTCGACTTTGTAAGTTCCCCTTTAAGTCCACTTTAATTTTAAGTGTAGACGCACTAAGTCAACTTAACTAAGTTGACTTAAATTCGACTTAGTTAAATCGACTTAGTTAAAGTTGACTTAAAATTACAAGTGTAGACATAGCCAACCAGATAATATACAGTTGTTTATGTGAAAGAAATAGAAGGGGTAATACAACCTCTGAATTGAAATCTCACCACTTCTTAGCTCCTTACCACAGGATGGGGGAAGGTCATTTCCACAAGGCTGGTCTGGGCGTCAGTTATATACAGGATTCTGCATCATCTTCTTGAGTTCAGTCAATTCTCTTGAGCACATGGTGATCTCAGTTTATATTCCCTAGTTTCAGGGCTAATTAGAAGGGGCCACCCTATGGTTCCTGTTGAACATATGCCAAGTAAGTGCTCAGATTCCAGTTTAGTTTCTCTGCTTTAGCCAGCAACGGAGTAGAGAACATAAGAAAAGTGGTAAACAGGCATGACACATGGCATGATCTTTTGGGGTATTTGGAAAATGACCTTTTGGGGTGTCTGAAAAATAGTAAAAGTACTTCACGAACCTTCACCACATGATGTTCCAGTTGCCTGAACAATAAGCTAAACCACAAAATATAGATATAACATGTGTCATGGTAACAACCTTAGACAAGTTTGTAGGTGACTTTTAAGAACAATCAAATGTCAAAGCAGCAAGTGAACAGGATGTGGTTAGGTTGTGCTGTCTCCTCCCTCTCCCCCTCTTCCCCTTTTTTCAAAGACCTGCTTACAAAAAGGCAATTGACTGCTACTGAAAATGTTAAGGAAAAAGAACAGCATGTAAATATTGGCCAATCTGATTGTGTGGAGAGAGAGGAAGAGAGAGAGAGAGAGAGAGAGAGAGAGAGAGAGCCTTCTGCAGTCTGAAGACTGACCTCATCCTGTACTGAGGGAAGGTACAGAGCAGACGGCCTCTCTGGAGCAGAACCTTGAATGGCCAGCAAGATCCATTTGAAGATTCTAACAGTGGTTGGTGAGCTATAACATTGCTGCTGTATTATCATTTATTTAATCAGTGCTTAGCAATTATAGTGCAATAGGTTAATAAAGTATGGTGTCTGTATCAGATGGCTATGCAGTGCTTTCATGGAACCTGTTTATTCCTTTTGTGATGTAGCACTACGCCACTTGCGGGGTGGTTTTATTAAGTTGATTTCAGATCAACTGAGTGTGATTACTCAGTTGATCTGGAAAAACTGATCTGACAGTGGCAACTTTGCCACCATCAATATAGACGTACCCTAAGTCAGGGAGCTCCCAAGTTTAAGCAAAATTGATAGGTTGGGGGTTTTTGATTTTCTTTTTCTCAAGGAGGCTCCAGGGTTGGAGAAACTAAGGAAAAACATCTATCTTATTCAGAGAGCTCCAGTAGATGTATAACACATTTCTTTAATCCTTTTCTTATCAGGGGCATATTTCAGTTTGATTCACTTCAGGGATGGTATTTCATTATTAGCCTTTACTATTAATTGGGATCCCTCTTCCTTCTTTGGCCTCACCCCTCCTGTTTTAAGCAATCCTTGGAATTTGTGAAAATTGCAGATGACGGTTTCCTAACTTGAAAAGGTTTACAGTCAACCTGAGGGAATTCTATAGCAGATCTTGTCCTAATTTAAGGAAAAGCTCACAGAACTAAAAACTAATGGTAGCTTAGCTACAAGTGATCATGAATTAATCACATTTACAATGTGCAAGCAGAATAAAGTCCAGATCAGAAATACATATGTTTGGTGCTTTAATAGGGCTGATTTCACAAAGTTGTAAACAATTATGAACTAACTCAGCTGGGAGGAAGAATTTAATTAGAAAAATGTGAATGATAATTCAGAACCTTTAAGAATGCCTTAATAGATGTCCAAAAAGCCACAATCCCACGAGTGAGGAAGAAGGCTATGCTCATTAAAAAACAACTCGGTTTAGCAGGGAAGTGAAGACAGCTATAAAATAATAAAACAAAAATAATAATGTATAACAAATGGAAAAACTATAAAATTAATAATAATGAATATAAATCAGAAGTTAGGAATTATAGAAAATTGCTAAGGAAAACCAGAGGACACAAGAAGAAATCTGTAGTCAACAGAGTTAAGAACAATAAGGAGTTTTTAAAAATATATTAGGAACAAAATGAATCCTGACAATGGTATTGGGCCACTTCTAGATATACATGAAAGAATTGTCAATAATAATGCATAAAAATCAAAAGTGTTCAATAAATATTTGTGTTCTGTGTTTGGAGAATAAAAGATAATGCAGTTTCATGATAATGGGCATGATAACACTCATTCCATTCCACTAGAAACTCTGGAGAATGTTGTCCAAAGTTAGACTTTTTAAAATCAGCTGATTCAAATAATTTGCATCAGCTCATCAATGGAAAAAAGCTAACGTTGTTCCTATTTTTAAAAAGGGTAAATAGAATGACCCAGGAAATTATATGCTTGTCAGCCTGACATTGATTCCAGGAAATATAATGGAGCGGTGATATGGGAGCGAACTATTAGAGAATTAAAGGAGAGTAATGTAATTAATGAAACAACATATTTTATGGAAAATAGATTGTGTCAAATTAATTTGATATCTTTTTTGAGGAGATTACAAGTTTGGTTGATAAAAGTCTTAGGCTATGTCTACATTTAAAAAGTTAAGACTTAACTTTTCAATTGTAGACAGCGCCTTGGCTCCCCACTGAGAAAGGAGCTGTGGCTCCTTTCTCCCCAGGACCAACGGGTCAGAGCAAGAAGGGAGCCGCACTCCCTTCTTGCCGGGATCCGCGTGGCCATGGGGAGAAGAGAGCAGGGCTCCCTTCTTGCCGGAACCCGTGTGGGTCTGGGCAACAAGGGAGCACAGGCTGGAGTTCCCTTCTTGCCCAAACCTTCGGGTCCCGGGGAGAAAGAAGCCGCAGCTCTCTTCTCAGCAGGGAGCCAAGGCTCTGTTTACAATTGAAAAGTTAAGTCGACTTAACTTTTTAAGTGTAGACATAGCCTAAGACTTTTATCAAACAAACTTGTAATCCCAACTTGTAAACCCATGCGGGTCCAGGCAAGAAGGGAGCTGCTGGGGTTCCCCCTTGGAAGTTCCCCTGTTTGTGCAGTGCCGGAGAAGACAGCCACCAGCGCTCCACGGACAGGGGAACCTCCGGGGATCCCCTGTCCATGAAGCGTTGGCAGCTGTCTTCTCCGGCACTCTGCAGACAGGGGAACTTCTGGGGATCTCCTGTCTTTGGAGTGCCAGGGAAGACAGCCACCAGTGCTCCATGGACAGGGGAACTTCCAGGGATCCCCCATCTGTGGACCACTGGAGAAGACAGCCGTCAGCAGCTCCCAGGACCGGAGAGCCCCAGGGAAGAGAGCTGCCAGCTGGGGCTCCCTTGTCCCCAAGTCACGGCTCCCTTCCACCAGCCCTAGGTTGACGTAAGGAATTAAGTTGACCTAGGGTGACCACACTGGTGTTAGGTCGACTTAATAAGGTCGACTTAGACCTTAAGTTGACCTAACAGGCGGTAGTTATTAAGTCGACTTAAGGATGCCCTTAAGTCAACTTAATGAAAGTCCGGTGTGGACATGGAGTAATTTAGGTTGATTTAAGCATTCTTAAGTTGACCTAAATTGCTAGTTTAGACATAGCCATAGTGTTGACATAATGTACTAGGATTTCTATAAGGACCTTGACTAGGCACTACAAGCTATTTTGATTCAAAACCTAATTTTACATTTTTCTACCTCAGCATACATTAAATGGATTAAAAATCTGGCTAACTGATACATCTGGGAAGCACGTTCCAAAAGGGTAGCCATGTTCGTCTAGTTCAGCAAAACAAACAAGGAGTCCTGTGGCACTTTTAAAGACTAACAAATTTATTTATCGCATAAGCTTTCGTGCAGAAAATCCCACTTCTCTGAAAAAGATTTGGGGTCTGTGGTGAATCATCAGTTGAACATGAACTCCCAGGGTAACACTGTGTCCAAAAAAGCTGATGTGCTCGTGGGACACATAAATAGGGGAATCTTGTAGGAACAGAAAGGTTGTACTACTGTTGTGTTTGGCACTGGTGAGACTGCTGCTAGAATCTGGTATCCAGTTCTGATTCCCAAAATTCAGAAAGGATGTTAATAATTTAGAGAGGGTTCAAAGAAGAGCCACAAGAATGACTAAAGAATTGGAAAACATGCCATCTAGTGATAGAGTCCAGGAGTTCAATCTTTTTAGTTTTATAAAGAGAAGGTTAAGGGATGACTTGATTACAGTCTGTATTACCTGCATGGAGAACAACTATTTAATAACTGGCTTTTCAGCCTTGCAGAGAAAGGTATAACACGACCCAATGGCTGGAAGTTGAAGCTAGACAAATTCAAACTGGAAATAATGTGTAAATTTTTAACAGTAAGAGTAATTAATCATTGGAACAATTTACCAAAGGCTGGAGTGGAGTCTCCAACAAGTGCAACTTTTAAATCAAGTTTGGACATCTTTCTGAAAGATATGCTCTAGGATTCATTTTAAAGAAAGTTATATGGCCTGTGTTATATAGAAAGAAAAACTAGATGATCACAAAATGGTTCCTTCTGACCTTAGAATCTATTAATTTCTTTAAATATTTCAAAGGTATACCTTGGTTTACATCTTTTGTGTCAGACAATTCCTATTACTTTGAGAATGCAATAATTATTTACAATAAAAACCAACAAAATCCTATATAATCTTCTAAATTTGGAGAACATACTGTATACATTCTTTGATTATACATAATTTCACATTATTTATAACTTACAATAGAACAAGAGATATTTTCCACATATAGAAGGCTATAGATCTGATTCATTTGGCAAACAAATTGTGCAACTTCCAGGTGGGAAGTAAAAGGAAAGGAAAATTTCAAGGAAAATTATGTTTAATTTATAATTTGGGGTGAAAATACATCATTTGGATTTCTTGGGATTACAGGTATTTGACCTTCAATCTTACAGCTGCATTTCCACTTTGCTTAACTTGCAGCTTCCCCACACATCTCTTTCTCCTCTCATAATGGACAAGGGTCACTGCATAAGAAAGCAGGGATTTTCCTTCTTTAAAGGAATGAATTGTTAAAGGACCACCTTTATACTCTTTGAATTGAATTGACCTTGTTAACTGCCCTTCATGTTGACAAGTTCTAAAAAGTGTATCCCTATTCCTCGTTCAGCAAAACAAGCAAGGAGTCCTGTGGCACTTTTAAAGACCAACAAATTTATTTATCACATGAACTTTCATGGGTGAAGTCCTACTTCGTCAGATGCTAGAAAAGATGCTAGCTTCTGAGAAAGTGGGACTTCACCCATAAAAGCTCATGGGAAAAATAAATTTGTTAGTTTTTAAAAGTGCCACAGGACTCCTTGCTTGTTTTACTCTTCACGTGTATACTTTCGAATTGCAACCTCACCCTTCATGTGTATATATACCTAGCATATTGCAGTTTTCATTTCATGCATCTGAGGAAGTGAGTTAGAACTCACAAAAACTAATGCGCTAATAAATGTGTTAGTCTTTATAAGTGCCACAGGACTCCTTATTTGTCTTGCTGAAACAGACTAACAAGGCTACCTCTCTGGAAGTTGCCACTCTTACTTGTGTGGTAGATAACTTAAACAATTAACCAACAAGAATTCAAGCAGCACTACCTTTATTAATCGCTTTTTGCAAAAAGAGGGTGTCCATAGTAAATAGGGCACACCTTTGAATTGAACTTTACCATTATTTAAACCCTATACCTGGCCGCAAGATCCCTCCTCTCTGTTCCAATTGGGTCAGAACAAGAGAGTTCACAGTTTTCCGAGTCCACCTACTACATATATCCCCTTAACATGTTTCCCCCCTACTACATACATCCTATGACCATTATACATCCTATGACCATTATAATGAGCTATGACCCCTTTAGGGGTGGTAAAAGTAATATTCATGAGTTCATTAAGCATGTGTAAAGAAAGCAAGAGTTCAAAAGTTAGAGGTAAACAGGTTATGTTAATTTCACATTCCTGAAGAACTTCTATGCCATACATTCTTTTGTCTTGAAACATTACTCCTTCCTGAGGAGACTAGGGCTTCTCTTTTGTTTTGTTTTCCGTACCCTGCGTCTACACTACAGTTTACTTAAGTCAACTTAAGCAAGTTGCTTAAGTCGATTTAAGGAAAATAAAGTCGACAATGAAAATTAAGTTGATTTTATTAAACTTAATTTTAATTCGACTTTAGGCTTAAGTTGACTTTTTCAAGTCGACTTAAGCCAGTGTAGACCTGGAGTAGCCCTAAGTCGACTTAGGGCTACTCCAGGACACCACCACTGCCCTCCCTGCTGGGGGGGGGGTCACAGGGGGAGCCTGGCATGCCCCCCCACAGGACAGGGCAGAGCCCTGCCCACCCTGCCCCTATGCCCTGCCAGGGTCCCTGTCCCCCTTTGCCCCATTATACCCACGTACACTTTGGGAGGGGTTCTCGCATTGCTGTACGTCAGTGGTTCCCAAACTATGGCCCGCAGGGGCTCTCAGAGTGGCCCTCCACTTCCCTTCCACTGGCTGCAGAAGGGAGCTGCTGCCTAAGGACCCAGGCAGAGTGCTTTGCTGCGAGGAAAAAAAATCAGGTTCCTTGCTGCAGCAAAGAGGATGGGAGATCAGCACGCCGCTCCTCCTGGCTGTAGCAGGGGAGCACAGCAAAGTGCTCTGCTTGGGTACCTAGCTGCTGGGGTCCCTCCTGGGAGGGAATCACTGGGAGGGAAGCTGCCTAGGGACCCAGGTAGAGTGCAGGAGGCTACAGGATGTATGTGGTTTCCCTGCTGCAGCCAGGGAGAAAGGAGAGTCTCCTCGCTGATGTCCTTCTGTCTGGCTGGAGATGTGGGGCGGGGTTGACTGCTGGTGGAGACTAGCAGCCCTTCAGGGTAGTAAAAAATGTATCTGTAGCCCTAGAGTCAAAAAGGTTGGGAACCACTAGTGTAGGTAATCCACCACCCTGACTGACAGTAGCTAGCTCAATAGATGAATTCTTCCATCAATCTAGGGCTGTCGACAAGGGATGCAAAAATTAGTTTAATTAAGAAGCCATTTAAATGGTCTAAAAATAAGCACATTTAAATGGTTAAACGTTGGTAGTGGGGGCAAGCCGTGCTGGGCTCTGCTCCTCACTTCCAAATGAGAGCTGCTAGCCGCTGTGGGAGCTGGGCAGCTCTGACAGACCGGCAGCTGAGCTGAGCCCAAGGGCAGCTCTCCCAGCCCAGTCAAACTGAGCGAAGCCCAGTTATCCCTCGCTCCCTCTCCATCCCCGGCGCTGGGAACTGCACCTCCCAGCAAAGCCTCCCCACCCACTTCCGCAGCAAGTCAAAAGCAGCAGGGCAGGGCGAAGCACAAAGCTTGGCCTCTGGGCCAGCTCTCCCCGCCCCCATGGCAGAGCAGGCAGGCCCAGGGGCAGGGCAGGGAAACAGAGCTCAGCTTCTGGGCCAGCCCGTCCCAACCCTGGGGCAGAGCAGCCAGCCCAGAGGAGGGGCGGGTATGCAGGGCCCAGCTTCTCTGGGCTGGCCTGTCCGCCCCAGCACGGGGCTGTGGGGGAACGGGGGCCCCGCACAGGTGATTGTCCTTGGGCCCCGCCCCACTTAGGGATGTCCTGCCTACCAGCTGCTTGGGGCTCACTTCATTGTGCTGGGCTTTGTGCTTCCCTGCCACTGGGGAAACTAAGCTGAGGAGCACGTCCCCCACCCCACAGCTCACCTCCCTGAGCCAAGCCCAGCTGCAGCTCACCCTCCCCACTGTGGCTCCATGTCTCCTCAGTGAGGAGAGCCAAACCACACTGGGCTCCTTGCCTCCCCACCAGCTGCCCTCGCTAGCGGGGAGCCAGTCCCACTGTCATTCCCTTATCCCATTCCCAGTTTAAACAATAATCAGCTGCTAAAATGTTTAAACAGCTGATTACAGTTTAAACAATTAACCTTTTACATCCCTATTGTCGACTGAGGTTAGGCCAGCTTAACTGGGGCTATGGGGTGTGGACCACATTCACTGGTGTGGACCAGCACGGCTACAACAGTACATACAACTTGGTAACTTTGTTCTTTTTAGCTACGTTGGGAGGGAGAAAGAGGTTTCAGTAGCAGAGTATAAAAAATTCCTTTTGAGGAGATTAACAAATCTCTTATTTAGCAGTTTTAGTTTCTATTCTTGGCAAGAGGAACTCCAGACCTTGGCTGATCTGTGCTTAGACAAATTGTCTCAAATGGTGTGAGCCATTTTCTAAGTGTCTTTACTTCTATAGTGGATCCTATTTTGAGATAAATAGAGATGGAATCGCTATTTTTTATTTCTGATGGCCAGAAGTAATCAGTAACTGCTGATCATTCAAGGGATATCTGTTCTGAATATCCCTTACAAGGGTCTATTTTATATTTATTGCCTTCCATGCAATCAAGCTCCAAAGGGGTGGCTGTGTTAGTCTACTGCAGAAAAACAGAGTCCTGTGGCACTTTTAAAGACTAGCAGATTTATTTATTGCATGAGCTTTCATGGGAGAAAGTCCCATTTCGTCAGATGCTTTGAAGATGGGAAATTTACAGAATGGGAGGAAATTAAATGCAGGGAAGTGTATGACATAGGATCAGTCAGGCTGTAACAGCAAATCAAAATAGATGTTAGGATTCAAACTCTGGGGAACAGCACATAGAGGAAGGTGAGGTCAAATCACCTGTTGTAGTGAGAGAAAAATCCATAGTCCCTGTTTAACCCCAAGGCAACTGAGTCGAATTTGCATATAAATTTGTTCTTCATCTGTTTCAGCACAGCTATTAGCAAGTCATCAATGGAGTGAGCAGAGAGACTGAAGTGTTCCCCTATTGGTTTTTTAGTACTGCAATTTCTGATGTCAGATTTGTTTGCATTTATTCTTTTGCCCAGAGACTGTCCTGTTTGTCCAATATATAAAGCAGAGGGGCATTTCTGGCACATGATGGCATAAATCACATTGGTGGATGAGCAGGTGAATGAGCCCTTGATGGAGTAGGTCGCTTGATTTTGTCCTGTGATGGTGTCTTTAGTATAGATATGAGGGCAAAGTTGGCAGCGTGTTTCTGTTGTTTGATCTGTAGTAGCTGGTGAGTATCCACTTACGGTTGGGGGGTTGTCTGTAAGCAAGGAGAGGTCGGTCTCCCAAGGCTTGAGAGAGTGAGGGATTGTCTTGAAGAATAGGCTGTAGATCTTTGAAAATGTGATGAAGAGGTCTGACTTGGGGGTTGTAGGTGGTGACCAATGGCGATCTGTTTTTTTTCTTGGGTTTCCCCTGTAGTAGTTGACTTCTGGGTACCCGTCTGGCTCTGTCAATCTGTTTCTTTACTTCTGTAGTGAGTACTGTAGTTTTAAGAATGCTTGATAGAGATCCTGAAGGTGTCTGTATCTGTCTGAAGGATCAGAGCAAATGCGGTTATATCTTAGGGCTTGTCTGTAGACAATGGATGCTGTGGTGTGTATTGGATGAAAGCTTGAGGAATGTAGGTAACTATAGCGATCAGTAGGTTTGCAGTATAGGGTGATCTTTATGTACCCATCACTAATTTGCACTGTAGTGTCCAGAAAGTGGATCTCCTATGTGGAGTATTCCAGGCTAAGTTTGATTGTGGAGTGGAAATTGTTGAAATCTCTATGGAAATCTTCAAAGGCATCCTTACCGTGGGTCCAGATGATAAAGATGTCATCAATATAGCGTAAGTAAAGCAGAGGTGCTTTGGGATAAGACGCCCCATCATCTAAGGCATAGGCAAGCTTACAGCAGGATTATCTGGCTATGTGGACTCTCTCCTCAAACCCTATGCTATCAACACACGTAGCTATCTGAGAGACACTATGGATTTCCTGAGAACTTCCAGAAAATACCATCCTGGCCACTATGTACCTAGAGGCTTTTTACACCAACATTCCAGATGGATTACAAGCCATTAAAAGAACTATCCAAGATGATGCCACAGCAAAACTTGTGGCTGAACTTTATGACTTTGTACTCACCCACAGATTTCAGATTTGAAGATAATTTATACCTTCAAGTTAGTGGCACTGCTATGGGTACCCGCATGGCCCCACAATATGCCAACATCTTTATGGCCGACTTAGAACACTTCCTCATGTCTCATCCCAAAGCATCTCTACTTTATTTATGCTATATTGATGACATCTTCAACACTAAAAAACCAATAGGGGAACACTTCAATCTCTCTGCTCACTCCACTGATGACTTGCTAATAGCTGCGCTGAAACAGATGAAGAACAAATCACAGCTTCAAAGAGAAACTGCAGAACTCAAATTTATATGGAAATTCGACTCAGTTGCCTTGGAGTTAAACAGGGACTATGGATTTTTCTCTCATTACAACAGGTGATTTGACCTCACCCTCCTCTATGTGCTGTTCCCCAGTGTTTGAATCCTAACATCTATTTTGATTTGCTGTTGTAGCCTGACCTGATCCTGTGTCATACACTTCCTTGCATTTAGTTTCCTCCCATTCTGTAAATTTCACATCTTCAAAGCGTCTGACGAAAGTGAGATTTTCTCCCACGAAAGCTCATGCGATAAATAAATCTGTTAGTCTTTAAAAGTGCCACAGAACTCTGTTTGTGTATTTATTGTTATGGAACAGCTATCTTAAATTTCCCATTTTCTAAGCAAGGTCACAGAAGGAAATAGACATATTGTATGAAGTAACTTAATAAAATGTGTTAAATGACATTTTTTTTAAATGCGGTACCATTAAAATTAGTTAGCATTACACTGTGATTTTAATATTCTCAAAACACCTTTCTTGGAAAAACAAAAATGAAGACAGAGAAAGCCCTAGAACTGCAAGAGAGAGAAAGAGAGAGAGAGAGAGAGAGAGTTCCTTTTATTCTGGCTTCATTTTGGAGTAAAGAGCCTTCATTTTGGAATGCAGAGTTTCTCTGAAGTGCATTAGTAAGCTTTCACAAGTTAATTACAAATATATAAAGATCATTCTCTTGCAAATATTTAAATCCTTCTCACTATATGTTCAGCGTTCAGACGATCTGTGTGTACCCACTGTATTTAGTAGATTATTTCACACCAACCAAACCATTAAAAAGATATTATTTTATATTTTGTTTTGTTTTGGAGGGAGTTCAAGGAAGGAAATATAAGATCATGGATTACATACTTTAATCAACAATACAGATGCATTTGTAACCATCACAGCAACTGTAAGGGACTCTTGCAGTTCAAACCTCTGGCTTTGATTCTGCAATTTGTGGATGGACCCTTGCCCCTGTGAGGACCTTTCTTGATTTTAATGCAACTCTCTGTAGGGGTTCACCCACATGGAGTTCATTGCAGAATTGAGGCCTTAACTCCTAATTCTGCAAACATTTATGCATGTGCTTAACTTAAAGACCATGGGTAGCCCTGGTGCAGCTAAAGGGCTGTTCACCATACTGAAGTTAAGCACGGGCGGACTCGGGGCCTACATCAGCAAGGCTGCATGAGAATATTGCCATGAAACCTGGTAAAATTGCCTAAATTCACATTTTTTAAACTTATCCTGCTAGAAACGCTACCATGTTCAAATTGTGGTGTTCCCTTTCTCTTCTTGCTGCCAGGGAAAGGGGTCTCTAACTGGACACTTGAATGAGGCCTGCTGAGGCCTCACTTAGGGTTCCTACATGAAAACAAGCTGCAATCCTGTGGATCCTATGTTATAGCATGGAAATCTAATCTCTCCTTGGAGTATCATGGATTCTCAAACTCTATATAGTATAATTCTTTCAGGAGCTGTTCTGCTATTGCTTCTCCTCCCCAGAGTATGCAGGCTCCACACATATCTCCACCCCGGGAGGGAATGAAAGGAGTCAAAGAAGTTGCTGCTTGGAGCAACATTAATTCCCTGGAAGATTTCCAGGAAATTTTACAATTTGTGTGGGTAGGAGGGAAACTGGGCATGTTTGGGGCTGCTCAAGCAGTGTGCCCTCCTAAACCACAGATCTCTTAACATCTGGTATTCAGCTCAGATAATCCCCAATATATTTTAAATGGTGTGGTATTTAGAAAACAACCCAAAAAAACCAAAAAACAAACAAAAAAAACCCCCAACCCCCTCCCCCCCCCCGAAAACCAAACCAAACCAAACCAAACCAAACCAACAACACAAAAAACAAAAAACCGGAAGCCACCAACATCCGTGGAATAGAGGGTTTTTCATTCTGATAATTTCATGACTTGTTTGTTTATTTATACTAAGCACATTTCTACCCCACTCTCCCTTTTCCAATTTTTCACTTTTCAGTGAGAAAGCTGAATTGGTTCAGGCCATAACTGCTTTCCAACAGGAAAAGGAGGCTTACAACAAACAGTTCAGATATCAACAGCAGGTGGGTTTCTATATTTACAAAATATATGACAAAAAAAGGCTGTATGTTCATAGATGCTGTTTATTTCTTCAGCAATTACTTATTAGCAAGGTATGGGAACACATACATTAAACTATGTCCCAACACTAACTTCAATTTGCTCAGCTCAGGTGTTGATAAACTGGAGAGAGTTCAGAAGAGAGCCCTTTTCCAAATGAACAGATCTTGCTCCAAGGAGCTCACAGTCTAAGAGTATGTTTATAATTAAAACGTTACAGCAGCACAAACGCAGAGCTGCAACTGCCGCATGTCAGTGTAGATGCTCACTTCAGCAACGGGAGGAGTTCGGCTTCATATTGTTGTAGTTAATCTGCCTCCCCAAGAGGCAGTAACAAGGCTGATAGTAGAATTCTTCCATCAATTTAGCACTGTCTACACCAGAGATTAGACTGGCATAGCTCTGTCTCTTCGGAAGTGGAGAGACAGAGCTACATGACTGTAAATTTTCACTGTAGGCCAGCTGTACACCACTGGTTTCTCAATTGCAGTAGAGCCCAAAGATAGCCATGACCTCAAATGCCAGCAAGATGTAACTAATTTCCAAATCCCAAAGGGGTAGCCGTGTTAGTCTATTGTAGAAAAACAACAGAGTCCTGTGGCACTTTTAAAGATTAACAGATTTATTTATCGCCTGAGCTTTCGTGGGAGAAAATCCCACTTCGTCAGATGCTTTGAAGAAGGGGTAGCCATGTTAGTCTAGTTCAGCCAAACAAACCAGGAGTCCTGTGGCACTTTTAAAGACGCTTTGAAGATGGGAAATTTACAGAATGGGAGAAAGTTAAATGCAGGGAAATGTATGCCACAGGGTCAGGTCAGGCTGTAACAGCAAATCAAAACAGATATTGGGATTCAAACACTGGGGAACAGCACATAGAGGAAGGTGAGGTCAAGATGTACCTGTTACTAACTCCTTGTCTTTATTTAAATACAAATAGCACTATCTCTCAAATATCCATCTGTCTGAGATAAGCATGAGAATGAAAGGCAGCTGGGTGCTAAACCAGAGCAAGATAAGGGAAAGTGGGCTATTGAGGAAAGGGGAAACTTTGAAGACCAAAGACCTAACACCTATCCCCTCATCCTCCACTGAAGAGGACCCCAGATTGTTAAACTGACCTGCAGCTTCAGGCATTCCTCCTGGTTTCCTCACTAGTGCTGGATACAGAGATAGTGCTAGCCACTAAAATATCTTTATCCATCTAAATTAGTAACAAGACCACTTCCCATTTTATGTAACATAGACCAGGCCATAGTGATCCATGCCTTTGTCACCTCCACTATAAACTATTCCAACTCAGTCCTCTAATATTAAACCAGCTTCCGTTAGCAGTAGCCCGCTTCCTCCACGCCACTGGCAACTAAGAACAGTGCTCTAGGTCACTATTACACTGGCTCACGGAGACCCAGAGAGAACCTTTTAAGACCTGTTACCTTATGATAGTGCCAGCTCTTTTCTCTTGGCGATGTTGGCACCTCCCCAAGTATTTGCCAGCCACTGCCTTTTGCACTAAAACAAGAGGTAAAAGTGGGAAACTTTCAATCTAGAACTTCTTTTTTTCCCCCTCCCTAAATCCCTCCCTGGAGTTTGCAGGTGCTTTTTCATCTTGAGGACAGATCGAGTGAAACTTCACCACACATAGCAGCAGATTTCTTAATAAGGACAAGACTGATTAAAAACAGAAAGTGGAGGAAGAATAAAAAGGAAATGGTTTGGGTTACATAGCTACATAGCATGTTTCGCATAAGATAAATCAAATAAGACACTCTGAATCATGTTCCAAAAAGCATTCCACCCACACTCTGTCCCAAGGTCAGAGAAAGAAAGTCTAGCTCCCTTTCCTGTGTGCAGAGACTCTCTTTCCCTGCCCTGTCTGGGAATGCCTCCCATTATCCAGTGCTGTTTGCAGTGTTGCTGTAGCCTTGTTGGTCCCAGGATATTACAGAAACAAGGTGGGGGGGACAAACAAGGAGTCCTTGTTTGTTTTGCTGAACTAGACTGATATGGCTACCCCTTTGGAACTTGTCATCAAGGTGGGTGGAGTAATATTTTTTATTGGACCAATGTCTATTGGATGAGATTTCAAGTTATGCAGAGCTCTTTTCCAGGTCTTGAAGCTGAAGCTGGCCTTATAAAAAATATTACTTCACCCACCTTGTTTCTCCCATCATCTCTAGGGCATTCCCCATTCCCCAACAGATCCTTCTCTGATAACTTTTTAGTTATTTAAGTTTTTTACACAACAGGTTTTGGACTTGCTGCTTTCTTTAAGGTTTTGTTAAGCTAATGCCTAAGAGATGCCCTATTGAGATTCCAATGGCCTTTAATCATCACCTTTCAAAAGTTTAAGTACCCATTTGAAAGACTGTATTTCTCAGAGCAGTCTGCCCAGCAAGTAATGTGACTTCTTATGGGCAATGCAAACTGGTCACTGAGAAGGTCTGGCTGAGGAAGAGTCTTTCTAAAACTGAAACTCCCCCCGACCCCAGGTTACAAATCTTACTTTGACATGTTCAATCAATCCATCATCACAATTCTCCCATGAAACAGTGCAAGATATTGTATCTCACAGAGCACCTTTCTTTTCGTGACCTCCATCAACAACTACATTCCTCTGGAAGTACGAAGCTGCCACCTGCTAGAGTGAAGTTTGAATGAGTGAGGGCTATCTTAGCAACAAGCGAGGGCCAATGCTTTGGAACTCATTAATGGAGGAGATATGAATCTTATAGCCATTGGGATAAAATGCAGTGTTCACTTATTAGACTGTGCTTTCCCAGAGCAACTATACAAAGCAAAGAAAAATAGAGGCGGAAGAGGAGGGAAAAAGAGGCAAAAGGAAGAAGTAGAGAAGATGTAATAGGAGGGATATGAAAGAAACTGGGCAATGCATCATCTGAGACAGAAATTCTTGTCTCCCAAGCAGAGGCAGGTGTTATACTTGGATACTTGATAGATATTTTAGATTTCAGAAAACCCTTCCCTGAATCTATTTGAACACCAAATATCCACTTTTTAATCTTTTAGAAGATTGGCTATTTAGCAATTAGAATAGTAGCCTCTTTCTAAATCACTGGCTGTTTTAGTTCCAGAGGGGTAGCCAGTGGGACAATCACTGAATAGCAATCATCCCAGGAAAAGTAGATTTTTCTTACTGAGAAAGTTTAGTGCAAAAGTAAAATCCTGAGTCAGGATCAAATCCACATATGTTGTACAAAATATTTTTCAATTAATATTTGTGAAAAATTGAAAAGCAGTTTCCTTCTGAGCACCTGCTCCTCATTCAGCCACTCCTGTGTTCAGCCGACTACCCTCGTTCCCCAATGCTTTTTTATGAGCGTCTCCTCCACTCTTCCTGTCAGTAGTATAGACAAACTGTGAGTCCCAGGCAGTAACAAAAGCCCCAGCTTTCCTAGAGAAGGGGCAGCAGACATCAGATTACCCAGCCCTATTATTTTCCTTTTTAGTATGTTCAGCCCCTACTTCTGGCATCCCTATTGTCATAAACTGGCACAAGTCTCAGTGGAAACCAAACCAAATCCAGCTCTCTCTTTAAATTGTTGTGCTACTCTTAAAGATGACTTTGTATTTGATCACGAGCATTTCAATTGTTCCAGAAGAAATCTCTCTGCTCAATTTACAAAAGAAAAATATGTTCTAATTGCCAAGTCTGCAAACTCAGCCTTGAATCTGAAAATCAAACTGAATTCATCACCAGACATCACCAGTCACATTAAGACATCACCAGTCATTGCAATCCTGTATTTGGAACTTATTTAACCATTCCATTGATGCATGAGGTAGAATAAAATCAGCTCATTCCCTTAGTTTTGTTAGATCTGCAGGGTTAACAGGAGTAAGAAGTTGCACAGATTTATCTTAGGCCATGTACACACTACAGGAATAATCGCGCAACAAGCCCGTTGCACTTTAAAAGTCACGTGGTTTTTGTAGCGCAGGATCGTGTACACACTCTGCCGCTTGTGACGGAACAGAGCCCCCCCCCTGCAATTCGTGATTTCACAAGAAACCCAATTGAATTGTGGGAACCTATCCCACAGTTCCATCCATCCTGATTTGGCGCTAAGAATCCTGGGTAGAAGGAGAGTAGCGCTGAGCACCATGGGTAAAGTCTTGGTTTCCCATGGTGCATTCTGTTCCCCTTGCGTCACGAGAGTTGCTACTAGCAACTCGCGCCCATTTTCAACAGTAGTGCATTGCTTCCCAGAAGTCCTTTGGCAGCAACATGGATCCAGGTCTGATCTCGACTGTCGCCTTCAGCATAATGAATACATCTCGGCTGGTGGCACAGTATGCGTTCAGCTCTGAATCAGACCAGGATTCGGATGACCCTGGGCTGATGACTGCCATGCAGAACAACAGCACTGCATTGCTGAGCTCCTTCACAGAGCATCTGCACACGGTGCACTGCCGGTTCTGGTCACGAGAGACAAGCACCGAGTGGTGGGACCGCATCATTTTGCAGGTAGACTGTAGAGTGTGATGACCAGTGGCTACAGAACTTTCGAATGCGGAAAGCCACATTCATGGAACTGTGTGAGGAGCTAGCCCCTGCCCTGCGACGCAAGGAAACCAAAATGAGAGCCGCCCTCACCGTGGAGAAGCGTGTCGCAATCGCGCTGTGGAAAATGGCGACTCCAGACTGCTATCACTCGGTCGCAAATCAGTTTGGAGTTGGCACTTTCACAAGTGTGCAGAGCCATTAATCGTGTTCTGCTCCGGAGGACAGTGACGTTGGGCAACGTGCGGGAGATCGTCGATGGATTCGCGGCCATGGGATTCCCGAACTGTGGAGGGGCAATAGACAGCACGCACATCCCTATTCTCGCTCCGGAGCATCTTGCGACTGAGTATATTAATAGGAAGGACTACTTCTCCATGGTCCTTCAGGCACTCGTGGATCATCACAGGGTGCATTTCATGGACATAAATGCGGGGTGGTTGGGTAAGGTGCATGATGCTCGCATTTTCCGGAACATGGGACTGTACCAGAAATTGCATGCAGGGACCTTCTTCCCCGATGATAAAATTACTGTTGGGGATGTGGAGATGCCCATAGTCATCATAGGAGACCCAGCCTACCCACTGATGCCTTGGCTCATGAAGCCCTATACTGGAAATTTGGATCCCAACAAGGAGCGCTTCAATTACCGGTTAAGCCGGTGCCGAATGACCGTAGAGTGTGCCTTTGGGCGCTTAAAAGGCTGCTGGCACTGTTTGTACGGGAGGCTAGACTTGAATGAGGACAACATTCCAGCCGTCATTGCGGCGTGCTGTGTCCTGCATAACCTCTGTGAAAATAGGGGAGAGAAATTTCCCCCTTCATGGGATGTGGAGGCTGAGCGGCTAGAGTTTGCCTTCCAGCAGCCAGCCACTAGGAATATTGGGGGGCACAGCTGAGAGCTGTCCGCATAAGGGAGGGACTTAGGGTGCATTTTAGTGATGGGGACTCATAGGACGCATTGCATCACTGTGCAGTAGTGTTCCCAAGCACTACTGGGTGCTGATTGGGGGGTGGAGGGACGGTGCCGGTGGGTGTGTACTGCACTATGCTCGAATGAGTGAATACTAAACATGCAACAACTAATCTTATTGTGTATCAATAAAGACACTGTGCACAGTTCAAGTGATTCAATTTTATTATTATAAAACATTAAATATTTACAGTAAGCAGTGCCTGCAAAAGGGGCTATAGATGCATGTAGGTGCGTGTCTCAATGCCATAGCTTGGTGCAGGAGTGGATATAACATTGTACCAGGAGGGCCCTGGGCTTCAAAGAACTGCTTTGAGGGAGAATGGGACATGGGGGACAGAAAGTGTTGCTGTGGCTGCAGGGGGGGGCAAGCCTGGAGCAGCTGGGTCTGCAGACCAACCATGGTCTTCAGCAGTTGGGTCTGCTCCTGTAGGATGCTTATGAGGGCATCCTTCTGCTTCTGCCTCTTCACATTGTTTTCTTTGCACTCCTGCCGGCACTCCTGCCTCCATTGTCTAGTCTCCCTTGCTGATGCCTCGTTGGACTGCATCAGCTCCTGGAAGACATCCTCCTTGCTCCTGCGAGGCCTCCTCCTTATCTGTCTGAGCCGGTCAGCTGGCGCAGACCACCGACCGGCGAAGGTTGTTTCTAAGGAAAAATGAAACATCATAAGTAGTGTTATTGTTCTCACTTTGGTTAAGGAGCCGGTAACATGCTCTCCCGCCACATTCCGCTGTGCCCACGGGACAGGGCATTGCCGGGGACTGAAAGGGCTTTTGCAAAGGGAGGTTTGGGTTGCCGAGACAAGACACACAGCTCCGTGAACTATTTGCAGTGCTTTGGGCGATTAGTTCACATACGGCACTGCCATGGAAGCCGATATCTCGCTGCTTAGAGTGCCTCTGCAAGCCAGAATGCATATCCTGCATGTCACTGGTTTTCAGCCAGGACCGTACGCAGCAGGCTTGTGCGCAGCCATGGTTCCCGCTGCTGTGCTTTGCAACTGGTGAGGGAGAGTATCCCTCTATGGGGGAGGGGAAACAGTTGCTCTCCCATCGAATTTAACTAGGAGGCTGTGGAAGTACATCGAGGACACCTTCAGTGATCGGAGAGGATTTGTTGGCAATTACAACATGCATTGATACACTGCTCATGTAATGCGGGGTAGACCCCCCCATCCAAAAAAGAAAAGAAAGGATGAAACTCAAAACGCCTATTTCCTGCCCGCTCTTCATTTTCCCGCAGAGCTTATCCAGCTAGCATAAAAGCCACTTCTGATGAAACTTACCAGAGCTCCCCTCTACTGCCTCCGAAGGCAGTATGGAGAAGGAATCTGGGCAGCACGTGTCGGGTGGCGTGGAGAACAGCTCCTGGCTCCCTAGGTCGGCTCCACCGCTTTCACCCTCCAGGTCATCTTCCACCTCCACGTCCTCGTCAACGAATTGCTCGTCACTGTCTGCTCCGGTATCCTTTTCATGGGGGGTGCTGACATGTCCACAGGAGCTTTTGGGGTGGTTGTGGGATCCCCGCTCAGGATTGCTTCCAGCTCCTTGTAAAATCGGCATGTCGCCGGCGCTGAGCCGGAGCGCCGGTTTGTCTCTCTGGCTGTGGTACGTAATCCGCAACTCCTTGACCTTCGACCTGCACTGAAGAGTGTCTCTCTCGTACCCCTTCTCTGCCATGGCCCGAGAAAATAAAAAATATCGAAATTCCGCCGGCTGCCACGTAACTGTGCCTGCACAGCAGACTCTCCCCAGATGCCTATGAGATCAAGCACCTCGGCTGTGGTCCAGACTGGAGCACGTTTGCTGCGCTGAGCCGCCTTTGCTCTTGGAGTACACAGCTGCAGCTGCACTCCACACCAAGCAAACAGGAAGAGTGAAGAATTCAAAAATTCCCGGGACTGATGGGCGGGCGGGTACAGTCACGTCACAGCCACAGAGTGCAGAAGGAAGTGCAGAAGGGATGGAATTGGAATTCTGGGACATTTCCGGAGGTTTCATATTGCGCGGCAACCGTACACACACAAACTATTGCGGAACAGCTGTTCCGCAGTAGCCGCTACCACCCTCGTTTTGGTGGTTTACATGTTGCCTGGTAAGACAGCTGTTACCGCGCAACAACATGGATTTGTGTGTGGACGCTGTGCCTGTTATTGCGCAATAACGAGCATTATCACGTGATAACTTTGCAGTGTGTACAAGGCCTCAGTCAGTAAACTCAATTGATGTGACACTAAATATCCATTGGAATTAGGTCCATTAACTAAGAAGATGCCATTTTGCATAGTCACTTTTCAAAGCAGCAGGGCAATTTTCAGGCCCTATGCTTCAGAACCCAGTTCATACCAGTCATTACTTGGCTCACCTAAACCTTAAACAATGTCTGTACTGGGTATCCTGACAGTGAACTGGAAGGGCTGCCTTCCTTCTCCTCTGTGATGTAGAAGGTCTCTCCAAACTAGCCCCAGATAATATAGGGCAGAAGGCCACAAAAAGGGCACTGGCTTTCATTCACAAGTAGCACCATTTAGATTCACAGAACTGCTAAATATTATTCTCATGAGGAAGACTTGCACAGATGAGTAAGCATGTGTGGTATCAGACCCTGAAATAGTAAATCACTGCACTTGCCAAAGAAAACAATTTTCTACATAACCACTGGTTAAACAGAAAACTTAATAAAATTCAGTTTAGGGAGACCAAAGAAACTTAAATATCTCCTAAAGTTTATAAGTGTCCTAGGTTGTGAATATGCCTTTGACAGCTGTTTCCTGAAAGATGCACTGACTAGGTACTGGATTGTCTTTTAATGTATGTAATTGAACAGATAACTTTAAAGGCATACCATTCAATATACCTTTTAATTTTTCTTTGTTTCTTAAATCAGGAGCTACAAGAGATGCTAGAAAAGCATAAGGCCCAAAATGAAGCATGGCTCAAAGCCAGAGCAGAGGAGAATGACAAGGAAAGAAAAGAAATATATAAACTGAGGGTAAACTTTTTCAAAGTATTGTACAAATGTGTGTGTAACTGTAGATTACATTGGATCCTTTCTATGGGTGTGTCTACACTAGTAAATTAAGTCGACTTAAGCATGCTGAAGTCGACTTAATTTACTCTGCGTCCACACTGGCATTTCCTTAAATCGAGTTAAACTGCTGCAGGCTTAAATCAACTTAATTTACAAGTGTAGAAGCACCCTAAAAGTGCCACAGGACTCTGTTCATTTTTTTGCAATAGAATAACACGGTTACCCCTTTGGAACTTAGTCTATTTAATTAATTTTTAATTTAAATTTAAATAATTAATTATAATGAATTTTAATGCAAATTTAATTAAATAGACTGGTGGCCCCTCAGGGTTCTAAAAATTATATTTGTAGCCCTCGAGCCAAAAAGGTTGAGAACCATTGCAATAGGGAAACAGCAGAAACCTTTTTCCTAGGGCTGTGTAAGGTCAGGCAGGCCTCTGAGGTATTTGGAGGTAGGGCCAGGGACAGAACTAGTGAGCGGGTGCTGTCTGGAGTGTGCTGCTATGCTGAATCATTGGATTATCCAATCAGATGTGTCAACTCTGCATCAAATAACTTTAATGGCAAGGGGCGGCATCCAGTTGTAAAATGGTTCATGAATAAGAAACTAGCAGGGAGGGAGGAGCCCAGTGTATTGGCTGCATAGGGCCCTGGGCTTCTGGAAATCTCAGGAAGCCTGCTAAGTCAGGAGGCCAAACCCTCATTCCAACCATTACACAAAGGGAGAGCAAACCCAGCCTTCTTAAGTTACAGTCAAAGGGGAAACTCCACAGCTGAAACTTGGAAATTCCTCTTGCTATTAGGATGAAAAAAAATAGCTGGGGAAGAACGTGGCTCTGAGTTCTTACTTAGACACTACTCCCATGGGAGTGGGCTTTGAGCAAGGAATAACAAATGGTACTGTCATTATAAATTCTGTGGCACATTCCTGCACAAGGCCCACTCACACTTAGAAAGTGTAGGGCAAATGTCACTTGATTTGGCTGAAAGCTGCTGAAGAGATTATTTTGATAAGTCATGAGAGGTAGTTAGGTGATAGGTAAAGAGAAGTTATTCAATAGCTTTCAAGGGAAGCAGGCGCTCTCTGTGGAATCAGTCTGTGCTCAGCCCATAGATTTCCACACAGCAATCAGAACTGGAGGTAATGTTCTTAGAAATGACAATAATTCTTGCTGGGTCCCCTCTGAGGTTTCTGCTTAGTAGTGTCAGGGGAACTCAGCCTTCTGTTGCTGTGTTACTGGAGTGGGAGGGATAATAGAGAAACACAGGAAGCAGCCATCCATTTTCTGCCATTGGGGATCTGTTTGAAGTAGGTAGGCTTCATTCCCTGCCCACTCCAAGTTTAATCTGGCCTTAAGATTTTGTTTTCCACTTGGCAGTGATCTAGTTGAATTTTGCTTGTTTTATTTTTCTGAATTTCACTTGACTTGAATCTGGTTGTAGCTGTGTATCTCTACCACTTACAGGGTTTTCGCTTTGAGAGGGGTGGGGAGGAAGTGTTACATTTTAACTCATTCTTCATGTTCATTGCTAGCACTGGATGTTTCATCTAAAGCTTGGGTTTCCTGCTCTTTGTAGGAAGAGATTCTCCATGATCAGGAGAGGCTAAAAGAAGAACAGCAAAACGTTCATCAGCGCAATCAACAACTGCTTTCTATTATGCAGCAGTTTAAAGGAATGTGACCAGTCTGCTGAATAAAGCCTGAACCACATTGTGGTAGACAACTTAAACAATTAACCAACAAGGATTCAAGCAGCACTACCTTTATTAATCACTTTTTGCAAAAAGAGGGTGTCCATAGTAAATAGGCACACCTTTGAATTGAATTTTACCATTATTTAAACCCTATACCCGGCTGCAAGATCCCTCCTCTCTGTTCCAATTGGGTCAGAACAAGAGAGTTTACAGTCTTCCGAATCCGCCTACTACATATATCCCCATAACATGTTTCCCCCCCTACTACATACATCCTATGACCATTATAATGAGAAGTGACCCCTTCAGGGGTGGTAAAAGTAATATTTATGAGTTCATTAAGCATGCGTAAGGAAAGCAAGAGTTCAAAAGTTAGAGGTAAACAGGTCATGTTGATTTTACATTCCTGAAGAACTTCCGTGCCAGACATCCTTCTGTCCTAAGACATTCCTGAGGAGATTTAGGGCCTCTCCCTTGCCCTCCGTGGAGACCATCAATGCTTGTTAAGTGTCTTCCTTATCTTCTGTGGAGGCTACAATTAAGCTTGTTACTTACAACATGATCAGGATCATAGCAACACTACTTGAATAACTGATCCCTTATGTACTAATATAAAAAGATCCAGTTACTGTGCATGTTGAAGAACCATATTCATTTAGTGTGAATAAGAGTTAAATCTCCATAGGTTTCTTGTGAGCACTGGAATGATATCTCAATTAAATTTCCACCCACTATCTTTGGTGGATTTTCCATTTTGATTCAATGTGTTCTTTTCAGATTTTTGGAGAATCATCTCCTTGCCTTGTCTGAACCTAAAAAAGAAGAAAAGGCACTGTGGCTGACCTATGAAAGCTGGACCTGCAGAATTTTATTTCAGGGTCATGCAGTTAAGATTAGGATGTCATTCATTTACCAGAAGAACAGACGAGTTGTCAAGTAGGACATTCTTGTTACAAAATATTTAACTTTAAAAAAAAAAGTGGGAAAAACAAACTATCGTTAGTATAGTATGATTAGTCTTTATGTAAGATTCTGCTTACAGTTAAACTGGTGTAACTGAAGAGCAAGTCTATATACTTCATTGGAGTTACACTGGATTTATACAACAGGAAGCTAAGAAGAGAATTTTGAAACTAAGACTTGTATTGGAGGGATCAAATATGGACCAGGTTTAAACACTTACAATAATAAGGCAAAAAAAAAAATCACATTTCTTATGTGGGTAGGAGTTTTCTAAAGTTCGTAGGCATTTTGTTATCAACTTCATTAACAAAAAGGAAAGTTGTTTCAGTCATCTGATTCTTTATACCAAGCTGTTTCTCCTTTTAAAATTTCAGTGGGCTGTTTTATAACATCAGTTTTCAAGCAGAACTCCCCGGTGTTTAAAATCAGTGGGTAGTTCTGCTGAAAAACTGCTGGCACGCTATAACCCCACATCTTAGAAATTATTTTTTCAACAGACAAATTGTTAGTGTTTGTAGAAGGAGAAGTTGGAAATGTTACACCATATTAGTAATATTCACACCCAATTTCAGAGGTTATGTAGAAGTTAAACCTCTTATGCTTTGGTATATTCATGCTCAAAGCATAAGGGACTCTCAGCTGGTATAAGTTACACAAAGAAAGAAAGAAAGAAAGAAAGAAAGAAAGAAAGAAAAAGAAAAGTCCAAGTACGGCAGGAGAATTTACATGTTCTTATGTCCTTTGTTAGTTGATTTTCTTGATATACTTCTCTCTAGGTCCCTTGCCATGTGAGTTATATCAGCTCAGGCCTGGTCTACACTAGAAAATTAAGCCCGTTTAACTACATCATTCAGGGGTATGGAAAGTCCATACCCATGAGCAGCCTTGCTAAACTAACATAAATCCTTCTGTGGATTGCTTTAGGTCAACAGTGGAATTCTTCCATCTAGCTAGTTATCACCTCTTGAGATGGATTACCTATATGGATGGAAGAACCCCATCTGTTGGTATAGGCCAGTGGTCGGCAAACTTTTTAGTCAACTGAGCCAAATATCAACAAAACAGCGATTGAAATTTCTTTTGAGTGCCAAATTTTTTAAACTTAAAATATATAGGAAGGTACATTGTTATTAACTTAATAAGGGTATTCCTAACAATCTCAACAAACCTTTCTCAATTCTCGACAGTACATAGTTTTATAAGTTTATTGGTTTCATTCACTA
>ML685776.1:4647766-4730756 GCA_007922175.1 Pelusios castaneus | reverse complement strand
GGCTGGCCAGGAGGCTGCTCCTGCCCTGAACTTGCTCTTTCGGAGCATGCTCAGGGCAGGACATTTAAAAACTCCCCAGCCCCACGCCGCCTCTGGGTAGCCCGCACCTAAAGAGCCAAAGGCAAGAGGCTAAAGAGCCGCTTGTGGCTCGGGAGCCGCGGTTTGCCGACCACTGGTATAGGCGGTGTCTACATTGAGGCACTACAGCAGTGCAGCTGTAGCATTTTAAGTGTAGACAAGCCCACTGACTCAAGTGGCCCAAATTCAGAGGATTAAGTTACATAATGGTAAGTGGGTGTGAGTCTGAGTAAATCAATCTAAAGAAGTAGAGGACAGCTGGATTATTTTTCAGGTTTTGATTGAATGAGTTGCAGAAAACTAGCATTACATTTTGGTAACGAGTCCTTTAATGCAGAATGGCTTAAAGCAGCTTCCAGTTAATGTGTATAAATATTAAATTCCAAATACCATAAAAAATGGTTACTATAGCACTTGGCCCCCAAAACTGAACAAGGTGCTATTCAGCCTCTCTAAGTGTCTTGCTGTTTGAATGCTGGGATATCTCTCAGAGGAGGCTGCTGATTAAATAGATACTTACAAGATACATTTTTATTATACTGCAGTGAAATGCACAGGCATCAGTTCTGTGAGGAGGAATTCTCAGAGGCTTAATTCCTCTTCAGACAATGAAATCTCAGAAACTGTCTCCCCAGTGTGTGAACAGTTGCCAAGAAAATATACCACATTCTTTACACATTCCAGTTTTTACACGGAATGAAAAAATTAAGGGGTCTTCACTCTCTGTATGAAAAGGTTGCTTCCAAGCTTTCCAGATTACCAGTAACAGCAGGAGAGTCTAGACGGCATCCATCAAGGGCAGCAATAGCAGCAGACAGGAGACGCAGCAGAGTCATTTGCCCTCTCAGACACACTCTCTTCCCTTCCATTTCCTCCCACTCCCCTCAGTTAGCACTAGGCTGGTGAGCCGCCCTTTATGATCATCTTGCCTTCCTACAAGCCCCCCAATGAAGGGTGACCAGAGAGCTAGTTGAAAAAATCAGGACAAGGGTGGGCCTGTGTAAGAAAAAGTGCCGAATATCAGAACTGTCCAATTTAAATTGGGACGTCATCTGGTCACCCTACTTTACCCTAACACCATCCTCTTTCCCCCTTTGCAGTTTGCTACTTCCTCCATTTCACATGGTTCCTCAGTGGCCTTGTTGAACTTAGAAAATGAAAAAACTAGCAGAATCTTATTCAGGGAGAAATTATTATTATTATGAGAAAAACACAATTATGTTAATAGCTAATATCTTATATCTACACACACACACACCACGTTCTGCTGTTGGTCATGTATAAGTTACGAGTCCTGATTGTTGCTTGAGATTGTGACTATTGTTCACAGCTCATTGCAGCTATCTGGCCAGGGAAGCTGGGCAGGAGGAAGAACGGGGGTCTCTGCCAGGCACACAGCTGTGCACTGAAAATCTATGCCATTTCACCCCTCTTTTATATCTTTTAGTCCATCGTTCTTGCTGTGTCAGATGGCCTCAGGGTACTGTGTGACCATGAGTCATTAGTTAATGGCAGATGTGGCTTTGATTTTGTTCTTAATGGGGCTTTTTGTCTCTTTCTGTCTAGGGTGGATTCTGTTTGCTTTTGCAGGGTTTGTCTGCAGGTCATTTTGTTAGTGACAGGGTAGCATTGGAGACTAATCCCATCATACACACACCCCCTTCATTCACACATCCAAACTAAATTCACATACCTAAATGAAGTTTCAGAAAACTTAACCTGGGCAATACAAAATGAAGTAAATAATTTAAAATGGAGGTGTCGTTGCAATACAAAATGAGTTAAACAATTCAAAATGGAGATTTAGTTACAACATGGAGTTACATTAGACTTTGATTATGATGTTAAAGAAACAGTGAATGAATGAGCATGGTATTTTTATCAATGAATAATGGGCATTATTCCGGATATTCTTGTTGAAAGCGATTTTATGGTGAATGGTATTGTATCTTTAGCGCTACAGCCTCCCCCTCCTGCAATATGCTTCCCCTCATCTTGCACGGTCCACCTTGCCTTGTAGTTCACTGCCTTTATAGGGCCAAATCAAGACCTGGGGGCAGCCTGGGGCTTCCCACCCTTGTGCCCCACCCCCATTGACCTCTGTGCTGGGGCGGGAAGGGGATCTGGGGCCCCAGCCAGTGCTACAGAGGGGGAGTGGAGCGGGCCACACCATGGGTTGGCGCAGCTGCAAGGGGGGGGGCATGAGCATGGGCAAATTAATGCATGGACCTATGGGACCCATGCCCAGGAGTCCACACAATGTGGGGAGTGAAGCCACCCTGGGCGGGAGGCTCTCCTTTCCCACCCTGCCCCTGGGCCGGCTAGTCTACCGCTGGGTGGGGTGGGGCCAGCTGCCGTGCAGTACAGCAAGCTGCCCTGCATGTGCCAGTTGACCCTGCCGCCCTGGGGGACCAATCAGCCAGGCTGGCCCCAGCTACCCCCACCCCCAGCGCTGGCCCTCCTGCAGGGGGCAGGGCCCTAGACTGCAAGGGGCTGCGGCCACAGGCGAGGGTGGACAGGGTCCCACACAGAGCCCACCGTGGGGGAGGCCCAGGGGCCCCTAATCCATCTCTGGTTGTGGGGAGGGCCATACTGCTGTGGGGGAGGGCTGTGGGCTGGCACAGCTGGGGGGGCAGGGTCCACATGCCTGGGAGGGGTACAGGGGGCTGCAAGCCAGTGCTGCTTCTGGAGGTTGGGGGTGGGGGCCAGAGGCAACAGTACGCTTGCCCCATTTCCGGGCTGGCTGGTGAGGCTGGCTGGGCCAGATTTCTGGGGGGCCATGGGGCCCCCTTTTAGGCCAGAGCCACGGGCTGCAGCCCCTAAAGTCCTTGCCTTAATACAGCCCTGCCTTCTAGTTTGTTACCTGTCTCCCGAGTCCCACCCCATCTAAATTTCCTGTTTGTTTGTTTCTTGCCTCTCTCACTCTGCCCACCCCCTTCTCTTGCTACTTTGTTACTTGCCCTAAAGCCTCTCTCTTACTTACTGTATGTTCTGTGCCTTCACTATTCTGTCTTGCCCCGGGCAAGTTATGCATTCCTGGTGCTTGTGATTCTTCACCCCATTTTGTTTTCATCTCCCATCACTGCACCCTCTCACACATACATCTGCCTCTTGCCCCCAGGATAGCCTGTTTCCCCAAAACTGCCTGCTATGACCCCAACTTTTTGTGAGTTTGTTTTAATTCCCCACCACCAGCATCTTCTGTTTGTACACTCCTGCCCCCACAAATAGTCTAGTGAGAAAAAGCCATTAGCCTCCCTTTTTCCCTACTCCCATCCTTCCCTTTATCATTTCTTCCTCCCACTCCCATCAGCTGTCTCAATGGCAGATCCCAACTCAGCCATGTATAAGGCTTCTATGCTTGCAGCTTCATCCATTGGGGAAAAGATAGAGGAGTTAGAGAGGAGGATCCCTAGTCACTATTATTACCCCATCTTGGTTTTCTCTTCCTACATCCCCGTGGCTACCAACACTGCTGGTGGTACCATCAGCGTTTTTCTCTGCGACAATGGCAACAGCAGGGAACCTACTTCCAAAACTCCTCCCATCAGTAAGGGAACCCCCTTAGTCAGCAAAAGGGACCAAGGGAGGAAAATGGGAACCGTCCACCTGGAAGGCTCCTCCCCGGTAGCAGCTACTACTATCCTGACTCCACCATCAGCCAGGGTTCCTCCTCACCTAAGAACACCAAGCAGGGAACTGGGAGGTCAGATGTCCAACTCACTCCCTTGGAATCATGATGGCTTCCACTTAACTAAACTGAGTTTATGACACAGATATGTTGTCAAAGGCTTACTAGCCTTTTAAGGAAAACTGGTCTCAGCCCAGTGCTTAATTTGTAATGAGAGAGGCAAGGAGGCTCAAGCAATGATTCACTTTGGGCTTGCCATATCAGTTATGAGAGGGGCCAGGGCTTTGAACTGCCAAGCCTAGAATCACTGCACAAATTAAGCCCTGGCTCCGCCTCACATGTAAGATGTTTGGATCATCTCCCCAGCTGGAGAAAATGAGTAAAGTCACATGGCAGGCAGGTCATTAAACCAAATCAGGCCTTCTGGGTTGGAGGATAAAAGGAGAAAACACAAACCCTTAAGCGGGACTGGGATGAGTAACTGTGGTAAGTTTGGAAGACTCATTGGCTATGTCTAGACTTGTAAAGTTAAGTCAACTCTGTTAAGTCGACTTAACAAGGTCGACTTTAAGTTGACTTAAAGTCAACCTTATTAAGTCGACTTACCAGAGTGGCTACACTGTAAGTTGACTTAAGTCGACCTTGTAAGTTGACTTAATAGCCATCCACACTGGCTTTAAGTCAACTTAATAAGGTTGACTTAGCACTATTCCCTGTCCATATTGGCTTGAAGTTGACTTAAGAAGTCAACTTGAGGCTTAAGTTGACTTTCAGAGGTGGTGTTATTAAGTCAACTTAATAAAAGCTCAGTGTGGATGCGTTGAGACTTGCCCACGTGCTCAGGGTTTAACTGATCGCCATATTTGGAGTTGGGAAGGAATTTTCCCCCAGGGCTGATTATTTTGGGCTCTGGGGGTTTTTCGCAGGGCATGGCTCACCTACTGGTGAATTCTCTGTATCTTAAAGTCCTTAAATCATGATTTAAGGAGGTAAATAACTCAGTCATAGGTTAGTGGCCTATTGCTGGAATGGGTGGGTGAGATTTTGAGGCCTGCATTTTGCTGGAGGTCAGACTAGATGATATTACTGGTCCCTTCTGACCTTAAAGTCAATGGGTGCGTCTACACTTGTAAATTAAGTCGACTTAAGCTTGCTTAAATCGACTTAATTTACCCTGTGTCTACACTACAGTTGCTAAAGTCGACTTAATGAAAATTAAGTTGACTTTATTAAACCTCATTTTAGTTCGACTTAAGGCTTAAGTCGACTTTTTCAAGTCGACTTAAGCCAGTGTAGACCTGGAGTAGCCCTAAGTCGACTTAGGGCTACTCCAGGACTCCCTCACTGCCCTCCCTGCCGGGGGGGGCACAGGGGGAGCCTGGCATTCCCTGCCCACCCTGCCCCTATGCCCTGCCAGGTCCCTGTCCCTCTTTGCCCCATTGTACCCATGTACAATGGGGCAAAGGCTGAGCCCCCTGCCACTGTGGACCTGCCCAAGGTCCCCCTAGCCCCCCTAGCCCTTAGGTGTCCAGTGTGGATGCTCTAGGTCGACTTTGTAAGTTCCCCCCAAGTTGACTTTAAATTTAAGTGTGGACATGCTAAGTCGACTTAGTTAAGTCGACTTAGCTAAAGTCAACTTAAAATTACAAGTGTAGACATAGCCTATGAGTCTATGAGATTTAAGCATCCTTAAGTCAACCTAAGTTGCCAGTGTAGATGCACCCATTGGGACTTGGCTAGCCCAGAGGGGTGGATTTCTTTCTTTAATGACTCAGCAGGAGGACCAGATCAATAAGTCACTGCAGCAACCAAACCCGGCCTCAAGGTCAGAAAATCCAACCTAAGGGAGGCGAAGCTGAGGCATAGCTATCCTGAAGCCAGACCAAGTAGATGGTGTTGTATTAAGACTTCCTCATTAGATCAGAGGAATATCAAAATGGGAAAGGGCCATAGTGTGATAGCTGCTTCAAATTAAGTTAAATAAGACTTTAGAAAACTTTTCAAATGGTCCCTTCACTACCTACAGTCTTTCAAGGACTTGGACACCAAACTCTATAAAAAGCTAAAAACCAGGTTCCAATTTATTGCTAGAAATTAAGAAGCAAGATATAGTCTCTTTGTTGTTCTACACTAGAGGGCCTCAAGGACAGTGGATACTGTAAATACCTGATAAATCAGAAGGCCTATTGTCCACAAAGTGATTCTGATGAGAACTGCACATTCTTACAGACTTTCTGGCACTCACCCTCCCATCTTTAAGGACCCCTCCCAATCCCCACCCCAAATGTAGTCATAAGTTTTGATGTAATTAGAATGATTGGAGTGTTTCTGCATGTATGTTCGCTATTGGCCATGATCACTTCTGTTCTCTCTGGGTGAAATGATGTCTGTATTTATAAGTGAATAGATAAAAGTTTAAATAGATTGCTCAATTGATAAGAAATCATATATAACTGACCATTGTAACACCATAGCTTTGAAGCTGTGTACCAGACTTCCTGGACCATAAATAAACCTCTTCAGTATTGTCTGTGCTGTCTGACTTCATTGAGGAAAGAAGTCTCTTTCTTTACATTATAAATGTAGTAAAATAGAGTTACCAAAAAAAGCCAGCAATAAATATATTAATCTTAATTTTAGCTAAAAAATGGCCTTTATGGGTACAAAAGTATCTTAATGCTAACCTCAACCTACAGTGAGACTACTCTCACAAGCAGGAATCAAGCTCCAGTCGTTTCAGAGTTACTGTTATAGCTCTTAACTGAATAAGAGCTGCTAGGTGTGAGTTTTAGATAATTCTAGGAACGCTTATGTTCCTATGAGTATATCAAAGTCTACTTTTGCCTTCCTTCGTTCCAGAAAGGATATCTTGATAGTAACTCGAGGTCAGCTGAGCTGTTGGGCTCTCTTTCCTATTCTTGTCTTGGTAACAGAGGTTGCCTTTACTTCAGGATTGTCTGCTTCTGTCTGATATCCATCTTTGTGTCATTTTTGGATTTGGTTAACCTACTAATGCATAAATCAGTGACGCCCCACAACCCACTCTGTTCCTTGTGCTCCTTTTGTGTGTTATTTAATTGACCACTCCCCTAATGCTTTTAGGTTACAAAGCGCTATCAAAGAGGTTTTTATATCAAGCTAGCTAACTTGAATTAGCTACCTTCATGTAAAATCTTGCTGAGATAAGGCACAAGTATGATGTGGCACTACTTTGATGTAGTCAACACAATGACCCCGCATCCCCATTTGGGACTAGCTTCATCTAAATATATCGAAGTAAAAGCTACAGAGCCATGACTTGGTTAAAATTTTACATCAAAATAGCAATCTTTCTTTAAATACCCACATCTTACAGTGAAGATATAGCCATAAACTATTCATTGGCTATTCCACTAAATTACTGCTTAAGTAGCGGTGCCCTTTTTCAACCTGTGGCTAGTGGAAGTTTGGAGCCATTGAAATATTTCTGTTGGGCATAGAAAGTATGATAGTTAAGTATTTCTTTGCAGGGTTGTTTGTCCACAAACTGTATACAAAGTATATACCAGGAGTACCAAGAGCACTCTTTTTTTTTTTTTTTACCACTGACCCAAAAATCTCTCTCCAGGTTTTTTCCATCTTCAGATGCCATGTTTTCAGCCACTCTTCTTGGTTGCCTGAGTCACTATTTAATTCTTGTGTTCCGACTATGTTTCTCTTTCTCTCTCACCCAAAACATAAATCCCTCTTCACAGTCCAAAACTCCTCTGTGGGTTCACATAAGCCTTTTGTCTTAGGTCAGAGTTTATGATTAACTTACCCCTAGAGTTATGTGAGAGACAACAGGTGAGATAATACCTTTTATTGGTCCAGCTCCTGTTGGTGAAAGCTACAAGCTCTCAAGCTTCTCAGAGCTCTTCCTCCGGGTCTGGAGAAGGTAACGACTCGAGTGTCCAAGCTAAATACAAGATGAGACAAAGAGTTAAGCCTAAGAGACTCACAGCAAGTTCTGTAAGGTTAAAATGAACCAAGTGGCTGTTACCCAAAACTAAAACTCCTGTAAGTAAGGAGTATTTTCATAGACTACTGTTGACTCTGTAGTATGTGCATTTCTTTTGTTTTCAAGCTTTTTACACTACACCTACAGCAGCGTGTTTGCATGAGTTAATTCTTTCTTTAAGGCACAGAAAAGAACTCACAGCTCAGGAGATGGAGATATTGAGGAAGCTTTAAACCATGTTAACACCTTCTCAGTTCAGAGCGTTCCTTGGGAGTGAGTGCCCACTGGTATAACTAATACTGCTCCAATGGACTAAGCCTTCCTGGCTATGGGTAGCAGCACTGCTCAGAATCTCCACAAAACCTCTCCATCCCTGAGATAACCTCTTGCTCACAGCCATGCTCCTTGTACCTGGGATTGCAAGGAGGTCATCAGAAGATGGTTCCTCATTTCCTGCACCATGGAAATTGTCCCCTGACTGGATCTAGGGTTTTTAGAGCCCCTTTACATTATTCTGGTCCTTAGCTCCAGTATAAAGAAAGTAGGGTGATGATCTGTCTTAGCAAAAACACTTGTTTAGTACATGTTATGATGAACCTCTGCCTTCACTCATATTTTTCATTTTATTAAAACGGTGAGGGCCCCTTAGATGTAAAATCCAACATTTTAGTTATTTTAGGTTGAGTATAAAAATACGTCTGTATTCATTTTATTTTTATTTTTGTTTCCTATCACTTAAATGGGCAAAACAATTTTTTTAATTACCTTTTGAAATGAAAATCTGTTTTTTCAGGAATTTTAGAACAGATTTAATATGTTCAGCTATATTATAAATCCCTGGATATAAAAGTTTATAACAGAAACACCAAGAGGTGCTCACACTATAAATGTTACCAGGAAACTTTAATTGTAATAGAATTGTTAAGTTGAAACCCTTGTCAGTGTCTTGTGTCATCAAATCCAGAAATGTTTGATGTAATGAGAATTGTTCTAATTTCAAAGAATAGAACACTAAATTAGTGGCACAATGCAACCTGGTGACTCCTACTACTTTCCTTAGTAAGCACTTTATTTCCACATCTTTTAAAAGATGATTTAATTTCTACTAATCTGTATCCACAGCAGACAAGTACTTCCCCTTACATATGTTTATTTTAACAATAGCATAACTATTTTCTGTAATTATCAAAGGAAACAATCAGTTCTGATTCTTCAGATGAGAATCATGTAATCTAGTAAAATGATACTCTGATTTCAACTGTGAAGTATAAGAGAAGTATTTATTTTTTTTTATAACTAGTGGAAATAAATTCATTGCAGAGAACTTACTCTTACATATGACCAGAATTTCAAATATAAAAGTATTATATATTTTTACATTCCCATGGCTCTGGTCATATAAAGTTGACAGCTCTTGGCAAATTTCCTTGACTGTAGTGTCTAAAATAGCTACTGCAGCTCTCCATACTCCATATTCATTCTCTCACTTTTGCTTTATAACTACCATTTATTTCCAATAGAAGTAAAAGGATTGAGGAGACATCTTTTTTAAAAAAAATGAAGCAGTGGATTTCCCCACTGAAACAATATTTTCTGAACTTTTTTGGGAGAAGAGAGGGATCAATTTTTAAGTGTATCAAAAAATGTATGAAAAAAATCCTGAAAAATTAACAAAACTAACATTTTTTTTCTTGGGATATACTTTTTTCTTCCCTGGATCTACTTTCAATCTCCATCCAAAGATATTTCATATGAATAGTGAGCCTCATAACATATTATACTTGGACCTTTGGTGTGGCCAGTTAAAAAGGGTCTTTAATCAAGTCAAAATAAACTAAATTAGCTCTGCTAAGAAAACAAGAGCAAGAAACTGATTGAGAGATACGGCAAGTTCATAGCATCATAGAAACATAGGGCTGGAAGTGACTTTAAAGAGTCATCACTCATGTCCAGTCCCTGCACAGTGGCAGGACCAAGTAAACCTAAGCCATCCCTGACAGTTGTTGTCCAACTTGTTTTTTTAAAGTTCCCAATGATGCGGATTCCACACCTTCCTTGGAAGCCTGTTCCAGAGCGTAACTACCTTATAATTAGAAAGGTTTTGCTAATATCTGTCCCAAATCTTCCTTGCTGCAAATTAAACCCATTATTGTTCTACCTTCAGTGGACATGAAAAACAATTGATCAGCATCCTCTTGATAACAGCCCGCCCTTAACATATTTGAATACTTATCATGCGGTCCCCCCTTCAAGCTTCTTTTCTTAAAAACTAAACATGCCCAATTTTTAAACTTTCCTTATAGATCATGTTTACTAAATGTTTTATCATTTTTGTTGCTTTCTTCTAACCCTAACTCCAACTGGGGCCTTATCATTGCCAAGTAGAATAGGACAATTACTTATTATGTCTTAGATAAAATACTCTGGTTAATACACTCCAGAATCATATTAGCCTTTTTTGTAGCTCCATCACACTGAATGAATCATCAGTTTATGGTCAACTATGACCCCAGAGCCTTTTCAATAGTATTAACACATGCAGTTATTCCCCCATTTTGTAGCTGTAGATTTTTCTTTACTATGGATAGTACTTTGCACATATCTTTATTGAATTTCAGGTTGGTGAATTCAGAACATCTCAACAATTTTTCAAAGGCCTTTTGAATTCTAATCCTGTCCTCCAAAGTTCTTGCAATCCTTCTCAGCTGGGTGTCATCTGCAAATTTTATAAGCGTACTCTCTACTCTGTTTTTCAAGTCATTAATGAAAATATTGAATAGTACTGGACCCAGGACTGACCTCTTTGTGACCCCTCTAGTTATTCCCTCCCAATTTGACAGCAAGCCAGTTATTTTATTTAACATGATTTAAATGAAACTAATCCCTTTCCTGCTTGTTTTTTTATATTTTACTGGGGTTAAAAAAAACTTTTCAAGAGTAAAGAGATAAGAAAAAAAAAGTACAAAATCACAAATATGGAGGGGAACTGCATATGACAGCTAGATAACCAAAATGTACATACATAGGCCAGTCATCAAGTATCTGTATTATAAACATACAATCTGTTTTAGGAATGTCAGTTCTATGTCATGGATTCAGTCAATAGGCATATGAAAATATATTAATTCTTTCAATTTATTAAATAGATTCTGTCCTCTTGTTCCATGAACTGATCTCAGTTTGAGATTGGTGGCATGCATATTTTGGTAAACAAAAAAATCAATCCAACCACCAGCAATCAAGGTAGGAAGAAAAGAAGTCAGAAAGATAAATAAATAGGGTGGAAGGGGAAAGGAGAGTCATCTGTCTGCTGCCATCCACAAAGGATTAAGCAATGGTTTCGAAAAAGTGAGACCAAATCTTTTCAAATTTTTCTGAAGTTCTTTTCTAAAACATTAATTGCTCTAAGCTTCTATCCCTGGAATAAATCTGCTCTTCCATCTATGCAATATAAGATGTTTAGCTACAAGCATCATTCTAAAGTTTCCGTAAGTTGGCAACTTTCCAAGATACTGTGTAAATAAGCACAGAATTTCTCTAGATATTCATATGTTAAATCAGACTCTGTTCTTGCTCTCAGTGGCATCCTCATTGACTTCAATGGTGCAAGATCAGGCCCTAAATAAAGAAAGTTTGGTGTGGTTTTAACACTAGCAAAAATATTGTGCTACTTTAAAGAGAGTAGAAATTACAGGTGACAATAAGAAATCCTGGAGTTCTATGACAGTGAAATTGCTATCATCACAATGCTCTACTAATGTATCATTAACAGACAATTATATTTAAACTGTTTTTACTTGTATTCACATTTGTTCTTACATAGTTAAACGTCTTTAATAGATCAAAAGATTATTTCATTTTTAAAGGTATATTGAGAAAAAATGTGTGTGTCTGTGTGTGTGAGAGAGAGAGAGAGAGCTTTTTAAATAACAGCACTGATCCCCAGTTGCTTACCAGGAAGAATAGCAGATCCTCCCTTAGCATGATGTGTGACTTACTGAAAAAGAATCCTCAAGAATTAAGATTGAGTGTTACCCTCTACCACCAAGTAAATAATCATGAACGAAAACATTCTCAGAAGACCTTACTAGCACTTCTTGATTGTCCACTGTAGATGGATGTTGTCCTCTCAATGTAGAGATTCAACTAGGCCATACACTTAATACTAAGAGGGGTTGAAAAGTCTCAAATGAGAAGATAGAGGAGTGATAGTAAGGTTGCAATAGGGTTTTAAGCCAGCTTTCAAATCTCTCAAATCCAGATACAGTCTCCTGTGTCAGAATTGGATACTACTCCTTTAAATAACTACCAAGCACTCCCTGTCTATGGCTCAGCAGGCACCAGACACCTCCCAAAGCACCAGTGTCCGACTATATGTATGTAGTTAGGCCTTGCAAGTTATACATGTTTAGCATATAGTTATTTAGACTCTTCTGTGCCTGAGTGGTGCCTTAATATTATATTTGGGATAAAGAGCAAAAGGCTCTACTCATAGACATACATTTAAAGACTAGGAGGGAATCATTGTGGTCATCTAGTCTCACCTGATTAGCACAGACCATGGATTTCATCCAGGAATTCCTGCATGGGGTCCAACAACAGCCTGATGCAGCTGATTAATGAGAAAAATAACTTCATTTTGTATTTTTCTTTTTCGAATCTGAGGGTTTCCTTTTTTTAATGTGGCTCGTAATGCTCTTGTAAAGGGGTTTGTTGATTACTGTCTTGTCATTCTTGTGCAAAAACTGTCACTCTGCATTTCCTGGATTTTTGAATGTTTAAGGCCTTGTACACACGATCACTTTATCGCGCATTAACAATCATTACCGTGTGATACCAACAACAGCGTACACACATGCAATAGGGCTGTTGCGCGTTAACTGCCTTGTAGTGCAATACAAAAACCACCTCGATGAGGGTGGTAGCAGTTAACGCGGAACAGCTGTTGCACCTTTCCACTTGTATGTACGCTTACCGCGCAATGATTGGCCTCCGGAAGTGTCCCCGCATTCCAAAGTCGTCCTCTCTGGTCTTCCCCCCACCCACTCTGTGGCTGTGACGAAACAGTCCCCGCCCTGATCAGATTCCCGGGATTTTCGAATTTCTCCTCTGTTTCACTTCCTGTTCTCTTCATCGTGGAGTGGAGTGCAGCTCCGATCTTCAGTAGCAATGGCGGCCTGTCGTGGAAGACGCGCACCCCTTTGGAGCATGGCAGAGGTGCTGGACCTGATCAGCATCTGGGGAGAGTCCGCAGGGCAGGTGCAGCTACGCGGCAGCAGGCAAAATTATGATACATTTGGCATAATTTCTCGGGCCATGTCAGAGAGAGGTTATCATAGAGCCACTGTGCAGTGCAGATCAAAGGTGAAGGAGCTAAGAATAACCTATCACCGAGCGAAGGAGGCAAACCGCCGTTCGGGATCAGTGCCTGCTACATGCAGGTACTATAAAGAGATCGAAGCCATCCTCAGTGGGGACCCCACAACCACTGCAAAGAGTCCCGTGGAAACATTGGCCCCCCTCTCATCCACTGAATGCCAGAGCCGAGCAGGATGAGGACGTGATCGATGAGCAGGAGGAGATGGAGGATGACCTGGAGGAAAGCGCAACAGCGTGTAGCCAGGAGCTCTTCTGCACCCCCGCTGAGACGTCCACCCAAGACATGAATTGCAGCATGTCCTCTGAGGTGGCAGAGGGGGGTTCCTCTTTTGTGCAGCTATGGCTCCTGCTAAAATATCATTGTCCGGGGCGGGGATGCTTCCTGTCTCAGTCCCCGCTGTGCACGCTCTTTACTCTGCATTCATTAGAAGTGCATCAACACAAGCAGTGATCGTCAAAAAATCATCTGTATTTAGGTCAGTAAAGGTTTCCTCGATGTACCTCCAGAGCCTACTACTCAGGTTATATGGGAGAGCGTTTGTGTCTACGCTCCCAAAGACGGATACTCTGCCTCGCCAGCTGCAAAGCACAGCCCTGGGAACCATGGCAGCACACAATGCAGCAGCATACAGTCCTGGCTTGCAACTGGTGGCATGTAGGATATGTATTCTAGCTGGCATGGGGCACTCTGAGGAGAGAGATATCGGGTTCCATCTGTGTGCCCTGTGCAGAATGTTAGCCCCCAGTAAGCTTTCTATTAGGATGTACCTTGTTCGCTTCAGCGAAGCATAGGATGTTGACTGCCCTGTACCTTCCAGTGGAATGTGCTACTGGAAGGTTACATTGGTTATCTATGCTATGTGTTAACAACAGCTTTATTATTTATTTATTTTTTTTAGATTCGACCTTCACAAGGCCAGTGTCCACCCCAGCTGACCGCATGAGAAACATTTGGCGGTGTGCTCGAAGAAACAGGGAGGATATGTTTCAGGACCTGCTGAAAACAGCACAGGAATCCGCGAGGGAGAATCGAGCCTGGAGAGAGGAATCCCAACAGAGGAGGCAGAAACACAGGGATGAACTGATAAGCCTGATGAAGGAGCAAACAGAACTGCTCAAGAGCATGATTGCTTTGCAGACCCAGGCGATTAATGTACGGGCTCCACTCCATACAGTTCAGCCGTGTCTGCCTCCCACACCCCGTAGTCCTTCAAAGAATTTGTTTGAAGGCCACCCGTCCCCCTGGTACACTGCAACATCCAGTCCGCCCCCAGAGCTACTTTTTAGAGACCCGCAGCTACACCCACCTGTAACCCCCCCCCCTTTTAGGTTTTAATAAAAACAGTGACAAATAATTTGAAGAGTGGCTTTATTTGTACACATTGAAAATCTCATAAGGTGCACCTGATGTGTCCTGGAAGTTAACTAGGGGAGGGCATCATTGAAATGGTCCCTGAGTGCCTCCCTTATGCGAGCAGCTTCTCCTTGGGCCCCCCTACTACTCCTAGTGGCTGGCTGTTCATATGCTTCCTCGAGGCGCTGTGCCTCCATAGCCCACCCCAGAGAAAACTTTTCTCCCCTATTTTCACAAATGTTATGAAGGACACAGCATGACGCAATTACAGCAGGGATGTTGTCCTCCACCAAGTCCAGCCTCCCATACAAACATTGCCAGCGCTCTTTTAAACGGCTGAAGGCACACTCCACAGTCATTCTGCAGCGGCTCAATCTGTAATTGAACCGTTCCTTGCTGCGATCTAGGTTACCAGTGTACGGCTTCATGAGCCATGGCATCAGTGGGTATGCTGGGTCTCCGAGGATGACTGTGGGCATCTCCACATCCCCCACTGTAATTTTTTGATCAGGGAAGAAGGTACCCCCTTGCAGCTTCCGGTACAGACCAGTGTTCCTGAAAATGCGGGCATCATGCACCTTTCCCGACCACCCAGCATTGATGTCCGTAAAACGCCCCTTGTGATCCACGAGTGCTTGCAGCACCATGGAGAAGTAGCCCTTCCTGTTGATGTACTCGGTCACGAGATGGTCTGGAGCCAAAATAGGGATGTGTGTGCCGTCTATGGCTCCCCCGCAGTTAGGAAATCCCATGGCAGCAAAGCCGTCCACAATCTCACGAACATTGCCCAACATCACCGTCCTCCGTAGCAGAACACGATTGATGGCTCGGCACACTTGTGAGAGGGCTAATCCGACGGTGGACCTCCCGACTCCAAACTGTTTTGCAACCGACCGGTAGCAATCAGGAGTCGCCATCTTCCAGACAGCAATTGCAACACACTTCTCCACAGTTAGGGCTGACCTCATGTTGGTGTCTTTATGTCGCAGGGCGGGGGCCAACTCTGAACACAGTTCCAGAAAGGTTGCTTTCCGCATTCGAAAGTTCTGTACCCACTGCTCGTCATCCCACAGCTGCATAACAATGTGATCCCACCACTCGGTGCTCGTCTCTCGCGACCAGAAATGGATTTGCACTGTGTGCAGATGATCGGTGAAGGAGCTGAGCAACACGGTGCTGTTGCTCTGCATGGCATCGATCAGCCCCTGCTCCTCAGCGTCCTCATCTGACTCGGAGCTCATTGCGTACTGAGCAACCAGCTGAGATGTATTTAGAATGCTGAAGGCGACTGTGGAGATCAGAGCAGGATCCATGGTGTCACTGTTGTGATTGCTCGCAAGTGGTGTGGTGCGTCACTGCACTGTTGAAAATAGGCGCGAGTTGCTATTGGCAACGAGGCAGACGCAAGGGGAACACAGTGCACCACGGGAAACTGAGAGATTACCCATGGCGCTTTGCGTTCCTTTCCTTCATCCCATGATTCCAAGCGCCGATTCAGGGAAAATTGAACTATGGGATAGGTGCCCAGAATTCATTGCGCTACACTGCGATATTGCAAAGAATTCTGTTGCGTTGCAAGGAGCGACGTGTGTACGCGCTATCCCGCAATAAAGGTCACGTTTTTTATACCGCGATTGCCATGTTGCGCTTTAATCTGATCGTGTGTACATAGCCTAGTTCACTCAGGAAGTTGCAGGGACAAAGGCAGTATGCCAGCACTACTGTATGTCAGCAACTTTAACTCCCAGTTTAATGGGGTTTGAGATTCTCCCCTTAAATCTGCTATGTTGTTTGCTACCATTGTTAACTAGTAAGTAATTTTTCTTTTTAAAAAAATCATACTTTTAATGTAAATTGAGACATAGCATTCAGTGCCACATAACGAACAGCTGGATGAAACCTACCTGTGTTGATAGTTTGAAGAGTTAGTCTACACAGCCATGTTAAGCTTTGACACCACATACTCAATCTTTTTGCTTGCAACATTTTTCCCATTAGCTTGTTTTATAAATCTGGATTATTGCATTGTATTAGTGTCCCCAAACGGGTATTACTAATCTTACCTCTGCCTTCTCTCCCAATCTAGTCCTTCTCCTTTTGTTATATTGTGTCCATCTTTTTTCTCAGCTCCCTGCTGTCACTGCTCAGGACTAGCTACAGCTCTGTCCTTCTCTGGTCGCTAGTGTGCCTCCCTCTCCCCCCCACCTCAGTCACTTTTATCTACCTCAAGGTGGAGTTCCATAGTTCTCCCACTCTTAAAGCAGGCTTTCAGCTACTGTACCCTGTGCATCCGCGGTGCTTATCTTTTCAGTCCAACTGACTTCGAACACCTGTATTTCTTCCCTTCAGGAGTCTATAAGCAGTAGTATCCAAAGACAAAATAGCCTTCTCTAAATCAGTGTGTGTGCTGTTGGCATATCTAGTAATCTAAAGGTTTATCATCCTTTTACAGTAAACTAGGCAGGTCTAAATTCTTCTGATATTCTGGAGTCTTAGTCTTGTTCCCCTGAACAATTCACACCCTTCTTAGGCTACAGAATTATTTTGTTCCTCTTGTGTTTCTGAGCTAAGGCCCTTCTAGACACAACTAGTTTTGCATGTTAGCTGGGGAGAAGGTTAAATTTAAAGCTAAGTGGTCTGGGCAGTGGGCACTGTCCTTTACATCCTTCAAGTGTTTGCTGAAAGGTAGCCTACCTTGAGCTATTCTTTTCCCTTATTGCTTGATTTTCCTTGCAGCACTCTATTGAACTAAACCCATATATTCGTCTATAAATATACAGTCTTCATGTGATTATTTTCCATCATGCCATCTTCCTGGAACATCAAAGTCATAACCAAACACCTCCAATGTGCCATAGGTAAAGACACTGATTTCTGGATTACTTTCTGTGTGCTAAGGGTTATTTAAATTGTAAAATAAATACAAATTGAAGAGAAATATGCAAAACACAAAGGAAGGGAAAAGGCCAATTAATCCATATACTTATTTTAGGTCCTTTCTGATCCAAAGATGCCATTGACTTCAGTGGTCTTTGTATCAGGCCTGAAACTTGTTTAACAAGCAATTATTGCTATGACAATTTCTCTTCAAAAGCAGTAAGTTGTGCGTGTGAAGACATTTTCTAGCTAAAGAATGGCTAGTACTAAAATGGCCCTATTATGATCTACTAAATATAAACAAGAGAAACTCTAACAGGAGCACTTTTGTACTTGTAAAGTTTTTCATGGGCAAACTAAAGTAATTAGTCTAATTGTACCATCAACTGTAACTACCTTGCCCTGTAATTAATTAGTAACATCTGTCTAAAAACACATTCCAATTAAATGATGACAAGTTCCAAAGGGGGTAGCCATTGTTAGCCTAGTTCAGCAAAACAAACAAGGAGTTTGGTGGCACTTCTAAAGACTAACAAATTTATTTATCACATAAAGCATCTGACAAAGTGGGATTTTCTCCCACGAAAGCTCATGCACTAAATAAATGTATTAGTTTTTAAAGGTACCACCAGACTCCTTGTTTATTCCCATTAAAGTACTTCTTGAACCAAGGACCTGTCTTCTCACTTCACAATTTAGGAAGGTTTTTATATCACATTTGTAGATTATTTGGTTATAGTGGAGCTGGCTAGGGCCGTCCTTTGGGGGATGCAAGCGGGATGACTGCCCAAAGGCCCTCACTGCCGTGCTTTGCTTCCCCCCTTAACTCACCCTCCCCCCCCCCCCCCCGCTGCCTTCAGCAAGCCAAAGGCAGTGGGGTGGGGTGGGAACACAAAGCCCAGTAGAGCAGCTGGGCCACGGGTGGGGCAGGAAAGTGAAGCCTGGCCTCTGGGCCAGCCCATCCCACCCCCAGGGGTGGAGCCACTGGTTCAGGGAAGGGGCGGGTGCACGGGGCCTGGCTTCTCTGGCCCCAATTTCCCCTCCCGGGACAGCCCTGGAGCCGGCATCCCATTTTCTTAGTTTATTTGCCTTGTTTACAGATTCTGATACCGGTAGTTCTGTCTGAAGTTGTGCAGCACATCAGACTCGTTGATAAGACTGTGGCTCTGGTCTTCTTTTCTTCCTAGCACTCCTTTACCTCTTTAGAAATTCTTCAGGACTGGAGGAAATTGGAATCCTTCCAGACATTATACAATTTACTATGCTGAAGAAACAATTTCTTTTAAAGATAAGTAAATTAATTGGAGTACAAATATTCCAATTCTTTATCTGTACTCCTTTTCCGTGCAGAGATGAGGGCCTTTGTTTTAAAAGTCACAGAGTAAAAGAATAAACTGCAATATATAACTGAGGAAAGGAGGGATATACACACTGCCCTGTGCTGTAAAAATCTTGGACACCATCAACAAAAGGCGAGTTACACTTTGAGCCTCTTTTTCTTCCTCCTACTCTTTCTCCACCTCTCCCCTCCTTCACTTGTCTCTACTGCCACCTCTGAACAGAAACTACTGGCTGATAAGATTATGAAATGAGAAGTAGATTAGCTAGTCATCAGCTTCCTTCTTTAATTTAGTGGTTACCACCGGGAGCTGGGTGCCCAGACTCCTAGATTCTCTTTTCAGTATAGCATTGGCTTACACGTGACCTTGAGGAATTCAATTTATGTCACAGTGTCTTGGTTTCTCCATTTATAAAATGCATGCAACTCGTAGGGATGTTATGAGACTTAATTAATATTAGTAAATAATTTTGACATGATCACAGACCCTAGGTAAGTATAACTTTTGTTTTTTCTTCTCTTCCCCCTCCCTGCTTCCCCTTATTTCACTTTCCCTCCATCATGCAGTACAATGAGAGAAATTCTGGCTCCATTAAAGTCAATTGATTTACACAAAGCCAGTGAATTTAGTTAACTGCATTTTAATAGTAAATATTACAGCTTAAGGGTTCTGTTCCAAATTGATCTCATGGCACACAGAAAAAAATGGGATTTGAACGGTCCATTCATCTAAATGAAATCAAAACTGCAGATGCAGATAGTGAACATATCTGCATATGTAACTAGAAAACTAAATTCTATTGTACTGGATTTAATGTGGGATAATTGTGAGCAACAGTCCTTTGTGTTTGTCTGATGGGTATTCAAAAATGTCTGAAGCCTCCTTCAACTTCCCATAACAATTTGAATGTTGGTTTCTTTCAGCATATTTCATACAAAGCGTCCTCAACATTTTTGCTCTAAGTTCTATGTATTACTTCCATTTATAAGGATAACTTTTTTTATTAGGTCTTGTCACTTTCCACACAACCCCCCCAGACATGTTTTGATCACTTTAGGGTTAGTGACAGTGTACTCTCACACTTTTCTCACTTACAAGAAAGCAGGGGCAGCAAGTAAAGCTAAAGAAAAGTAGGCACAAAAAAAGATGGAGTTGCTTTACACAACAGTGGTTACTTAGTAGCAAAAGCAGCAATAGGATCAGTGAAACAAATGGGGCAATTTAAAATTATAAACAGGTTTTAAAAAGGAAATTAAGAGGAAAATGCAGCATATCTTTGTTAACTCAAAGGATAGAAAAAACCTACACAAGCCTTCTGGCCTTCTTGAAGCCTACTCTTCCCACTTTTCTAACTAGAAGGATACATGAATGGGTGACTATGATTAAGTGATAAGGCATAAAGAAATGATCTTTGTATGGCCTAAGTACTCTTCACAGGGGAATCAGAGCATATGTATGCCTTCTGCTTTAATCTTCTGAAAGCTCACATTTGCAATCCATATTGGCCAACGCAAGATGTCCAATGACTCATACTGCAATTGCTCTAATACAGTGGTTCTCAACCGTTTGCAGGTCGTGACACACTTGGCAGCATATTGCAACCTTACAAGACACCCTAGCCCACCCACCCCAGGCCAAATCCAGCCATCTCCCTGGCCTTCTGTGACACACTTACCCCTGTGTGGTGACACAGTAATGTGCCCCGACACAGTGGTGGAGAATCACTGTACTGATAAACTCACATTTTCTTCACATGAGTCATATATTTAGCCTGCTGATTTCCAAAAAGCTAAAGAACACAGAACTGCTTTCTGCTATGGATCTGTGCTAAAAACGTAAAATTTAACTACTGCTGCAACTGGTTACTAGATCCATACCAAATTGCATCTTGTGGAGATTTAGGATGGGTGTTTACAGTTAGAATCCACTTCAGTACTGATGCCAAACACTACCAGGAGAATGTGACAGTGGAAAGGGTACATGCTGAAAGAGGTGGAATAGTGGAAAAAGCTGAATAAGTTGTAACATAGATCACTGATGTATTTGACACTACAATACATTGAAGGGCTGAAACTGAGAGATTGATAGGTAGCAGGAAAATGATGTTTTCTATCTTGTATTTAATAGCCTTCTAATCCTCTTTTAGCATATATATGTCTCTAAAACATTTCCCAAGACTGTAAATTAATAGTACTATTCCAGCATATAAATAAAATCAATGTGTAATACTGTTCTTTATTTTACCTATCCCTTGAGAAGTGTACTCTCTAATTTATGGGCCTACTTCTCCCCTCAGTTAAGTTGGGCAACTCCCATTGTTGCTTATATGCATCTGAAGACCAAGGGCCAGAATATCTCCTTCACTAGGGCAGATTTGCATCACTCTCCACCAATATAAACTTGCCTAAACCTAGCTCATCTCCTGCATGACTGTGATCTTGTCGGGGCCATTAACTCAACTGGGAGGATGGGTGAGAACACTACCTGCATCCTTGACTCCCTCACCTTCACTCCCAAAACCCTGTAGTCACTACTGATCTGCTCAGGGGTCAGGGCCATACTTTGTAGTTTCATTAGTGCCGTCATGGATGAGCAACATGGGGTAGTGGTCAGAGAAGTGAATGAGCCTCAGCAATCTTTCTACGGCCATGTACACACGATCACTTTATCGCACATTAAGAGTCATTACCGCGCGATAACAGCAACAGCGTACACATGTGCAATAGGGCTCTTGCGCGTCAACAGCCCAGTTGTAGCGCAATACAAAAACCACCTCGATGAGGGTGGTAGCAGTTAACGCGGAACAGCTGTTGCGCCTTTCGACTCATGTGTACGCTTACCGCGCAATGATTGGCCTCCGGAAGTGTCCCAGCATTCCAAAGTCGTCCTGTCTGGTCTTCCCCCCACCCGCTCTGTGGCCGTGACGAAACAGTCCCCGCCCTGTTTCGATTCCTGGGATTATCAAATTTCTCCTCTGTTTCACTTCCTGTTCTCTTCCTCGTGGAGTGGAGTGCAGCTCAGATCTTATCTAGCAATGGCGGCCCATCGTGGAAGACGCGCACCCATTTCTAGCATGGCAGAGGTGCTGGACCTGATCAGCATCTGGGGAGAGTCCGCTGTGCAGGCGCAGCTACGCGGCAGCAGGCGAAATTTCAATACATATGGCATAATTTCTCGGGCCATGTCAGAAATAGGTCATGAGAGAGACACTGTGCAGTGCAGATCAAAGGTGAAGAAGCTAAGAATAACCTATCACCGAGCGAAGGAGGCAAACCGCCGTTCGGAATCAGCGCCTGCTACATGAAGGTACTACAAGGAGATCGAAGCCATCCTCAGTGGGGACCCCACAACCACTTCAAAGAGTCCTGTGGACACATCGGCCCCCCCTCATCCAGTGAATGCCAGAGCCGAGCAGGATGAGGACGTCATCGATGAGGAGGAGGAGATGGAGGATAACCTGGAGGAGAGCGCAACAGCGTGTAGCCAGGAGCTCTTCTGCACCCCCGCTAAGGCGTCCACCCAAGACATGAATTGCAGCGTGTCCTCTGAGGCGGCAGAGGGGGGTTCCAGTAAGTTTCTCTTTCGTGCAGCTATGGCTCCCACTAAAAAATCATTGTCCGGGGCGGGGGTACTTGCTGTCTCGGTCCCCGCTGTGCACGCTCTTTACTCTGCATTCATTAGAAGTGCATCAACACAAGCAGTGATTGTCAAAAAATCATCTGTATTTAGGTCACTAAAGGTTTCCTCAGTGTACCGCCAGAGCCTCCTACTCAGGTTAGATGGGATAGCATATGGGATAGCTCCCGTATAAGGATACTCGGCCTCGCCAGCTGCAAAGCACAGCCCTGGGAACCATAGCAGCACACAAGGCAGCAGCATACGGTCCCGGCTGGCATTCGGTGGCATGTAGGATATGTATTCTAGCTGGCAGAGGCACTCTGAGGAGAGAGATATCGGGTTCCATCTGTGTGCCCTGTGCAGAATGTTAGCCCCCAGTAAGCTTTCTATTAGGACGTACCTTGTTCGCTTCAGCAAAGCATAGGATGTTGACTGCCTTGTACCTTCCAGTGGAATATGCTACTGGAAGGTTACACTGGTTATCTAAGCTATGTGTTAACAATAGCTTTATTATTCTTTTTTTTATTAGATTCGACCTTCACAAGGCCGGTGTCCACCCCAGCTGACTGCATGAGAAACATTTGGCGGTGTGCTAGAAGAAACAGGGAGAATATGTTTCAGGAGCTGATGAAAACAACAGAGGCATCCGAGAGGGAGAATCGAGCCTGGAGAGAGGAATCCCAACAGAGGAGGCAGAAACACAGGGACGAACTGATAAGCGTGATGAAGGAGCAAACAGAACTGCTCAAGAGCATGATTGCTCTGCAGACCCAGGCGATTAATGTACAGGCTCCACTCCATACAGTTCAGCCATGTCTGCCTCCCACACCCCGTAGTCCTTCAAAGCATTTATTTGAAGGCCACCCATCCCCCTGGTATACTGCAACATCCAGTCCCTCACAGAGCTACTTTTTAGAGACCCGCAGCTACACCCACCTGTAACCCTCCAAAACCCCTGAACCGCCCCCCCCTTTTTTTCTTTTAATAAAAACAGTAACAGAAAATTTGAAGAGTGGCTTTATTTGTACACAGTGAAAATCTCATAAGGTGCACTTGATGCATCCTTGAAGTGAACTACGGGAGGGCATCTTTGAAATGCTCCCTGAGTGCCTCCCTTATATGAGCAGCTCCTCGTTGGGCCCCCCTAATACTGGTAGTGGCTGGCTGTTGGTATGCTTCCTCGAGGCGCTGTGCCTCCATAGCCCACCCTGGGGAAAACTTTTCTCCCCTATTTTCACAAATGTTATGAAGGACACAGGACGCCGCAATTACAGCAGGGATGTTGTCCTCGTCCAAGTCAAGCCTCCCATACAAACAGCGCCAGCGCCATTTTAAATGGCCGAAGGCACACTCCACAGTCATTCTGCAGAGGCTCAATCGGTAATTGAACCGCTCCTTGCTGTGATCCAGGTTCCCGGTGTACAGCTTCATGAGCCATGGCATCAGTGGGTATGCCGGGTCTCCAAGGATGACTATGGGCATCTCCATATCCCCCACTGTAATTTTTTGATCAGGGAAGAAGGTACCCTCTTGCAGCTTCTGGTACAGTCCAGTGTTTCTGAAAATGCGGGCATCATGTACCTTTCCCGACCACCCAGCATTGATGTCTGTAAAACGCCCCTTATGGTCCACGAGTGCTTGCAGCACCATGGAGAAGTAGCCCTTCCTGTTGATGTACTCGGTCTCGAGATGGTCTGGAGCCAAAATAGGGATATGTGTGCCATCTATGGCTCCCCCGCAGTTAGGGAATCCCATGGCAGCAAAGCCGTCCACAATCTCACGAACATTGCCCAACCATCCTCCGTAGCAGAACGCGATTGATGGCTCGGCACACTTGTGAGAGGGCTAATCTGACGGTGGACCTCCCGACTCCAAACTGGTTTGCAACCGACCAGTAGCAGTCAGGAGTCGCCATCTTCCAGACAGCAATCACAACACGCTTCTCCACGGTTAGGGCTGACCTCATGTTGGTGTCTTTATGTCGCAGGGCAGGGGCCAACTCTGAACACAGTTCCAGAAAGGTTGCTTTCCGCATTCAAAAGTTCTGTACCCACTGCTCGTCATCCCACAGCTGCATAACAATGAGATCCCACCACTCTGTGCTCGTCTCTCATGACCAGAAATGGCGTTGCACCGTGTGCAGATGATCAGTGAAGGAGCTGCGGTGCTGTTGCTCTGCAGGGCATCGATCAGCCCCTGCTCCTCGGCGTCCTCGTCTGATTCGGAGCTCATTGCATACTGAGCAACCAGCCGAGATGTATTTAGAATGCTGAAGGCGACAGTGGAGATCAGAGCAGGATCCATGCTGTCGCAGTTGTGATTGCTCGCAAGTAGTGAGTCACTGCACTGTTGAAAATAGGTGCGAGTTGCTATTGGCAATGAGGAAGACGCAAGGGGAACACAGTGCACCACGGGAAAATGAGAGTTTACCTATGGCGTTTTGCGTTCCTTTCCTTCATCCCAGGATTCCAAGCGCCGATTGAGGGAAAATTGAACTGTGGGATAGGTGCCCAGAATTCATTGCGCTATACCGCGATATTGCAGAGAATTCTGTTGCGTTTCAAGAAGCAACGTGTGTACGCGCTCTCCCGCAATAAAGGTCACATGTTTTTTATACCGCGATTGCCATGTTGCACTTTAATCTGATCGTGTGTACATAGCCTATGTCGCAGATGCAGTTCCATGCAGGCAGCATACCTCGGCTCGAGGGACATCATGTCAAGTGATTGGATGGATGCTGCCATCCCCTTCCAAAGGGAGTGGTCAATAACTAGCACCCTTTATTTCCTCCTCATGGGTGCAAATGGCCCTAGGCTGATCTGATAGCAAGAGTTAAAAATCGGGAAAGGGGGTTGGAATTAAGTGGTTATATAAGACAAAGCCCTGAGTACGGGGATTGTACCTATAAGAATCAGGATGTGGTCACCCAAAGTGGCCCTGAGCCTCCCAGCCTTGGAGACAGGGGGCTTGAATCTGCTCCCCACCTTCTGTTGCCAGTTCTTCAACTTGATGGATGAACAGGCCATATTCCCCAAAAGTCAAGACCTGGGTGGAAGCACATGATTTTTGTTGGAGTTTTTAGAAACAAACACATGCACAACTTCCTCATCCACATCGCTTCTGCTTTAAAGAAAGAACTAAGTGGGGTCACTTCTCAAGTGATCTGGAGACATTCTGGCACTTCCTTTCTGGATGAACATTCATTATAACCTCTTATGATTTCAAATTTCATGGAGTAAGCATTCCCATAACCAAATGAATATACAGTTCTGACTGTATAAATCAGATTTAACTCTATGCATTCAGACAGGATAATATCACACAAGTAAACTGTGGTGCACCTGGCATTTAACAAAAATCACATACATAACTCCCTCATTCAGCACATCAATATTTTGAGAAGTATCAGAATCATCTAAAAATGTCTCTATGTAATTGTCTCAGATTCTTAATATACTATTACTGAAAAATGAATTGACCGAAATATAATTCTATTACAGTAATAGTTTTTTGATTAATTATTATTTTGTGTATTTTTTCTTTACATTTTCCAAGTACAAAATTATTGACACCCTATAGTTAGTCAGTCTGTAAGATATGTTTGCTGGAATTTTAAAAGAAGCAGGATAATTTTTAAAGCAAATTGATAAGATTACATATATTATTGTGGGAGAATGGCAATGACCACTATACTGAAGTTACCTCGCACGTTTTAGAACTTCCACAAAAGACTGATTTCAGCCTAGAATAAATGTCTGTTAAACTGGAATAAACATTTGTGCTGTGTCCACAGCTGCCTTTTACAATCATACTAACTACCCTGAGTTAACGGCAAATCCATTCACTCAAGACATTAAAAAAAAAAAAAAGTCTAGTGCAGACAAACCCTTGGTATGTCTGGCCTTGAGGATGGGGCCTTATTAGGTCTGTGTCTACCACGAGACTTTTTCCTCAAGTGAATCTTGGATAATAGAATTAGGCCTTGTCTAAACTAGAAAGTTTTGTTGCCAAAAGTCAACTTTTGGTGACAAAACAATCCCAGCATACACACTAGAGTGCTTGTTTTACCGGCAAAACTGTGCTGTTTTGCTGATAAAATAATTCCACCTGTGCGAGAGTCAGTGTGGACTCTGATGCAGTTTTCAGTCGCATTAAACGGCCTCCAGAAACATCCCACAATGCCAGTCCTCACTACTCTGGTCTTCCGCTTGTACTCTGCAGCGAACAACCACTCCCTCTTTTTTAGTACTGGGAATCTGGGAATTTTCTTGTTGTTTGTTCGGTGTGGAGAGCTAGTAGTGTCTCATGTTCCCTGGTAACCATGGCAGTTCCTTGCAGCAAACGCTCTCCCGCCTGGAGTGCAGCAGAGCTGCTGGGACTGATCAGTATTTGGGGAAAGTTTGCTGTGCAGTCCCAGTTCCGCTGCAGCCAAAGGAATTTCGATACCTACAGCCAGATTTCTCGGGCCATGTTGGAGAAAAGCTATGAGAGGGACGCACTGCAGTTCAGAGCTAAGGTGAAGGAGCTGCGCCAGGACTACCATAAAGCCAGGGAGGCAAACTGTTGCTCTGGCTCGGCACCAACCACCTGCTGCTTTTACTAGGAGCTGGAAGCCGTCCTCAGTGGGGACCCCACATCTACCCCCCACCAGCACTTCCGTAAAAACCTCTATGACCCTGGGGCCATCAGATACTGAAGTAAACCCCAATGAGGAGGGGATCGATGAGGAAAGTGGAGCTGGAGGATGCCCTGAGCTGAAAACCAGTGCAGTGGAGGTTGGGAGTCAGGAGCTGTTTGTCATTCTGGCAACCTGCAGCCAATCCCAGTGATTCAGCTGCGGTGCGCCTGATGCGGAAGAGGCAGCTTCGGTAAGTGTCGGATAAGCTGATGCTGCTTCTGTACAGGAGTCATGAGATGCCTCTGCTTGTTAAAAACACAGGGGTGGAAATGTGCTGGAGTAGCTATGTGGAGTGTGTTAGTTGGGTTTATGTGGGATTTAAGCAGTACATAGATCTTTGTGCAGGCACCCACAAAGTATCTTAGCATAAACACTAAGGCTATGTCTATACTAGCAATTTAGGTTGACTTAAGAATGCTTAAGTCAACCTAAATTACTCCATGTCCACACCGGACTCTCATTAAGTCAACTTACGGGTGTCCTTAATTCGACTTAATAACTACCGCCTCTTAGATCGACTTAAGGTCTAAGTCAACCTTCAGTCGACCTAACACCAGTGTGGACACCCTAGGTCACCTTAATCCCTTATGTCGACTTAGGGCTGGAGGAAGGGAGCTGTAGCTCAGAGACAAGAGAGCCCCAGCTGGGGGCTCTCTTCCCCGGGGCTCTCCTGTCCCGGGAGCCGGTGCTCCCCAGACAGAGGAACCTCCGGGGATCCCCTGTACGCAGAGCGCCATCAGCTGTCTTCTCCGGCACTCCGCAGACAGGGGAACCTCTGGGGATCCCCTATCTGTGGAGCGCCAGAAAAGACAGCTGCCGGCACTCCACAGACACGGGAACCTCCAAGGGGGAGCCCTGGCAGCTCCCCTCTTACTGGGACCTGCGCGGGTCCAGGCAAGAAGGGAGCCCCAGCCTGCGCTCCCTTCTCCGGGACCCACAAGGGTCCGGGCAAGAAGCGAGTCTCACTCTCTTCTCCCCGGGACCATGCGGGTCCTGGCAAGAAGGGAGTCTGTTAAAAGTGAAGGTGACTTGTTAAGTCGACTTAACAGAGTCGACTTAACTTTTTAAGTGTAGACATAGCCAAACATAGAAGTACTTTGTGTTCTGTCATTCCTTGAAAATTGTCCAAATGTCTCCATGTGAATGTTGACTTCAGTAGTTACATTTATGTAGGTGAGGTGGATAAAAAAGTGTGGTTTTAAATAGTACAGCTGTGTACAACTTAATATTATTTTGTTTCACATAAGGGGAATAGAGTTCTCTCAGGTTCCTTCTGTAACCTTTTTTTTCCCTCTGAGAGAGGGCAAAAAAATCTCAGCTGTTCCTAATCAGACAGGACTTCCTTCATTCTTTATCCAAATTTCCCAGACCTACAAATCTACTGTTTTTCCACTGTTCTTAGTGTTTGTAAGTTACAAACCTCTGAGGTGTTAACTTAAATTCCTTTAAAAATATGCCTGCATTATGAATCATAGAAGAACATTTCCTATTTTAAACAAGGAAAAACTTTCATTGGAGGGAGATCTTTTTTTTTCTTTCTATATAATGCTCCCTCTCCTACCCCCCCATCACCATTACTTAATTCAGACCATGAAGTTTTTGCAATGAGAGGCACTAGCGCTTTTTAAAATTTAGGGCATGGTCTTGCACTTTATCATTCAGGAAAAATGTTGAATTTCAGTAAGAGCTTTTCCTTGGTAAGCGTAGGATTGGTTCAAAGGATTAAATATAAGATTATAAAGCTCAGATCCTGCAACCTGCAAGTACTTATACATGTAACTTTATGATGTAAGTAGTACAGTACTCCCACTGACAGAGGAACTACTCCCATGCAAGAAGTTAAGTTACTCATGAATGTGTCTGCTGAATGGAGGCTATATTATTCTTCTAGGACTAAAGAAGGAGTGGTTAAATGGCTTGTAAACCATACTTCAGAAGCGGGACACTTAACTCAGTCTTTGCATTTGTATGCCTCTTATTGTTGCACATTCTCTCCTCTATTATGTAAAGTGGTAGCTTTATAAGACATGAATGTTTCATCCTACTGTTCTGTGTAATTCTGCAAAACTGAAATTGATTAAAGAAATACAGATCTTCACTGGTCAGATTAAACTAGGGCAAAAGAGAATTTCAAGATGAAATATTAGATATCCTCGGAAATCAGGCAGCTGATACTAGGCACAAAGCATAGTCCCCTAATCCAGTTCCAGAGGGGTAGCCGTGTTAGTCTAGTTCAGCAAAACAAACAAGGAGTCTTGTGGCACTTTTAAAGACTAACAAAATTATTTATACAAAGACAACAGAGTCCTGTGGCACTTTTAAAGACTAACAGATTTATTTATCGCATGAGCTTTCATGGGAGAAAATCCCACTTCGTCAGACACTGTAACTTTCCTATCTTCAAAGCGTCTGACGAAGTGGGATTTTCTCCCACGAAAGCTCATGCGATATATAAATCTGTTAGTCTTTAAAAGTGCCACAGGACTCTGTTGTCTTTCTACAATAGACTAACACGGCTACCCCTTTGAAAATTATTTATAGCATGAGCTTTCAAGTGCCACAAGACTCCCTGTTTGTTTTCCTCTATTCCATGCAATGTTGTTCTTCCTTTGGCTTCCACTACTTGTTTTTATGGTATATGAACTGTGTTCTAATTGCCCCATATAGGAACTGCATCACAATGTGTCTACTTTTTAAAGTATATAATGCATTACTTTCCTACTGCCGTCTTTAAATTGTGGTATCAAAGGTATTTTTTAGCCATGTGGGTCAATGAATTGTGATTATTCTGTATAAAACTGACTTGTGACTAATAAAAGGCAGGCAGAATACCTCTACAAAATTATTATTGAAAAGTAATGCTCCTAACTCAATTTCTTGCCTATATTTTTTCAAAGTAAAATTAACATATTCTCATTTAGACATAAAATATACAAATACTAAAATTCAGTACAATAACCTCCAAATTCCAGCAATTGCAGTTTTTCCCAGTTCAACCACATATGTTGGTGTATTTTTATAGTTTTGATTCCATGTTCATACCTGAGGGGGGAGGGGGGAGTAGATGGCGATTCAATCATTGAGCAAAATTCTGTTGTCACAGTTGTGCAACTTGTTTCTCTGAATTTAGTGGGAATCACACCCATGAAAATAAAAGTATATTTTGTCTATTGAGTCTGTTTCACTTTCAAACCAGCCTCTCTCTTTTTTTATATTCTCGATGTCTCATTTTTCTTTCTCCATCATGTTTATCCATGCATTAGTAATAGTTTTGGGTGGGATTTTCCATAAATGTTCAGTGTGGTTCCTAACTATGCTCCCAGTGAAGTCAATGGGAATGGACCAAAAGTGTCTGTGTGCAATTCCAGCTCAATAGGAGTTGACCACCAAGGAAGCAGTCAGGACAATGTTCCGTGCTTTTGAAAATCTTACCCTCTTTTTTCTTGTTCAATTGATTTTCTCCTGTCCAACCACCCAACCCTTCCTCTCTAGTTGAGTTCCCTCCACAAAAGTGAGCTAAAAATTTAGGAAAAAACAGTTTCAATGCCATTTCAACAACTGTTTCATCACAAAATTTTCTTGTGGCTTCTCAAGCCCTCCATCTTTAAATTACTGCTAACATTGCTGAACTTGGCAGTGGGGCAGCTAAAGAGGAGGGCACGCCTGAGAATAGCACAGCACAGCAAGGAGAGGAAGAGTGGGAACAGGGCAAGGCAGCTGGTGCCAAAGGGGCATTCACTGAAGAGGCAAAAATCAGGGGATAAGCAGCACTTCCAAGCTCTCCAATGTCTTGGGGGAAAACTAGCCCCCTGAAAGGTTTGTTGCCTAGCAGGGATCCAATGAACCAGGCAAAGGTAGCAAAGCAGTGAAATTTATTCTTGATCAAGAAGGTGCCTCTCTCTGTGGTGTGATAAAAGAGAAGGGACCCCGTACAACACTTTTGTTTCTGCTATTTATAGATCGATACAAACAACTTAAACACATTAACAGCTCCTAGGGAAGGTTTGTTATTTCTTTACAGCAGTTTTCAAGCTCCCCTCCCTTACTCCACCTTAATCACATTTTAGTTAGACTCGCCCACCTACTCATGCCCAATTTACATTCCTGAGATTTTATCACCCTTAGTTCATACTATCAGTCACATGTACAGTCTTTCTCTCCCATAATCCCTAACTCCATTTTGTTTAAACCGACTCCATCTTGATCCATTAGCTCTTTCCTTCACACCAACATGTACAGAGAGGCCCAGGTTGGAGACACTTCCCAGGCCTTGGCTGAAGACAGGGTGTAGCTGCATGAGTTGGATTCACAACACATTCTGTACAATAACTGCCCTAAAGAAAGGTGTGACATCACTTTCCTGAAGATAACTAATATATTAAATATTTTAAAAATCCATGGCCACACTCATAGTGAAATATGAAGAAAGAGTGGCCTTTCAGACTGACTGTCTGGTTTACATAATCTGAATTTTTTGTGATAGATTGGAAAGTAGTGAAATCCACCTTTTATTTCTTTTTTTTTTCTGTGACATGACCAGCTTATTCCCATTTCAGAATGTCCAGATTTGTCAAGGTGTCCTGTACATTGGCTTACTCACTTGCTCATTTGTTTGTTCTTGGGTTTTGATCTCTCTTAATGCCAAGCATGCACAATCTCTTTTTACTTCATAGTTCAGCTGTTAGCTTCTGAATCACTTTCTTCCTGAGTGCCTTTTTTCCTGCACTATGTGTCAAGAAGCCACACTTTTATGACAACTCATTTGATCCACAGATAAGGACTTTGCAGTTCATAGTAATATGCATCCTTTGAAAAGACTCTCCATTGAGTTTTGTGTGTTCACTTTACCACCCTTTACAAATTACGAAAAAGCTCATAATTTTCTCAAGTAGACATCTGTCTTAATTCTTCTAATTCTTTCTCACTAGCTGTGATCTTTTCTTTCACTAAATATATTTGTCTTCTACATATTCATTATGAGTGTATGTTTTCTTGTTCTTTCTGCTCAGCAAACTATTGCTTCAAGGTCTTCTGAGATTTCAATAAAATAATCTCTAACACTGTATGAGTTGACTGCTCTTCTCTGTTATTCTTAATGTCACTTTTATCTTTAAAAGATTCTGAAGATCTTCCTCAAGATGAAGGGGAAATTTTTGGTGAGTTAGTGAAAATAATAAAGTAAGAAATCCTTTTAAATATTGCCTTTTCTAGTAGTCTCCTGTGAGATTAGACTAGTTTTGGCTGTCCCCATTTTCAAGGCCAGTTAAAAACAAACTTGTCAAAGCTAAATCCAGTTAGATATACATCAGTTTTAAAAACAAATTCATGTTGTTCTTTAAGGATGCGTAGCCACTTAAAATCTCTTTGACTTGTATCTTAAAGAATGCAGTAACAGAATGTTTGCCTTTCTAATGCACATCAATGTAGACTGTTCTGTACTTAAATTCCAAAGGGGTAGCCGTGTTAGTCTATTGTAGAAAGACAACAGAGTCTTGTGGCACTTTTAAAGACTAACAGATTTATTAATCGCATGAGCTTTCGTGGGAGAATCCCACGAAAGCTCATGCGATTAATAAATCTGTTAGTCTTTAAAAGTGCCACAAGACTCTGTTCTGTACTTGTACTGCTAATGCATATGCGCTGTGACATTCTGGCAGGATTCAGCTTGCATGAGTCCTGTGATGAGACTTTGTGGTATTCACAAAGCCCTCTCGATCACAGTGTTATCCTGACTCCTGGTTATGCAGGTAGGCTAAATAATAATATGCAAATGTTAATAAGGGTATGGATGAATTTTATAACCAAACTTATTCTCTTAATTACTTAGGCCTTGTTTATGTTAGCACTTATAATGGCAAAAATTTGTTGCTTAGAGTTCTGAAAAAACCACATATATGAGTGACTTAAGTTTTGCCATCATAAGCGCTTGTCTGGACAGCACTCTGTAGGTGGCAGATGCTCTCCCGCCAACATAGCTACCGCCGCTCATTTAGCTGGTTTCATTATAATGATGGAAAAGCTCTCTCCCATCAACATAACATGACTATATAACCGCTTATGCCGATGAAAGTTATTTCGCTGCTGGGGTGGTTTTTTACACCTCTGAGTGACAAAAGTTTTGTCAGAATAAGTGCTAGTGTAGACAAGGCCATACATATAGCTTCCTCAACAAACTTCTCTAGTGATTTGGGTGTGACAGGCTGCCAGTAGTGAAATAACAGTAGGCATTTCAACATCTGAATGAAATGAATTAGCACTACGGGGTTTTGTGACTTTCATACAATTCGCTAGTGTAGGTCTCACTTTCCATTACAGTAGTGTATTTCTGATGGATCATGATCAACTCAGCTATGTGTTCACTTTCATAAAATTGAAGGTGCAGGACCACATTGTGGCTGGCCCCTATGCTCAGATGCAAAATACAGGCTGTGGGAGTATAAAAGAAACTTCTCTCTACATCTGGCAATGCTGATCATAATTACAGTCTTGCTTTCCTGAGAGCAGAGACTGTTTCCTGTTAGTACCTCTTGAGGTGCAAGCCACCCTAAGGGGCGGGAAAAGAAACTTAATGGCTACAGAAGGGAGCACATGTTGATTATCCTTAGGGGGTGATAAGGAACTAAATTCTATAGGGCTCAAGGGCTATGTCTACACTAGAAAAAGTTAGTTCAACTTTGTTAAGCCGACTTAACAAAGTGGTTACCCTGAACGGGGACTTAGTAAGTTGACCTAACTGCCCTTAAGTTGACTTAATAAAGTCAATTTAAGGGTTAATCCATGTCCACACTGTGCTTAAGTTGACCTACGCATTCGACTTAAGGGTTAGGTCGACCTAACTGGCGGTTCTAATTAAGTCGATCTAACCTTTCATTAAGTTGACTTAAGGAATTTCTTAAGTCGACTTAATGATAGCCTGGTGTGGACAGGGACTAAGTTAGGTCGACTTAAGCCTCCTTAAGTCGACCTAACTTGCCACTGTAGACATAGTCTAGGATCCTTAGTCATGGGTGTATACAGTGTCATAAATCATCTTCTGTTATGCAGGACTGTGACTCAGTAGTGCGCAAGACGTAAAGGATGGATTTATGTCCATTTTGAATGCACATGTATAGTCTGTTGTGACTATACATAAACTAAGTGTGATGCTCAGAACAGCCTGGTATATATGAAGCTGTGGTTTCCCTTGCTGTTCCCCTATGGGATGGTAGGGATATGGATGTGTGAGCCAGCTGCCATGTTATGCGGTAGGGAAGGAGCAGGGACCATGGAGTTTCTCCAAAAACTACAAAGGGTAAATAGGCTGGGCTCATTGGACTTGTAGGTCATCCAGGACTTGTGGGTCAACTGTAGCATTTAGCTTTGCTGCCTGAGAAGACCTTTTATGTCCTGAAGCATTTCCCTCTCCTTGTCATGCCCAGACTCCTGGGCCTTTTTCTTGCCCTCTCTTTCTCCAACTGTCAGTCATATTGACCCTTTGCTCCCAGTCAAACGTAGCAATGGCTTGCAAGATTTCACAGAACATATCCTCCCTTCTCATCATCAGTGTCAGGAGAGCTTCTGGCATGGACTGCCCCACCAGAACCTGCTCATATAAATTGAGAGATTTACAGTCACAATGGAAAGAAAGGTTTCAAAACTCCCTTTCCTTTTCCCCCATGAACACTGTTTTAAAGAGATGTTTATTGACACTTCAGCTTTGGAGAGCCTTACTATAGTGCCACTCTCTAGTCCCAGATGTGGTGAGTTTGGCCTCCCAGGATCAAGAGTGGGGAATGATTTTCTGTTGCGTGAAACGATAAAATTTCAGTCCCTATGCCATGAGTCCAAACACTGAATACTGGCACTTTTTTCTACACCCAGTGGCAATTTTAGCTGATATCTCATTCTTGAGGGGCACAGAGAACACAGCTGCAACTGCCATCCTAAAGATGGCCAGGCCAATATGCCGCCAGCTTGTTTACTGTAGTGATGCCAGATGAACTCATTGCAGAGTGGTGTGGGAAAGAAGAAATGAGGCAGCCATTCCTAGAAACCTTCAGAAGATTGCAGAGTATCTCCATCAAAATTCCATCAAGATCTTACAGGAGACAAAATGCACATCCCTATTAAACAAAGTGCTTTGCATACCTGTCCCAAGAGGGGAATTGAAAAGCACATGCCAGCTGTACCACTATTTGTTGAACCATTACTTCTTCTCATATTAGTAAGCCAGTGAAAAGTGTGTATCTATCTCTTGTTATCTTGGGGATTAGATCTTTAAATTTTAGCACCTTAAGAGAAAAGGTATGCATACATCTGAGTTCCCACCTCCTTTGTCAGGCTTATTCAGACTCACCCGTGGGACTGGCTATATTGTGGCAGAGCCTCAAACATATCTTGGCTCATAGCATCGCAGTTCCCACTCCTTCACATCACATCCTCCTCGCTGTTCATGACAGGGGTTTCTGTCTCAGGCTCCTACTAGGTATTCACAGTAGCTGTCAGGCTGCTGGTGCAGTCTCTGCCAAGTGTAGAAGTGTCAGGTCTACAGTGCAGCACCAGATCTGTTGATGAACTTTCTGGCCTTATCATATCTCTGGAGAAAGCTCCTTTGCTTTCACATGGCACAGCTGTTGATCTCTGTCATATCCCTTTGCAGCTCCCAGGCAATTTGCCAGTAGATGTCAATGTTTCTATGGCTGATCTGTAGTTGTGCCTGCAAAGCTTCTTCTCCACACAGGCCCAGGAGATCCAAAACTTCCTATCTACTCTAAGCAGGAGTATGTCTAGTGCATGGAGCTGACATAGTCAGTTGAACACCAGAGCAAGTTGCTAGATGTGCTTAACCATATGGGCAATCAGGAAAAGGCATTTAAAAAGATTTGAAAAATTTAAATAAGCAGGTTGTTTCCAGTCTCTTTAGCTCCCGAGTAATGACGTTTAAAATTGTGATGTGAACAGTCACTCTTGTTAGGAATGGGGCATTATGGACAACTGCTGGAGGACTGTAAGGGTTGATACAGGTTATCCAGTCTTGACCATGGCTTTACACCATTTGGAGAGGTGATTTTACTGTATCACTGTAACAGAGTGCTTATGTAGTCCAGAATATAGACACATGCAGGCAGGTTGATGCAAGGCAACTAACATCAATCTAACTTTGCAGTGTAGACCAGGCCTTAGTGACTTTTTCAAATTAAACATGTATGCACTTTTCCTTCAGTGGCGAAAATGGATTGATGCTTTGATTATTTTCTTTTTATACAGCCTAGACATAAATCTTATCAAATGGACTTTACCAGAAGTGATATCTTAATTATAGTATATAATGTGGAAAGAAGATGCTAAACAGGAACAGTGAATAAGCAACAAATGATAGCAAATTGTTCTCTCTTACACACACACAAAACAAGATTAAAACAATTTGATGAGGTATGATAAGTTTTATGTATAATTTTGAAGTGCTCTGAAATAGTTAAAGACTAATTAAAAGTCACTGAAGGCAAAAACATGCAGGCTCTATCTATAAAAATATGTTTCTCCATTTCTTTATAGAGGAAAAATTCTACTTGCAATTTATATTAAGAAACTTCTATCAGTATTTGACTCTCTTCTTCTCCATCTGTTCTGTCTCTGAAAGGAATTTTCATATTTTCTTTGAGAGATAACAGAGATGACCTCCCTACTTCACAACCTTTCTCTCTGAGATTTCTTTACCAGTGTTTTTTCTGCTATGTTTCTTTTTATATTACCACTGTTAGGCTCCCCAGGGGAGCTGTAAAGCACGGAAGGTACATGTCTCTCAAATGTTTCTTAGCCTAGTGTACAACAAAAATTCTCAAGGTGGAAATGAATGTTATCTGTTTGAAAATTAAGTTGCTTAGCAGATTTCTAAGGTTACAAGGTCATTGAAAAAGAAATAGGTAAGAGGATACATATACCTGAAATATATTTGATCTTTACAGGATGTCTCTCTTTGCATTGCAACCACCAGAAAAAAAAAAAAAAAAACCACCAAAAAACCCACCAAAAAAACCCACCCCATAATTTTGTCTGCCAGCAAGCTAATAATGCATAATGCTAATAATGCATCTGCATTACAAGGGTCACTCATTCAGGACTACCTCTTGCTATGACTGGAGAAAGTCTATTGAAAGATGAGATCCATCTGCATGATAAATAGTCACTTACGTTTCAAAGGAGTGTCTGGCTAATATCAGTGACTTTATCTCCTGGCACACTTATTAGATTATGTCTTCACTAGTTTGTCATTAGCTGGTATCTGCTAAGAGCATGGGAAGACCATTTATTTACAAAAGAGGATAACGGAATACTTGTGCTGGAACAAGTTGAAGGTTTTGTTATAGGAGATAAAATAAAGGATGGATGCACACAAGACTATGTCACACCAATTTTGCCAATACCACTTTCTAACGTAGACCAGAGCTTCATGGATTGAAGATCTGGTCTCATACAATGTATATTTGCTGCTAAAAATTCACCATTTCTCTGGTAGTGATGGTCACTTTTCAAATGCATCCAGTCATCTGATGGATGAATTAGGCCAACACAGAATAAAAGTGAATGATGTGACTTCTAAATGTGGCATCTTTAGTTGATTACCTTCAAGTTCAGGGATTCTGTTTTTCATTCCAAATAAGGCAGTGAGTTTTGCAGCCTTATTTCTTTGTCGCTGAGGACATTGATCTGCTAGCACAGGAGAGAGATTCTGGAATAGGCAGAGCCTTACAAACAAGCCTCAGATCCACTACAACATTTAGGCTCCTAACTTCCAATTAATGGAAGTTAAGAGTCTAAATATTTTTGTGGATTGGACAAAAGCCTTTTTGGTTGTGAATATCTTCTGAATATGAAAACCACTGCTGTGACTCTGTAGACCAATATCCTAATGCACTAGAAAAATCTGAACTGGCTCCATTCATATCAGTGAGGAGTTATTTCTGAAGGCCGCCACAGTGCCACTTAGTGGGTCTGTATGTGCTACCAAAGCCAACTGATTCAGAGAGCAATTAGGCCCCATCCATATGAAATATCTTAACCTTTTTGTGATCAGGTCATGAAATACCCATGTCGGTAAAAGACACCAGTTTTTGTAGTGCAAATGGGCACCGTTTCTGACTCCATGCCTTAGTTTTACCCTTCAAGACTTGTGTGTGGAACTCCTGGAGGACTTCAATCATTCCCCTTCCAACCAAACTCTGTATGTACATCAAGCACTAACAGAGACCACTTGGATACATACTTTTCTGGCTAATAACCTAGAAGATGACTTGTCAAAGGTTATTAGTTAGGTTAAGTTTGGGTTCTAACCTTAAACTTCAGTGAACTTGACCCCTATGTGATGCTTTCCTTCACTTCCCAGAGATATAATTCAGCTTCTTTTGTGCCATGATGCCTGTGTTTCAGTGTGAACACAAACTGAGTTATATTACCACACTATCTCTGTCAAACACAAGCTTGCCAAAGTTCAGATAAGGTAGAAAGAATGTGGCTGGTTCAGATTACTGTCTCAACCATTCACCCAGTTTCATTATAGAGCAAAGGCTGTCTGGCAGAGATGATTATTTTTGATCAGAGATGAGCATTTTTGTTCTCAATGTATTGCTTGCATTTTTAAGGCTGTGAAAAGGTCTTTATATGATGTTAATAGCCAACCACAGAGCTCAATAGAATGACATGACTAGGATATGTGCTGTTTGGTGAAGGTCCTCAACTCTTTGGGGAAAATGAGCAAAAATATAAGGGCAACTTACTTGCACATTTCATGAGCTTCTACAATTTTGATTGTAAACATTCTGCTGTTACATTAAAATCAATGTATTTACAACCTTCACTTTGTTTCAATAAATACTTTTGGGTGGAAATAGACTGATTTACATCCCTGCTCTCCTAATTTCTCCATCTGAGCAATTTCTATGTAAAATTTCTATGCAACAATTAATATAAAAGCTTTAAATTTAAACAGACCACTTAGATTTTTATACTCACAACATAATTCTTGGATCCTTATATCCAGTACTTTTGGGATACTATTACATCAGTGACTGTATTGGAATGCAGTATATACAGCTGGATTAGAATCAAGAAGAAGAAACAGTGTGTGTAACTAGAAATGAGTGGCCAACATTAACATACCTCATAAGTATGTGTGGTGAAGTTCTTTAGCCAGAAATGAAGCAATTGCTTTCATAGTTCTTGAGAAGAAATAAGCATACTTGTATAATTAAACAGTAATATTTTATAACACTGAATTAATTATACTATCATGGATGTGAAAATTACATGGCCACTCATTGGTTGCAACTGAACACATTTTATGTTTACACTGGATCCTAGAGATTAATGAACAGGGATATTGAGAAAAAGGAGTGGATAAAACATTGCCCTTTTAACCATGTATGTGTGTACATGCAATATTTTGTTTTTCCACTGGTGGAAGAACTAGCCTGTATGTACAGTGCCATTACACGGCAGTGGAGGTTTTGGATCTTCTCCAACACATCAGTTCTGCAGCAAATTTGCATCACTGCTGTTTAACAGTAGAAAGACAACAGAGTCCTGTGGCACTTTTAAAGACTAAATAAATCTGTTAGTCTTTAAAAGTGCCACAGGACTCTGTTGTCTTTCTACAATAGACTAACACGGCTACCCCTTTGGAGTTTAACAGTAGGACACACTGGGAAGCTTTTGCATCTTTGCTTCAAGGGCTTCATGGGGTCAGCTGCGATCTAAGGAGCTAAATTCCAAAGGGGTAGCCGTGTTAGTCTATTGTAGAAAGACAACAGAGTCTTGTGGCACTTTTAAAGACTAACAGATTTATTAATCACATGAGCTTTCGTGGGATTTTCTCCCACGAAAGCTCATGCGATTAATAAATCTGTTAGTCTTTAAAAGTGCCACAAGACTCTGTTGTCTAAGGAGCTAAGTTATCATTGCCCTCAAAGGTGGGGAATTAAGCCCCCCACATGTGCCAGCTGCTTAGAAAGGCCACTAGGTGGAGGGAAGGCCCAGCCACACCAGCATGACCATGGAGGGCAGGGAGGGAACATTAGCGTTAGCGAGCAGGGTCCCCAGCAGACACGATCCGCGCAGGCGCACTCCCGCTCAGCGCAAGCAGCGGGACATAGAAGGGCGGGGGAGCTTCCTGCTCTCCTGTCGCAGTTAGGCGGGCGGAATGCGCCTGCGCTCAGGGAGGTGGAGGAGGGCGGGGCTGTGTTTTGAACAGCTGGCTCACTATTTGGCAGGAAGGTGAGGCGGCCTCTCTTCTGGCCGCGGAGCCAGCGTGGGGAGCGGCGGCTCCAAATGTGGCAGAGGCGGGCAGCAGGCGGCGGCAGAGGCGGGGGCCACACGCGAGAAGGGGCGCTGCCGACCCCGCGGCGGAGCTGAGCGGCCTGGCGAGGCGGGGGGGCTCCGGCAGCTGCAGCGCTGGCACCCCCGGCAGACGCGGGCGCTGTCCGGCCAGCAGGTGAGAGCGAGAGATCGCAGGCGGGGGGGGGGCCCTCGCGCCGCCCTTGCCCTGGCCCAGTACCAGGCCGAGCCGGAGGGAGTCGCTGTGGGGGGAGCCGGCGCTCCCAACCTCCCCCTCCCCCGGGGCTGCCATTAGTTATTTATTCACTCCTGGCTAGCCCCGCCCCAGGGCCCCCTCCCGGCCGCCGCCACTCAGCCGCGGGGCCCCGCTCCGTCCCGGGGAGTGCGGGGGCGGGACCTGGCGCCTCACGCGGGGAGGGCCCTAGTGTGTTTGTGTGACCGCTCCGTCCTGTCCTGGCCCTCCCCCCGGGATGCTCTGGCGGCCGCTCCCCGCCTCCCCCTCGCCTAGGCTCGTCTCCCTCCCCCGTGGGTCAGGGCGCTGGGGGGTTGAGGCCGCCCGGGATTAGCTGGGGGCGCTGCCGCTGTCTGAGACACTCTGTGTAGGGGGCTGGAGCGCGCCTCGCTCAGGCTCTGCTGGCTTCCTTTGTCTGCTGTTGCCGCCGCGCTCCCCTCCTCCCTCTCGGTACCTCTCTCCCTCCCTCCTCCTCGTCCTTCCCCCTCCCTCCCTTCCCCTCTCTCCCAGACTCCAAGCGCTGCTGCAGCTGCGCTGCAGGTTTGTAAATACTGGACCAGTACACACACAACATGGCTGACGCTCGCCCTGCTCTTCCACCAGGCTCTCCTCCTCTTCCTCTGTCTCTCTGCGTGTCTTAGTGGTCATCCGTCCGTGCTTTTCTGTGTCTCCCCCCCTCATCCCTAATCTCCTTTCTCCTCTCCCTCTCCCCCTTCCCCACAAGGAGGAAAAGCAATTCACCCTCCTTCTTGCGCGCAAGGCGGGATTTCAAGGGTAAGGATCCTTGCTTTGGAAGCTTTCTCCTTTCGCTTTGCTGTTTACAACAAAATGAAACCTAAAATGAGAGGGAGCCCGGCAAGGCCTGGGGCGGAGAGGGAGGAAGGGAGGTGAATGGGGTGAGCCCTGCTGAGAGAGGCTTGAGTGGAATGTGCGCGTCTTTTTCTCTCTTTGGGGGAGGGGGAAAGCTGCTGCACCAAAATGTTGGCAGAGACGATCTACTCCGTGTTGCACTTGCAGAATGCTCTAGAGCCGTTAGAATGTGGCTCATTACCAGGGTATCAACTCAGTAGTCACTTGAAAAAGAACTGGACCACTTGAGGGTCAGAATGGGTGTTGGTGGGTAAAAAGCATAACGCAGGCTTTTGGAATTGTTGGCTGATCTACTTCTCTAGTGTAGCATCAGTATCTTGGGCAGCTTTCAGACCAGAAGATCCAAAACTGGAATGGAGGCTTGCTGAATCTTCTTTTGCAGTGCCAGTCATGCAAACCTGTTTGCCCTTGTGATGACCGTATCATGGCTGAAGGATGTTTCTTTTTTAAAAGAAACATGATGCTGGGTATTTCAGATATCTGAAAAGCATTGTGTGCTTCAGTGTGCAGTGTTGAACTGCAACAAGAAAGCATGTTTCCTTCCTACTTGCTCCTGGAGCCCTAGCAGTGCCCACTGGGCTAAAAGTAACACAGTCCCATGCCCTCTCAGACCTCAGTTGTCCATAGCACCCCCTTCTGGCATTAAGGAGAATTTCTGAACTCAGTGTATAAATGATGATGAATTCTAAACAAGATGCTAAACTACTGTTGCAGGGCAATTTCTTGCATATATTTCCCCCATTCTAAAGCATCCTGGAATGGAACAGAATTTCCCCATCTATATTAGTTTTAATTGGGGGCAGGGGAGCTCTTTGCATCTTCAAATAGTCACTTTTTATTGCATCCTAGGCCTCTTGCTACTAGCTGTTGTGACTTCAGTGACTAAATGTTTGATTTTCAAGGCTTAACTTTACACTATAATGCTGCTGATGCATTGTCTATAAGGCAGTTAACATAGGTTAAACTAAAATTATTTCCCTGAAGTCACTGGTAATAACTTATTGATAGGCATATTTTCCATTAATAACTTTGAGTTGTGCTCCAAGGCAACATTTTAGCTTATGTAGTTTTTGATTGTCTGCTTTGCTTTGGAAACTTCTGGTAGTTTCTAGGACAGAAACAGACTGACATATTTGCATTTCTGTAGTTTGTGATATGATTATATGGAAATACTTATTGTATTGGAATTAGGTCTGAGGTCTTAACATAATATGGCTGTATAAATATTCTCTCCTTTGCATTTCTATTACAAAATGTTAATTGAGTAGAAGTGAGGTCCAAATTACAAGATCATTTTGGAATGTGTATCTCTGTCACAGTTTCTGAGCCAAATGTAATACTTCTGCAAGAGAAGGGAAAAATCCAGTGAGCAAGAATTTTTAGCTTCTCTACAAAACAAACAGAGTCTGGTGGCACTTTTAAAGACTTAATAAATTTATTTTATTTATATAAATAAATAATTATTAAATATATTATTTATATAAATAAATACATTTATTAGTTTTTAGAAGTGCCACCAGACTGTTTGATTTGCTGAACTAGACTAACACGGCTACCCCTTTGTAGCTTCTGTATACTTCATATAATGCCGCTATTGCAGTATACATTTACTCCTTTAACATCACAAGGTTTTTTTGGTAATATCTGTGGAACCATTAAAATGTTATAGTAGTAGCAGATAAATATTCTGAATGAAGAATACTGTGCACTACATATCAACCACATTTCAAAACGGCCATCTTTTATTTTTATATTGTTTTAAGCATGCACATGGACTCTGTGTGCGTGTGTGCATGCATGCTTGAAGCCCCCTGTTCCTTCTTAGGCCATGTACGCACTACACAATTGTTGCAGCCAGGGTTCCCGGAGCTGTCAACCGGAGTTGGCAGTTGCCGGGAATTGGGTGGCAGCAGGGCTTGAGCCCCACTGCTGCCCGGCTTGCCAGCTCCCAGGTGGCAGCCGTGAAGCCGGGCGGCTAGGGGGAATCCCTGTGGCAGCAGGGCTCCGGCCGCCCCACTGCCATGAGGATTAATTCCACCGCGGCTGGAGCTGGCAACCCCAAGTGGCTTGAGCTCTGCAGCCGCCCGGCTTGCCGGCTCCTGGGCAGCCCACTGCGGCAGAGAGCCGAGAACTGGGGCTGGAGAGGGGCAGCCTTTGGGGCTGGGGTTCTGCTGCTGGCAGCCACCAGGGTTACTGGGGCTCCCAGGAATGCGAAGCTGCTAGAGCAGTGAAATTGACAAGTATGACAGCTCCAGTGTCCTGGAGTGCATTTCCAGAGGCTGTCAAAAGCGAAAGGGACTGTACACACTGGCTCTGTCATAGAACAACTGTTCTGTGGTAAGCCTAACCACCCTCGTTTGGGTGGTTTACCTGTTGCATGGCAAGAGGGCTGTTGCCACACAACAAGGTGTGCGTGCGTGCGTACGTACACGCTCGCAGCCTTATTGTGCAGCAAGGAACCTTACTGTACAATAAGGCAGTAGTGTGTACAAGGCCTTAGAGTCCTGTTTACTGTTGCCTAGTTGTTGCATACTTAAAGCTAGCTTGAATGGTGGACTTGTATGTATCTGTTTCATTGTAATGTAAAGTCTTATTTACCCATATACTTCACCTATGAAAACTATCATTTGTGTTGGAACTGGTCCTTGTTTTACAAAGCTAGAAACTAACTTTTCTTGCACATGAGTAAATTCAGTTTTTGATTACTTGATACTGTTGTAGGACTTCTGTATATCCTTTATGAATTTTGTATATCCTTTGTTTTACAACACAGTTTTTTTTTAGTTTTGTTGTATATATGAATCCTATTCAAGAATGGAAGTCACTGATCTTCCTCAGTAGTGTTGCATAGAGATGGAGTTGCCCAGAGATTTGTCCCAATTTTGACCTCTTTTCCAAGTTCAATAGAGTAGGTGGATGCTATTGGAAGACCACTTCTTACATATTGGGGTGTGGGAGACAATGAAATAGAAAATTCAAAAGACTGTCACGATTATTGTGCCTAAGATGAAAAACATGGTATTAATAGAAAAACACAGAACAATGTGCATCAAGATTTAATGTGACTTACTTATTAACATAATCATATTGTAAAATGAGACAAAGGGAAAGAACATGTAAAACACCTACTGCACAGGTGGGCTAGCAGGAGGAGGTGAAAAGCAGGAAACCTATAAACTGATTTACCCTCTAACATTTTTATGGGCAGATCTTGGTCCAAACCGCAAACCATAATTGAGTGTAATTCGTCATTTTGGCATAGAGCTTCACAAATGATTAAAAGAACTCTGAAGGTAGAGGACAGTTTTAGTTCATCGCCACTTGAACTCCCACAGCTTTTCTGTTTTAACTGCTTTGAGAATAGTACCTTCCATCATTCTTTTTATTTTGTACCTTCCCCAGTAACAGCTGCCAAACCTTCTCACCATATTGAGATTTGTAAGAAATCTTCTTGATGTAGTGTGTCAAACTTGTTTTAAAATATATTAATGCATTACATATTACTTCATTAAATTCCAACTTGTTTTGCCAAATAGGATTAAGATTTTTTGAAGAGCAAGACATAACAGCTTATCTTTGCCTTTAAAGATCTCTTACTGTAAACATGTTATGCTTTTGGTTTTACTCACAAACTTATTAAGGGGGTCAAACTGACTGTTTGCTAGTATGGGCAGGAAGGTATTTCATCCATGATTCTGTGGAAACAGTTTTAGACCTTCGCTAAATCATCCTAGTGCTTATGTGGCCAAAGCATGTTATTTTTTAAAAATGGTTAATAGGAAAGCATATTTTGTGTCTAGCTGACCTTGTAGTATTAATGTGATGGTGCTTTAAAAGTAAACTTTCTGATCAAAATGACAATCAATACTGTGAACTGCTCAATTTTTTCATACCCTATGTAAAGAATTAATCTTTTCTTTGATATGTCCTTTTATTATTTTCATTGTCACTTTGAGTGGTTTTAAACAAGCTACTGTATTGACTGGGAAAGAAATCCTCTGTAAAAGTCAGGTTAAATTGACTTACTTTCTCATCTTAATCTTTTTCTTTTAAGTATTTGGCCTAGACATGTAGTTTATACCCAGAAGAAGAATATCAGTCATTCATCTTGCTTTTATGTATGATTTAAAAGATTTCTGGTTATGGTAATTTAGTAATCCTATTTCTTACGTATTGGTGCCCTGTTAATAGCTAGTACTTTCCGAATATTGAGGTGTATTCCATTCTCTAATGCAAGAGCAGGCTACCTAAACATCAATGTATTGCATAACAGAAACATGAAGAATCAGAATTCTTGTCATGAATAAATGTCTGTATTCCATTCCTCTCCCAACATATTTTGAAGATTGAAATTTTTAAAGCAGACTAGGAATTTGCCACATATTTTGAAAATCTTAACCAAGGCATTTACTTGAATTACTAGCAGTATATAGCACTGCATTTACTACATGGATGAATGTTACATGTAAAACCAAAAGAGGAAGCCAAATCCTTTAAATTCTGAATTTAAGAATGTAATTGACTTTTAAAAGTGACATTGAGAAATGTTGAAAATGTTTCCATGATCAGAGACTGACTTTCTGTGTTCTATGGAACTTGTGTAATTCCATACTATGTGAGATCATGAATATTTCCATCCATCTACTTTAAGTGGTTTTTTAGTGTCGTGGTACCTCCATCTGCCACAATACGTTAATCACAGGTACTGATGGTGGCAAAATTTTACACTTTACAATATCTTATTCTTTAATATGAGGCTCCAGTGTCTGCAGATCTCAGCAAGACAGATATTGCTGTTTATAGAATTATTTAAAATCAATATGAGATAATTTGGAAAACACATTGGGGACTTGTAAGGTGAATTATAAAAGAGCACCAATATTCTAATCTAAAATTTTCAACTGTACAGTATTTTTTTCCTGAAGCACCCTTGAGCTATTATAGAGTTGTAGATGAAATCTTTTAGGGTTGTGAAGGAAGGTAGCAAGACAAGAAATCTGAGTTTGAGATAAATAGAATTTATAGCTTATTATTCAAGAAGCTATGATTAATAACCACTGACAGTATTTTGCAAACATCTAAAACTAACTTTAAAATGTTATTGAACTATCCTGTAACTCTTCTGTATTATCCATGATCAATGAAGGATGTGTATACATTTTAGAGCCTGATCCTGGAAATATTGACTGTCAAGTGTAGAAATTACTGCCATGAGAAATCATCCAGCTTCAATGCAGCTCGTTGTAAGCACTGAGTTTGATGAGTGCGTGTTCAGGCATTTATATCGTAAGTTCATTGGAGAAGGAATTTTTTGGGGTGTGGGGGAGGACATTTGTTTTGGGCGGGGTTGTTTTTGGGTGTGTTTTGCCTTGTACAAAGCAAAGAATGATGCTTGCATATTTATTAAAAAACAAAAAAATACATAACTGGCCTTTTCTGTTTGTCGTCTGATTTCACACTTCTGCAGTCTAATTATTTCCATGATGGTGATTTGTGATGTCATGATACTTAAATCTGGGAAGAATGTTATGTCACAGTCACTGATCTTTCCTGGTCTCTTCCAGTTCCTTTCCCTGTCAGACTCTCATCTCTCTCTGCTTATCACATGATTCTGCCACACTCGGACTAGGCCTTGGGCTGCAGTCCCAAGGTGCAATCCCTGATTGCATTAGTAGGCCAGAGTTATTTTCTACACTGCAATTTTGCTGTTTAGGAGCAGTGGCAAAGAGGTGGTACCTGGTGACCAGCTAGTAAAGTATTTATTTATAATTAATGCATTACAGAGAAAACCAGTCTTAAAACAGTAAGCAGTCTATGCATGCATAACTTTCTTAAAAGTGCCACAGGACTCTGTTGTCTAACTTTCTTAAGACTTGCCATCCCCTGGAATTTTGGGAAGACCCTGAGACCACTTACGACACTCTCTGACAAGTCCTGTTGCTGTGTCTGAGCTTACTGGCAATTCCTTCTTCCACTCGTTCCTTCTGGAGAATCCTTTTAACCATTTAGTGGCCTTTGATCTCTTCAGTTCTGTGCCTTGGTAAAATAACTTTAGTAACTTAAAGTAGTAACTTTAGTAACTTAAAGTAACTTTAGCTGAAGCCTGGAAATAGGCCATTGTTGTAAAACTGCTCCTTCCCCCGACTATTCCTTGAAAGGTTACTCTGGATCCATTATGCTGTTTTCCTGCTTCTTATTCCAACAGCCTCCTGTTAAGATAGAGGCTTCTGAACTGTAGTAAACGATCTTAATATCAGTTCACTTCTTCAGAGCTTTTTAAGAAGGTGAATCAATACAGTTTGAGCACTGCTAAGCTAGACAAATTCATACAGGAAACTGGTAACTCAGTATAGCAGCTGCATATAAGCCACAGATATCTTCCTCTCGCCCCTGGTTAGAATGGAATTTATTTGCACACACTTGGTAGTCACCCAAAAAGTGAAAAAATTATTTGAGTGCTTTACTGTAATATGTCAATTTGTTCTAAACTGTATGAAGCTCCTCTGGCCTAACACAGCTGCCCTCTTGTTGTTTTCTTTATAATCCCACATTTTTCTTTCTTTTGAAACACATGTATCTATCTCCTTTATACTGTTTCAAACACTTTTTCTATCTTTGAATCCTGCAAAAATAAGCCTTGTCATTTGTCTTTTTCCATCCCCAGAAACAAAATTAAATGGGAGAGCGGGGTATCTGACACTAAATGAGTTTTGGTAGCCTTTAAAAAATTTAATTCACACCTTTTTGCTCAAAATCCTATGGTTGTAGAGGTTTGTTGATGTAAACTGTAACATTATAGACCAGTTGGGTGTAGTTAGATTGCTCAGTTTTTTAACATCTTGTTGATGACCACCATGTTGTCTATCCAAGCTCAGAGCAGACTTAAATAACTTGGTAGTAAAAATCATTGGTGGCCAAACTGCAGTGGTGCTGCAGTTACCTGTGTGGTAGATCTAAAGGAAAATGGCAGAATAGACCAGGCTCCTGAATATACCTCCTGACAAATGGTGGTAGAACTGTGAACTCCTTTTACTTCATGTCTCAAATAATACTCTATGCAGTAGAACTCTGAAAAGTTAATGTCAGAATGATACCTTCTGAATAGAAATTTGCTCTGCAATGTCTTTACTACTACAGAGGATTAAATGGAAGGATGCAGCTTAAAAAACATACTTTCTGAATGTTTACCCCTTAATGGTTACAAGTAAAACCTAGATGGGAACATACTTATATTAGTTTTACTTCCCAGTTGACAGGGTTATGAGTAGTCAGTTTTACTGTTTCTTGTGTTGATTGTGCAAGGATCATATAGCAGCAGGACAGAGAAGTGTAGTTTTTGTTTTAAATCACAGAAATAATCAGGAATACTTGAAAAGGAACATAATACCTGAGACAACTTCTAGTCATTTAAAAACCACACACCCACACACATACACAAACCAGATTCCAGGTTGATTGTCACTTGAAGGCTGTGTTTTCAGTCTTCACAGAACCTGAATTCCTACATTTTTTTCCCAACCAGTCTTTTTTCCCCCCTTACTGTGAATGTATATAGAGCAGTGCCTGTGATATGGATGTGAAGCATCCCAATTTGGAGCCTGTAAGCAATATTGTAATGTAAATGAACAATTGACTTCAGTGGGGAAGCAGTGGGTACAGGAGACTGGTGGAGCAGTGGCTTGCTCTTGTGCATGCTTTTTTTTTTTTTTTTTGGTAGCAAAGTAGTAATCACACATGAGCAGAAATGAAGAAAAGTAACAAACCTAGGGGAAATGAAATACACATTTTCCTTCCTATTCTAACCTTGCCTAGAAAAAAGTCTGAGAAAACAATGGTGTTAAAGTGGAGACTCCCTCCCATGTGTGAGTCCTTGACTTCATTCTTTTCATCCTAACTTCTTAAATGCTTAGATCATTTCATTGCAGGCAGGCTCCTGGCTACTCTGCTTGTTCTTGAGGATCTGTTTCGATAGAAAGTTAATTCACAAACTATCCTTTACAAGATTACAAAATTGAAAGTTCTAGCAAGCTAAAAAGTGAACAAGTAGAGCATCTCATAAAGCATTGCTTTGTTGCTATAGGATATTAAATGCCATTAGATTTCATAATGACTTAATGTAGTCCCATGAAAGCTGATATCTTGCTTTTTGAAAAACTGCACTTTGTGTACAGTCTCTCAGGTGCTTTGTTGGCTGGTTCTTGCTCATGCACTCAGGGTCTAACTGATTGCCATATGTGGGGTTGGGAAGGAATTTTCCAGAGTCAGGTTGGCAATAGTGTAGAATGTAGAAGTATGTGAATGGAGCTTATGTGGCAGAATTGTCTGTGTATTTCTTACTTAACCATTTCCCTGCCACTGCAGGGGCCTCAGGCATTGGTGCACCTTGATCCCATCTTTTTCTGTGACTTACAATGGTCTAACAACAGAGTCCTGTGGCACTTTTAAAAACAGATTTATTTATCGCATGAGCTTTCGAAAGCTCATGCAATAAATAAATCTATTAGTCTTTAAAAGTGCCACAGGACTCTGTTGGTTTTCTGCAATAAACTAACACAGCTACCCCTTTGGAATTTATAATGGTCTAGTCTTCTGTGGACTGTAATACTTTGGTTCAACTTCAGCTGTTGGATTTAGTGGGCAGAGGCTGCTGGTTGCTTGGTAGTCTGTGATAGATCAGACTAGGTGATGTGTTGGTCTATTCTGGCCTTAAACTCTGACTCTGGATGAGGGTGGAATACAGCATTGGGTTTCCAGTCACAGGAGGAGTTTGTGCTCACTTATTCCACTCCACTCGCTGCCCAAAAAAGAAGACGTGTTTTAGTGATGCCATGCCCACCCAAAGCCATCCATGTATTAAACTTGCATTGGACTATTTTCAGCCCCTAAATAACTCATTTTCCCTTTCCTCACAGGTCAGTAAATCTCTATCAAATATTTCGAAACACTTGGCCCCCCCACTCGTGGCCTGCCCTCTTTGTTGGGCTGTTCTGCTACCTCTTGTCTTCCTTAATGCATATACACCCTTCACCGTCTCTATATTGCTCCCCCCGCCCCCAACAGAATAATAGGTGTAGGCCTGCAGCACTTGGTCTGTCTATTCCTTGTGTCCCTTGCATTTCTTCTAAGGACGAGCAATGAGTTCCCCAGCTTAACTTTCCCAGTCAGAATATTTACTCATTCTGGACATGTTGACTGTCTTCAAACCCTAGGGGAAATCTGTTTACTTGTAAACTGAGCAAATGCGATAACTTGAAACACAACAGATAAAGAACCCTGCACTATCGCTGTTTCTTATTATTCTGAGAATAAAGACTTTTATGAAGTATTCTGAGTTTAATTAGTAAATAGTTTTAAATATGATTTTTTTAACCCTTAACTGACTGTAATGCTTAAATGAGGAACAGTTAAGCATTTTCATTTCTTTCTGTTCTCCATGTACAACTTATTAAATTTTTGTTAAAAAACTATTCCATTCACATTCTAAGTTTATCCAGTAAACTAGTATTTTAACTGAAGGTAGGTGCATGCTTGTTACAGATTCTGAATATACCAACACAATCTTTCAGTTTAAGGTTTCGTTTTTCAGTGCCTTGATCCTGCAAAAATTAAAGTATATAAGTTGTGGCTATTTGCATGTTTAAAGTTCAGTTTTATAATATGTAAGACTTTGCAGACTGGTGTTCAGGAGAACAATAGTATTAAATGTTGCAATGGCAATAAGAGGAATGCTGTGCTATTCTTTAAATTTGGCAGAAACTTAGTTTACACAATGAATATGCTATTTATAAGTATGGTATTTCATATTGTATAAATTTTTTTTATTCAGAAATGTCAAGTACAACACACTTATTTACAATGGTGTTCTCATGTAAAAATCTACTATTACCTGAAGTACTTAAAATAAATCAAATCTGCTGGAGACTAGCAAAAATGTGCAAGTTCAGCTGAAGAACAGTTTGGTTCTCTACTCTCCGTAAAGATACATTAAAAGTGAGTGGAAAAGTTCCTTTCTGTGTTCACTTATTCATTTTTCTTCTCATGGGACCTGATCTTATAGAGTTACATATGTGAATGTACTACTCTAAGCAGTTCCATTGTTTGTTTGTTTAAAAAAGGATTACTCACAGCAGTTAATCCACGGCCTGACTAAACCAGGCGCCAGGTTGCCATGGTGGCTGAGGTTTGTAACCTGGCACCTAACTCCGCTGCATTGAGAAGCACTGCTGGCAACCAAAAATAAAACTGCGGTGCCTAGCTGGGAGCCAATTTTGTCGAGCCCTGAGTTAAGCACATGCGTAAGTCTTTTCAGGATCAAGATCTCAGATAATACCGATAACCTCCCCTTTGCCTTTGGATAATCTTTAAATGTTTTAGTGGAGTTATGCATCAGATTGCATAATAAAAATGTCTGCCCTCACTACTACTTATATTTAAATTAGGCGGGATGATGGGTAAAGAGTTGATACACAATTTGACTTCTAGATTATTAGCTTCATCTATTCAGTGCTGCTTGTAATGAACTATAGAGCTCTTAAAACATGCAAAATAGGATTTTATTTGATAGCCAGTAATGTGTTATCAGTTATTAATAGGATATAAAAAGGGCATTGTAGCTCATGAATAATAGCTTATATATATGTAGAATTTTTTGATCCAGAGGCATTTATGTATACTTTGGAGTAGACTGTACACATAAAAATGAACATAGCAACAGCACACAAACTTGAAGAGAAGAGTTAAGTATTACTAGTTTAACTGAAATTACAGGATTCACTTTCAGTTGGTAAATCATGAGTAACCAACTTTAAATCTGAGTAGAAAATTCCATCCGAGTGGAATAGTGGTGTGCTATATAGTCATAACATGAGTGAGTATGGCTTGAGTTTTATTTGATCTGAAAGATGGCAGTTCCCATGGCATAACATCTGATTGTTAATATAGCCTGAATACTCTAAGCAAAAAGTGCTATCCACTAGATGCATATTATGTGCACTGTCCTTTAGTATCCTGTCATTTTTTTCATCTTTGTGGCCTCTTATCCAAGTACCGAGTAGGCCTGATGCTTCTAATGGTAAGAATTTGAGGAAGGATGATAACTGTGATAGTGGTAGGAGAACATTGGTTTTTTTCTTTAAACTCATGCTTGAGTCAGAGTAATGGACTGAGGCAGAACTTGGTATTTCTTTCAGGATTTTCATCAAGATCCTGAGGATGGTGTTTTTTTTTTTTTTTTTCTTTGACTTTTTTTCTTTGACAGGATTACTGTTCTAGTTGATATATCATAGCCACTGCTTTCCCATATCTTGATTTTAGTAAGGCTTTTGACAAGGTCTCACATGACATTCTCATAAGCAACCTAGAGAAATATCTCTAGATGAAATAATGATAAAAGGCGTGCACAGTTAATTGAAAGACTTTACTCAGAATGGTTATCGGTAGTTCCTTGTCAAACTGGGAAGGTGTATATAATGTGTGTGTGCATTGGAGTCAGTTCTGTGTCCAGTATTATGAAATATTTTCATTAATGACTTGGAGTAGAATGTACACTTATAAAACTTGCAATTGGAGATTTCATCTTGCTGAAGGCAGACCAAATTTGGTAAATACAAATGTACTTCTCTTCACTTAAGAAAGAAAAATCAAATGCAGTTCTACAAAATGCGAAATAACTGGCTAGGTAGTAATACTGCTGAAAAGGATATGTGGCTTGTGGTGGATGACAAACTGAATATGACAGTCTGATGCATTTGCAAAAGAGACTATTATTCTGGGATGTATTAACAGAAGTGTTAAACGTAAGACACAGGAGGTGACTGTCCTTCTTTGCTTGTCAGTGTCGAGGCCTCAGCTGGAATACTTTGTCCAGTTCCAAGCACCACACTTTAGGAAAGATGTCGTTACAAGAAGGTAGCAGCTACCCAGAGTAGCTTGGGTCCTAAGGTTCGTTGGGTTCGGTAGGCACAACACCGGGAGACAAGGTGAAAAGTACAAACAAATGGTTTTATTTGAATACAGACAAGAAAGAAAAGGAATAGGAAAGAACCAATGCTTATGCCGCTTTAGTAGATGGGAACCCCAGCTAAACAACTGCGGGCGCAGAGCATGGGGAGCGATGACTCATGGCAGCATACACAGCAGCTGCCCCAACAACGAAGTTCCAACTACAAGCAGGTTACTGCTAGCTTTTATACACTTCTGCTTGCTGCTAGTGGTTAAATGGCATGCACATGTGGTTATTTTTCACACTTATTTGCAACATTCCTTTGCCCCGGTCATATCTTATTTTACAGAGCTTACAAGTTATGCCTGCTGTTTGGTGGGAGCAAGGTACGACCTTGATTAAAATTGATGGTACCAGCTAAACTCAGGGTTAACTTTTGATCAGGGCTGATTAATGGTGACATCACCTACTAACAGCTTATTGTGTTACAAATTCTTCCGTTGGGCGCTACAGATGTGGACAAATTGAAGAGTTCAGAGGGGAGCAACAGAAACAATAAAAAAGTTTAGGAAACCTTGTATATAAGGAAAGGTTAAAAACTGAGCATGTTTAGTCTTGAGAAAAGAAGACTATGGATGGGACCTGATAAGTCTTCAAAAATTTTAAGGACTGTCATGGAGAAGATGGAGATCAAATGTTTTCTATGTCCACTGAAGTTAGAACAGAAAGTAATGACTGTAATCTTCAGCAAGGGAGACTTAGGTTAAACATTAGGAAAAACTTCCTAGCAACAGCAGAACTGGAGTGTTACGAACTAACTGGTCAACATCACACTTCCAATGGAATTGGAAGAACACTTATGCAGCAGCAGAAATGAGGGCGGAAGCAAATACTGGACAGCATTCTGTAAAATGTAACTACTAAAATAAAAAGGGAAAGTTCCCCCGCCCCCCAAAAAATTGACAATATAAAGAAACAGTTTCTGTGCTTCTTTGAGTTAAATCAAGATGGATAAAAGGAGCATTTTTCTTCTGCATAGTGAAGATTCAAAACTAGTAATTCAGCGTTTAGTTGTAAACTTTGAAAGACCATAACATTTTTTCAGCGTTATGAACAACTTCCTGCCAAGATGTTCATAATTAATGTTCTACTGTATAAGGGTTGGTAAACCCTGGAATAATCTAAGAGGGACTATGGAATCCCCATCATTGGAAGATTTTAAAAATAGGTTGGACAAACATAAATCAAGGATGGCCTAGGTTTACTTGATCCTGCCTGAGTGCAGGGGGCTGCACTTGGTGAGTGCTCAAGGTCCCTTTCAGCCTCATACCAGTATGATTGTATGAGACACTTAGATACCTTAACAAAATAGGTTGTGGAACAAAACACTGTGAATCTGATAAGTATTTCAGTTAACTCTTTCCTGGAAAGAGTGGTATTTATGCAGATAATGACCAAATTCAGATAACTGATTATTCTGCTAGATCAAGTGGTGGTATCTGCATTAAAACAGTAGAAGGTCGGGGTGGCTGATTTCTTTTAAAAAGGCAGCAGTGCTCTTTGAATGAAGTATTTGTTTAAAATAAGTTTTTATGAAAGAAGTTATGATGATGGGGTGAAGAGAATTCTGATTTTACTGGGGAAGATTCATTTAAGAGTACTTGTGTGACTCTTTAAAACTGGCTGGCTGAACCACTACTGCTATCTTAATGATAGCATGGTGTAAAGACAAAGGAACACAGAACTGGATTCAGGAATTCAAGATCTAATCCCAGTTATGCTTCTGGGTTTGTTGTCTTTGACAAGTCATTTAAGAATTCCTTCTCATTGGCCCCATTTTTTTTTATTAACAAAGGGGAAACTAATTGTCCACTTTTCAGGGTTGTGTGGTTAAATATGTTTGTATACAATATTGATGTGGTAAACTGTGACTTGTAACATCTGTAAAGGGGCTGCCCCACCAATAAAACACTAATTAAAAGTGCTTTCCTATACATGTTTTTAGTGTTCTAGTAGCTAAGGTGCAAAAACTTACAATATTTTTTCCTGTTCTTTGGTCCATTGATATGATTATGATTGCTATGGCTATGCACATGACTGTTTCAAGATGTCCTCATGGTCGTCATATTGAAACAGACTAGAAGTTTTAGTGAATTTCCTTTTACATTTGTGTATGTACATAGAAAATATAAATATTTATACTGGTTGATACCAATATATTTTCTGTTTTAAAGTTGACTTTTACACTTTATCCAGCTCTGGTTGGGACCAGTCAGCTTTTTTTCCACTCAGCTGATTTTTAAACAATGGGCTGTTCCATGAGTGTTTTTTGTTGGTTTTTTTTTTTTTAGTATTAAACCTCAAGTCCACTTCCTTTGAATCATGCTGTTTAAATTTAATCCCTGGGTTAATTTGGGAGCAAGAAATCCTCCATAGGGATGGCAGATGGCAAATTCTCCAATAATTTAGCCAGATCTTCTTGAATGTGGCTGTGGTGTTAATTATGTGGGAGGCAGAGTAAATAGGAAGCTATTAAATTTTCATTTTACCTAAAAGTTAATAGTTTGCATTTCTGTCAGTAATCCTTTAAAGTAACATTAGAAGAAACACTTCTTTGTGGTTTTGGTTGCATGCCCTCCCTCTCTCGCCCCACCCCCACCCATGGGCAGAGTCCTGAAAATTAAAGGATTAAGTGTTGTATGCCTATGTTGGAGGGGGAAGGCTATCATTCTTTTGCTGAAATTAAGCTGTTCACTGTTTTCCCTCACTCTTTTTGGATCTTTTTATGTCTTCTCTTTCATCTCCATCCTTGTTATCCCAGGAATTGTCTTTTCCTTTGTTTCTTACTACCACTTTCATGGGCATTATTATTTTTATGCTGGCATCCAGCTTTTTTCTCTTTTTCAGATTGGACTTTATGTGGCAGTGGCTGGTTATAATATCAGTGCTTTCTACAGTAGAGAATTAAACTATTGATAATTGGAGCCACTGGGATAATCTCTAACTAAGTGCTCTCAGTAAAGTGTGCACATCTAAGCATGCTGGTTTGATTTAAGTCTTGTATCAGGCCCATACTTTCTCTTTACTTCACTGTTTCAGTAACTGTTTTTGAGTATCCATTTCAGAACTATTGGTGCAGCAATGGCTTGTAAGAGATTTAGAAAGGCTTTTGTGAAATCCAAGAGAATTGTAGTAGAGATCAGTCAACTCTGAAGTCCCTAGGATCAGTTACATTTTGAAAAAAGGTCTGGGACAAAGATAAGCTAATGATCAGTTAGTTCTTGTTCCTTGCTCAGCAGGAAAAGTATCTGTTGGAGGTTGTTTTTGTCAGGGTGATTTGATTTTAAATGAGTGATTGCAATAATCAAGTGGAAAGCCTCAACTTAAATCATCCTTTAATCAACTTTTCCATTTGTTTCAGTTATTTTCGAAAGAAAGATGCATTCTCATTGTCAGATAAACGATTAAAGCATTCATTTACAACTAAATAGTCTTATGATGAGTTTGGTACACCTTTTTATTATGTAGGGAGGGTACACTGAAACTGTCCAGATTGATTTAAGCAATTATATGGATTAATATTTTCTGATTCTTATTTATGAATATTTTAGTACGTTAAAACTGATGAGTAATATATTGTTAGATAATTAACTCTTTTGCTTTTGATTTGTGTCAAACAGCATAAAGATGGTAAATAGCAGTTAAATTCATCATATTATATAAAGTGCCTTTATTAAACAAAACAACTGTAGATGTTGTGGGTACATAAACGTCTCATCAAAATCTTTCACTTTTATGACTATCCCAGTCAATGACTTAAACTGGTTAATCTCCAGGCATGACATTTATTATGGTTGGCATGATTGATGGGTAATTCTTAGATGCCTATGTCTTAACAGTGGCATCTTCTTTAGTATTTAGGAATCTTCCCTGGTATTTTGGATTTAGAGTATTGGCAGGAAAATGAGGTGGACTAAGTGCTTGATCCATTTTACTTCTTTACTGCCTGCAAATTAACTTTGTTGGATATTTCTTTGTTTGATGTCTTTTGAAATTCTTTCCAAATTTCAACAGCATCAGCAGTACAGATGCAAACCTTCCACAGTTTCTCCAAGGCTATGGAAATATGTTTCAGTATATTCGGCATGTTTTGTATGTTTCACCCTAATCTGTTTGGCTATGATAGTTCCATCTATTTTGTTTTCTTCAGAAATTATCAGAAGAGGTCAATTCTTAATAAATAGCTCAAAACAGTGAAGCACTGAATTCCACCGTACATCTAGGGGGAGAATTATGTTGGATTCTCCTGTTCTTTTCAGTGTAAGTGTTTGCTGTGGAAGTATTTTGTATTTTCAACATTTTCCTTTATTCCTGGAGCTGTGCTTTTATTTGGCTAAAAGATACATCAAATGAGCACTTTGTGCATGTTACAAGTTTCAGTTACCCTTTTTTCTGTAGACTTCTTTTTTTGGTATACTTGCAGCATTGCCTATAATGCACTTGAAATTTTCTGTTTATGCTTTACTACTACTCGTAAGTATTCCCCTGTGTGGGCACTTCCTGCTGTATCGGTTTTCTGTGTAAGCTAGACAACCACATCCTCTGTCACACAACTGCATATTTATTACAGGATCCTGGAGTATGACGCTCCTCTCATCAAGACTCAGATGAACAAATTTCCCATCAATGTTTTTTGCACCCTGTTCAATTTCCTTCTCATATGCTGTATCCAGCAACTGTCCAGCAGTGTCTGTGCTGCTAGGTGGAGTATAGCCTGATTGTAATGCTTGACCATGTTAATGAAATCTTTGACCTGCGCTAGACGAAAGAGAGAACCTAGCAATCTTACCTGTGGAATCATGCTGAAATCTGTTGATCCTGATTGACAATCTCGCTCACGGTTTTACTGGATGATGGGAGAGCGTATTTGTTTTTTTAATTTTACTGTCTGACATGTTGGGTTACAGTACTGCTACTGGTACCAGCAGATGACTCTGAAGTTGTGGACATTGCAGATGATATCCTTTGTCTAAGTTGGGTTCTGAAACAAAATGGTTTTTTAAAAAGCCATTTTTCTCTCACTGAGCATATTACTCAGTGCACTGCTTTTAAAAAAAGTAAATGATAAATGAAAGATTCCTCCTGCAATTGTTTGTACTACCTTTTGAAATGATATAATTTATTCTAAACCTAGTTTATGGAGAAAATAATGTTTTAAATGGGAATTCATAAATACCTAATAACTTTTAAACAAGGTTATTTGTTATATTGAACAACAAAAAATAATTTCATGAGTTTAGCAGAATCAGTAGAAATATAATTGATAAGTACTCCCAGAACAAACTAACATAGCAAATATAGTTGACTTGCATTTATCTGAGCCTCCATTTACCTGGCTGTTCATATTAATCAAATTATGATTATCTGAATTTTTGATTATCTGGTTTAACTCCAGTCCCAATTAGGTCAGATAAGCACAGTTCCGCTGTATATTTTGAATACAAGTATCTTGAAATTCATAAGCCAGCCAAAACACACATTTATGATCTCTGCATTATGTGAAAAAGCTGTATTGTGTGGTCTTCTGCCATCTCACCAGCATGACAAACCATCCCAGCACACTATGCTTTCAAACTTTCCATCAACAGGCAAAGGGATTCACACCCTGTGACTCTACCTGGCACTTCCCACAGGGTCACTCCTGAGATTTGTGGATTTGCAGGTATCAGCCAGCTCTAAGAACCTTGGTACACGATGTCTGGGGCAGGAATGGCATCAACAATGGTCACTGAACCTTATGCAATAGTCCTCAGTAGAGTTTGTGTTTGTTTTTCCAAAGAATGAAACTCAGTTTTTGAAGAAACTTAACATGTTTGTCCTATGTCCTGAGTTTTGTTTTTAAGATTATGGTTTCTTATTCCATTTCTTGTTCGCTGTTTAATTTTAATGTTTGCTGTCTTCAAATCCCTGAGGCAAGCTGCTGGTATTGAAATTTTGCTCATGCATTTCAAACTTTGACTTTGAACTTCTTTTTGTTCAGTTAATTTGGACAAAAACAGTCTGTTCCTGCATATGTTGCAGAGTAATAGTGGAATTTTAGGATGTTTATCCTGTCATTGCTTTCTAATGAAGATCCTGTCCATCCAAGCATAAATGATTTTACTTAATAAAGAATCCTGAGAAAATGTTGATAAAAGTTTGAGTACAGAGTGTTTATTTCGCTAAAGAAAATGACTGCACATGGATTAAAAGCTTATGCATGTTGTGAAAATTAACTTTTAGGAATATGGTGGAATATCTGAAATTTATTTTTTTTCCAGAATCACAAAGGTGGGTTTCTATTATGCTGAGCCGTCTGAACTCTGAGAACTGTTAATTGTATTATAATAAAGCTTCTATGGATATCTCCTCTTGCTCACTCGCTCCTGGGGGAATTCAGTGCCACTGAGCACATGCAGAATTTATCTCCCTCAGATTCCAGTGTCCCTGCCTTCCCCTCTTCTCCCCAACAAAAAATACATTCTGCTAGGAAGGTGCTACAGTTAAACCTTTTGCCCATGAAGGGCTGCTTCGGCATAGTAAGAGAGGGCAGTTGAAAGGAAGAGGGATAGTCTGTGTTACTCACAACACCTTGCTTGTGGGGCCCCATGAGAAGGTATGGGATATAGGGGGAATAGATGGTAAGGTATATGGTGCTGTTGTGGGATTACATAGATCGTGGTTCAGAAGAGCAAGCTGTGGTGTGGGTACAGACTAAGGTGGAGGTACAAGAATGAATGGGGGTGACAACATTGAGCAAGGGGCTGAATGGGAACAGTGGTGCAGGGCCACATGGAGATGGGGGGATGGTGCAGGGACACATGGGTACATCTAGTGTTTAAATAGAGGGAGAACTTTATACGTAACTGCTCTGTATATATTTGAACAGATTTGGATTCTCTCACTGTTTATACACAACTGACAAAATCCCTTTGCAGTGGCTCTGTGGACCTGAATCCTGAATGGGGAGATGAATCTACTCTTCCATAGCCGTGTCTTTTCATAGGGCTTATTCTGGATAATTTGAGACTTCATTACTGGCTATTGGCTGGCTTACTCCTTTTGTGTAGTTAGTAGTTATAAGGCTGTTTGAAGCACTTGTTACTGTTTTGAATTCAATTTTATGTTCAGTTATACTAATGCTGTGGTTACTTTTAGCTGTGGAAGCTGTATCAACTGGTCTCTGGATGTGTTAATCCTAACAGCCGGTGTTTGACAAGCAAGCTCTGATATTCCTGCCACCAGAGCTTTCAGCAGGCTGAAAACTTGGATCTATTGATCCTAAAGTAAAATAAACAAAACAAAAACATGTAACCACCAACAGGTAATATGTATTTACATATCTGCTTAAAATCTATTTTAAAAATCCTAATTACTACTTTCTGTCACTTACAATAGCTGTACCCCTATGATCAGTGAGAAACTAACTTCAGTGTGTGGCAGAAGAATGACTGGAATTCCTTTTAGTAGGACTAAAACTTGTCTAGTCTCTTTCAGTGAAAGTCCTTCCGTTTATATTTTAATTTAAAGTTAATTTTGCTATCAGTTTGCTCTGCGAAATAAATGGGTTTTTAAAAACACATTTAATGCGACTTCCATGGCTATTCCTGAACTGGGGCTAACAACAAGATAATGAATGTGGTTCATCATGTTTATGTATCATAAAAAGCATTTTGTTTGTTACCAGGTGCTTTAAAATGCACAGGAAACATGTGGAGTTCGGGGGTTTTGGCTATTAAAATACAGATGGTAAAATGGAAATTACTTCTAAAGAAATTTCCTTAATTAATCTTTGTTTATAAATGGATTTCATTTTTTTGTTTGCTGATTTGGCTGTTGATTGGGAACATAGGTGAAGAACAGTCTGGCTCAATTGTGACTTGTAGAGAAATCTCGTGAAGCATTTTTGTTTATATACAGGTTGAGAATAAATCCCATTATTATGGTACAGTAGGGCAGTGGTACTAAGAAATTATGGTTATTGATGTATTATGGTTTTAGTAAAGTTGAATACATATCTTAAAATTTCAAATTCAATCTGTGTAGTTCCACATTTAGCTTCCATCAATATAATGGAATAATTTTTAGATAATTGACAAATTCAATATTACCATAAGACAAATGGCCTTTGAAGAGCAGTAAGGTGGTGGTATGTGTATTCTCCTCTCTACCTCCCTCTGTCTTTTCACCCCTCCAGTACACCACTCCCACACAAACACAAGAAAATGTCTAAGCCCAGATTTTTAAATATATTCTGGGGTGTAATGCCTAATGAATATAGGTGTGTCTCATTTTCCTAAGGGATTTAGGCATTTAGAAACGAAAATCCTATTATCAATTGAAAGTCATTGAAGTGCCTGAACCTCTTAAGAAATTAACTTAGGCTCCTCAACTAGGCATTACATTACCAAAATATCTTTTAAAAAAGTTGGGTATGTGACTCAATTGTTTCTGACATGGGGTAAAAAGAAGTCTTTGGGCACAAGAACTGAATCTCTTGCTCCTGATTTTGCCACAGAACTTGTGTGATCTTGGTTGATTAATTTATTCTTCCTGTTCTTCCATTCTCTATCTATAAATGGGGATGGGGAGAAATATGTCTTTCTTGAGGTATTGAGAATAAATTCACTAACGTACCAAAGTGTTCAGATAATATGGTGGTTAGTACCACGGGCTAAATAAATGAGGATAATTCTGTAGATAGACAATTTTAATAAAAAATAGTTATGCATTGATAGGAAAAATGAGCCCCTGATTCTCTGACTTGTAGAAACTATGCTTATTTGAGACACTGGAAAAGAGGTAAACAAAAGATAAAATTCTTCCACTTGGGAAGAGGCCAGCAGATTTGCTTTAGAATGAGGGTGGTGCTTAATGCTATGGATTCATTAATCCTTAATTTCTTTTGAAGTGCTGTATACTGGAACTGATAAGGGAAAACACCTAGTTATAAAAGTGGTTGGTTGGTTTGTTCTTAAAGTGTACAGTCTTAAAGAGATTGTAGCCCATGCTTTATAACAGACTATAAATTTGACACAGGAGTGTCCTTTGTTAGGGATGTACCTCTTGCTGTTGCTATGGAAAACCCACTCAATTTGTCTGTCATAAGCCTTTGAAAAAAATCATAGTTTGCATGATATTTGTAGAGACTTGTTAGAGGTTGGCAGCTAAATTCTCCAAAGATTCCATCTGAACAGAGCAGTTGTCAGTCAGAAATTTCCCTACAATTGCTGTAACTAGGGTCTTCTGTGGTTCTGGAACAGAAATTGAGAGCCTGGAGATTCACTCTTGTGCTTTCAGTGTACCTGATGCTGTTGCTTAGGCAGCATGGTGTAGGAGGAGAAAGCAGCACAGAGCTGGAAGGAGAGTGCTGGGAGTGTAGGTCGTGAGAAGAAACCTGTGGGGGAAGATTTGGCAGTAGAAGTCAGAGGTGGATAGATAATTGGACTGGCTTGGTGAGAACACTGGGCCAAAGGGCTTGGGATGAGAAACCCAAAGAGGAGTGACTGAGTCAAAGAATTTGGGGATGCAGAAGACTAGGAAGAAGATTTTGTGGGAGATAGGCTGTAGAGGACATGGCCTGCCTGTCAAGCTGTGGAGGAATAGTGTCTGTGACTCCCCTACAAGCACGCTTTCTTACAAACTTCAGATTGAACAAAAGATCCCAGTGCATTGGCAACTGTTTGTGAAACTCTCATCTTCCCCAACCCCCAAGGACTGAGTCAAGAGGATGACAGCTTAGTGCTGCTATCAGTTATCTTATGTGGAAGACGCTCTCCCACCAGCAAAGCTGTGGCCACTTGTTCAAGTGGCTTTATTGTCAGTCGGAGAGCTCTCACCTATTGACATGTGGCTACATAAGTGCTTATGCCGGCAAAACTTATGTTGCTTGGAGGGGCGGGGGGTAGAGCGATGGGGGTTTTTTCATACACCAGAGTGATAGATATTCTGCTGGCATAAGTGCTAATGTAGACAAGGACTAATGCATCTTTGTGAGCAAAGAGGATACTAAATATTAACATGCAAGTGATCATACAGAACATCCTGCTCTGATTTGAGTTTTTAAAATAACATTACAATGAGGAAAGTTCCCTAATTCAGACTAAGAACTGTGGGTGTGTTTTTGTTTAGTTTTTGCTCTTATGTTTGGGTTTTGTTAATATTTTAAAATTTTTGGCAGCTGTCTAGGTGAAGGAAAGAGGCCTACAGAAGAATTGCATTAAAATTGACTCTTCACTTCTGTACCAGACAGTAGGGATCCTAGAAATCCATTTGCCACTGAAAAATGTGGAATTTGCTTTAAGCTCATGCGATAAATAAATTTTAGTCTTTAAAAGTGTCACAGGACTCCTTGTTCATTTTTACAGAGAAACTTTAGGTTTTTAAATTTTGCAGGGGGAAGGGAGGGAAGAAACCAACCATATATTAATAATTAACCAACTTTTTACTGAAAGTATCAATATCACTTATTCAATGTGGTGTCACTTATTCAATGTGGTGTCACTTATTCAATGAGGTGTCAGCTCTTTCTCCCAGTGCAGCAAGTATACGTATACCAAAGATTCCCTTTGAACTGCTAAGTTGGAAACTAGTACCTCTTGGGTGGGATTATTTTATGTCCAGGTCCCATGTGAGTATCTCCCTTGAACAGAAATGGGACTCTGGGAAACCTTCACCCAGCCTGCCACAGCCCTTCAATCTGAACTCCCTCTTCCTCAGGCCAAGAAAGCTGTGTGAAAGAGTAATCACCGAGTTCTCACCATCACAACCACAGGTTTCTCCAGAGAACTAGAGCAGTGGTTCTCAACCACTGTTGGGACATATTACTGTGTTGTCCCACAGTCATAAGTGTGTCATGGAGAGCCAGTGATTTGGCTGGTGTGTCCTGTAGGGTCATGATATGCCACAAAGTGTCGCAACCTACAAAAGGTTGAGAACCACTGCACTAGAGGACTCTGAATTTTCACATATTATCTGAGGAGGAAGAAGATCAAGGGAGACATCAGGTCTTAGATATTCAGATTCTTCTAGCTGCCCTGGCATAAAGCTTTCAGTGAAGAAAATGGGTCCCAAAATCTATTTCTTTTAAGGCACATATATCTGCCAATGTACATCAATGACAGGCTTGCCTGTTGACCTTCATGGCATGGGGGAAGGTTGTTACTGCAAAAAAGACTAGGCCATATACATGTACTGGTTTCTCTAGGCATGCATACTCAGAACCCTACAAAAGGAGACTCTCCTTGTTAAGTGAGGAAGGTCAACATTCCAGACCAGAGTTAGAGGATCAAATAGAGACACAAGTTGGAGACTCCACTTGGGGTAACAAGGCTGTGGCATATTAATTTCTTTATTAAATGGCACATTTATATGAGCTTACATTGTTCAGTCGGCATAACTGAACATTGTAAGACAGAAGTTCCTAGGGTTGCATCTGGAACTGGGGGTACTGGCTAGTGACATTTGTTGTATAATCCAAAGGAGTGGCTGGTTAGAAGTACTCTGGAGCAATGTTCCCTCTAAGGTTTGGCGGCTTGTGTGCAAAATTTTCAAGCCGTGTGCAAAACTTTTTCTGAATAAAATTTTTGTGTAAACTCACACGACAGAAATTATAGGCATTAATTGAAGTTAAAGTAATTGTAAATAGAATTAATTAATTGTGTTTAATTGAATTTGAATGAATTTTGAATTGAAATTTAATTTTTAGAAAGGTTTTTATTTAAAATTAATTTTTTAAAAGTTTTTTTTAAAAAAAGGAAGGAAAAAAGAAGGAAGGGAGAAAAAGAGAAGGAAGGAAGAGAGAGAGAAAAAGGAAGGAAGAGAAAAAGAAAGAGAGAAGGAAGGAAGAGAAAGAAGAAAGGAAGGAAAGAAGAGAAAAAGGAAAAAGGAGGACAAAGAAGGAAAAAAGAAAGGAAGAAAGAAAAAAGAAGGAAAGCAAAGGAGAGAGAAAAAGGAAGGGAGAAAGAAAAAGAGAAGGAAGGAAGAGAAAGGGGGAGAGAGAAGGAAGGAAGAGAAAGGGAGAGAAAGAAAGAAAAAAAAGGAAGAGAAAGAAGAAAGGAAGGAAAGAAGAGAAGGAAGAGAAAGGAAGGAAGCAAAGGAAGATAGAAAGAAGGAAAGAAGAAACAGGAAGAGGAAGGAAAGAAAGAAGAGAGAAAAAAAAGGAAAGAAAAAGGAAGACAAATAAGGAAAAAAGAAAGAAAGACGGAAGAGAAAGAGGAAGAAAGAAAAAAGAAGGCAGGCAAAGAAGAGAAGGAAGAGAAAGGAAGGAAGCAAAGAAAGAGAGAAAGGAGGAAACAGGAAGAGAAGGAAGGAAGGAAGAGGAAAGAAAGAAAAAAGAAGGAAGAGAAGAAAGAAGGAAAGAGAAAAAGAAAAAGGAAGACAAGGAAAAGAGAGAAAGAAAGAAAGAAGCCAAGGCCGCTGGTGGGGGAGGACCCTACCGCGGCCCTGGGAAGGCGCCGGTGGGGCGGAGCAGACCCCAGCCCCGGAGGCTGATCCTGGCCCCGTGCTGGGAGGCCGAGGCCGTGGATTAGCCCAGCCCCGGGCTGGGAAGTCGAGGCGGTCGGCGGGTGGGAGCCCGGGAGCCTGACGCGGTCGCAGCCACCCCGCTGCCCTAGCCACATGGGGCAGGCAGGCAGGCCCGCGCTCCTGACCCTAGCCTGAGCCTGCCTGTCCCAGCCTGGGGGCGAGGAAGGCCAGCCCAGAGGCCGGGCGCAGGCCGGGTGTGCCGCGGCAGAGCCGCTGCCCCGGGGGTTGGAGGGAGCAGCGGGGGCTTCCACTGTGCGGGGGTCCCTCACTGCTGTGCAGGGGGTACGACGGCAGCTGCGCGGCGGCGCACCCACGCAGCTTAGAGGGAACACTGCTCTGGAGTATTTTATGTATATGTGAACAGCTCAGGAGTGGGTGTTCTCAGAGCAAAGCAAGACAAGTTCCAGAAGTGAGGGATTGGAGTGACACAATGATTCACCAGTCCAGATTGCACCAGGGTAACACCATTCCCTTTCATAATTATACATACTTAAACCTTCTCCCACTTCAAATGGACAGTGCTATAAAAGTCCCAGTATCTCATAACTGTGTCCAATCTACAAGTAAATATAAACAAATTTATCCATGCTCAAAAAAAATAAATAAAAAAGACAATTTCCAGGTAATGAAGTCCACAGCTCCAACCCACTCCAAATAAGCTGTGAATTAGGAAAAGATACAAGATTGTCATTCATGTTTACTGACTTCCTTACTTTTCTCTTTAGTCTTAATGCCTAATCTTTCTTATTTTTATACTAAGTTTTTCCAGAGTTATAGAAGTGTTTCAATTGGTCATTTATCAAAGATGAAGCCACATCATCTCCCTTGTCAGGGATCAGCAGGTCTGGTATGCCTCCAAGGCTGCATGGAGTAGAGACCTCAAGTCATTACATATTTCCCTGCTTGGAGTAAGGCATGGATACATTTCCATATTTTGCGTCAGGCATATTTCAGTTCCCAAGACTCACTCCAGAAAAAATGTGAATGGATATAGTGGGCTCTAGGTATTGAATTTACTTAATTAGAAATTGCAGATTGCATTTCACATCTATATTTTAAAAGTATGGTCAGCCTTAAGCACCACTTCTAGAAAAGAGGTTTTGGAAGACCAAACTGGGAAAGTCCAAGAGGGAGGAAGCCACTAGAGGGTGTCAGTAGGCCTACTCACTAATAACTAGGTGTAATCTGAGTTCTGAACTGCGCAGTTCCTTGGCCAAACACACCATTAGCAGATGTAGCTTGCATCTCTTGCATTTGTTCCTATTTCTAATTGTGGTTTTCTACTCACTGCTTGTTTCTGACAGAATATGATAACTTACTTCTCTCACAAATATTCTCCTGTGTTTATTGCCAGTTTTGTCTTTTTAGGGGGCTGGAACTGGAATGGAAGATTATAACTTGTGCTTTAAAGAGGCATATTTTTATTACATTGTGTGAGTTGTCAAAGCATGATTTTTTTTGCCCTTCAGATGAGTCTTTCTATATTCACACCTACTGAAAAGCACAAGAATTGTTTTCAGAGTGGAGTGCAGTAAGCAACTCTCACACTGCTATGCCATTGTTGAATAGTTCTGATGAGGCTGTGACAGTAGGTGTGTGTGTTAACCGAGAATAGTTAGGGCTGCTACACTAGCCAGTTCTGTTGACAAAAGTCAGTTTTTGTTGACAAAACAGTGAGGTGTACAGCCTAAAATGCTCCTCCCACTGATGTAACTGCCCTTCTACTCTGACATAATACATTCTTGTCAGTTAGCACTGAAATTGACAGTACAGGTCCCATGAGAGCTGAGTAGCTGGTTCTTGGCTACTGGCTGAGAGTGGTGCCAAGAAGCCTGGGTGCCTGGTTCTCCTTTCCCAGCAGCTTTTGTCAATTTTACAGCTAAGCCGTAAGGTTGAAGAGGCTGCCCAGCTCCTGTCGGGAAGTGGACAAGGGTGGCAAGAAGCCGAGGCAGCTGAATCCCACTTCTCAGGGGCAAGAAGTAGTAGTAGATTTCCTAACTACTTTAGTTACGCTCTTCACATAGCAGTGCTTTACTGAATTTACTTTCTTTTCTTAAAGGATCCCTTGGCTAAGTATGTTTCTTGCTAATTAGCAGCCATTATATTGCAGAACTTCTCAACTGTCATGGGACTGTCAGAATGTGATTTGATTTTTCTCAAACTGTGGGAGTTCAGTTTTTCTAAGTTTTCAGGGCTCTTTCTCCCAGAAGCATCCTAGTCTTAGGGCTGTTACACTGCCGGCAAAATTCAGCAGCAATTGGCGAGAGTTACGCAAGCTACACAGAGCCTCTTCGTTGTGCTGTGCCAATGGGAAATGCGTCCCCATTGATGCAGTACTATGCCACTTGAGGGGGTGATTTTAAGAAGTAGATTTCTGGGTCCACTGCTCAGTTGATCTAGAAAAATTGACCTGACTAGCAACTTTGCCACTGTCAGTGTAGATATGGCATGAGTCATTGTTTGTATTTTCTCTTGTGCAGTTTGAGAATGGTAATCCTCTTATAGTAACTTCTTCACCTTGGTGCAATTCTTAATTGTGTCATATACTTAAGTATTTTGCATGTTGGCACGCCAGGATTGGTGAGCTTCAAGGGAAATAGATGGCTTTTCATCTCCTATCTTTATTATTCTTAGTAATCTTTATACATGGAACATTTTTTTTGCCTTAAGAGAGCAGTGTAGTATGATAGTTTTGTATAAATTAATATTTTTACTATTTCTGTATTAACCACGTGTTCTTAAATATGGTCTTGTATTTAGTTACATTAAAGTTGAAAAATCAAGCAGTTAATTCAGAAAATTCATAATCAAAGATTCAAGTGCTTGCACATGTCTGTTATGCTATGTGTATTTGGCAGAGTGGGTCACTCCTTGTACTCTGCTGCCAAAGAGTTTTTCTTAGGTCTCTGCCCATTAGTTCCTTTTCACCAACTATGGTCAGAGCCTGTACAAGTAAAAACTATCCATGTCAGATCTCTGCTAATATTTTAGAGAGAGGTAGTTTTTAATCTATGTTTGGCAGTGAAGATATGAGCCTCTTCTGAGGATTTTTTTGGTGCTAGCTGATTTAGTTGCGTAAATGAGGAATGTCAATTGTGAGCACTTGAGGTTTGATGAAAGACCCTTTTTGGGGGTACATCTCAAATTTATTTTTGGAGCACAACCAAAGTACAGTACTAGACTCTCTGATATCTCCCTTTATTAAACATGTGACTAAAGTTCAACACATTTGATGTAAGCTAAAACCCAGCTTTTTGAACAAGACTAAAAGACTCTTCTTTCAATTGGTCGGTTTTACTCCTCTTGGATCCTAGATTTTTATTAATTCTCCACTTTTTATATCCCAGGCTAGAAAGGATTTTAATTTATTTTATAAAAAATGAGCAGGAAAAGTTTTCATGTCTCCTCTCTGCATCATGAAGAGGCAAAAAGATACAAACTCAGTTGTTTTTCTGTTATGTAGTTTATATTTAACAGGTTTGAGGGAAGCAAGGTTTGAATTTCTAGCAGCTTTGGTGTATGATTAAATTTGCTGAAGAAAATTGTTGTGACTAAGTAGAAGAACAAATGTTGTGAATGTTAAACTGAAGATATTTTAAACTTCTACTGTAAAGCTTCTTGACTGAAAAGACAAAATCTACAGCTAACTCTACCAAATTCAGCCTACAGTTTTCCTGAGACCTGCAAGTTGCCAAATTCTTAACTAAACTAGTCCTTGTCTCTATTAGAACAGTAAGTCGACCTATGTTAAACTGACTTAGAGCCACCAACCTCATTAATTACCGCAGTAGCTGATGTTCACACTAACTTCCTTTGTTTGGTGGGACACATCCTCAGCAAGAGCACTTCCACCAATCTAAGAGGGACAGTGTGGGGAGCTGAGAGCCAATCCTTTCAATTTTGCTGTTAGTTCCCATCAGGCTCCTGGGCTCTTGGCAGGCTGCCTACTCCCTGTTCCCTGCTGGGAGCTAGTGGAAACCGCCTTGTGCTTATCGTCCCACTTCATGCTGGAAGCTGGGGTTCAGTTGCTCAGCTCTCCAGGGGGCAGCTGAGCTCTAACTGCCTGGCTTTCTTGTCAATTTTACAACTAAGCAGAGCTGTGAAATTGACAAGAATGACATCTGACAGCCCATGTAAGGAACACAGAATTTACACCAGGGGTGTCAAACGTGGCCCGCGGGCCAGATATAGCTCAGAAACCTCTTCCATCCAGCCCATGATTGTGCTCTGCAGGACCAAACTTTCTCCTTGTAAGAGACAGAGAGAGAGGTATAGCACAGCGCAGTCTTGCATACACAGCGCTCCGCAATGTTGCGAGAGTGCCCTATTATTTTGATTTATGGCATGTATGGCCCCCTTGAAGTACATTTAAGTCAAATCTGGCCCACATAACAAATGTTTGACACCCCTGGTCTGCATCACCTTAACTATACCGACAAAAGCCCTACACCTCTCACTGAGGTGGTTTTATTATATGGGCATAGCAGAGGAGTCACATTGTGGAAGGAGCATTTAATTGTGTATACCCCCACTGATTTGTCAACAAAAGCTGGCTTTTGTTCAGAGAGCTCTATATTGTTGACCAGCCCCTAGTTAAAACAATATCACAAATCAGAAAACTTCATGTTTAACTCTTTTTTGTTTTATTTTGTTTGTTCTAATTTTAACATCCAACTGCTTTCTTACAACACTATTCCGATAAAGAAAATGTATGTTTGATCATGATAAAACTGGCAGATAGGTAAGAATAAGTATATGACATAAATATAATGTCTTGTATAATCTTATACTTATCAGCATCAGAGCTTTCTGAATGTAAAGACTTATCACCTGGACATAATAATTACCTATGGTGTATTGAGTGTCCTGAAATCATAAACTACTTAGAGTGTTATCCCTGTGAGTGCTCCACTTCAGGTGTCGGCTTGCCCGGTGCCATCGATCGGAGATTTTTGCAGCAATCTCCATGTAGGCCACATGTGTGCAGTGGGCGTCTCACGCTACTGAGACCGAGCCAACCGTCACTTGCGCGGCCAGCCCCCCTCAGTTCCTTCTCAACCATCTTTGGCCTGAGATGGCGCTCTGCAGCACTACTTTCCCTCAGAGAACAAAAACACAAAGACCCTTTAGTTAAGGTTTTAGTCATAGTTCGTAGTTAGTTACAGTTGAGTTAAAAAAAGAAAAAAATTCTTTTCGCTCTGTTAGTGTAAATAGCTCACTGTTAAAGTCACTATGCCTGGCTCACCAGGTTTTAAAAGATGAGCAATGCAGAGAGGTTATGCCAATCTCAGATGGGCATTCCCAGTGCATAAAATGCCTGGGCGAGAGACATGTAGCTTCAAAATGCCCTCACTTCTTCAAAACGAAAGTGCACATCTGCTGCGACAGGGAGCTAAAATTCAATCTTCTCCTGCTTGTAAAGTCTCTACAACCAGATTCTGAGGCTAAGATGGGAAAATACAAGACTCAGAGCCTCATCATTCTGAGAGCAAGAGGAAAAGAGACTCAGTCTCTCTCAAAGGAGGCTTGCAAAGAGTAAAGTGAGCTCCTGAAATGACGCTGGATACAGCGCCGGCATCATCCAAGGGCACTTTTAAATTGGTGCCTAAAGCAGTCAGCCGCATGACAAGGAAAACCATGCCAAGTCAGAGACCGGCGCTGAGCACAGCATTGTCCACGCCCATTAAAACAGCACTGAAGATGACACCATCCCGCATACCTACACTGTCAGTACCGTCCCCCAAGGCAGCACCAACAAAGCCTCAAGTCGGAGAGCCTGCACTGACACTAGCAGGCACGGCACCGACCAAATCAGCACTGATTGATCTATCCCCACAATATGAGAGTGCTGGGACATGCTCGCACTCACCTCTCTACGATACTGACATATCACCGGCAGACAGAAAATACTATGTACCAGCTAAAGGAATGGACTTCCTATTTACCCACCCACCGCCCAATTCATTGGTCAGAAATGCGGCACACCATAAGAACAAACAGAACACCCAAAGATCCACCCCCATGGGCAAGGACAATAAGCAAATGGATCTTCTAGGCCGTAAAGTTTATTTGACAGCAACCCTGTAATTCAGAGTCACTAACTACAATGACCTACTTGCCAAATATGATCATGACAACTACAAGAAGCTTCACAAACGCAAAAAATACTTGTGCAAGGATAAACAAGTAGTCCTCAAATCCCTTACAGATGACGGCCTGCTTATTGCACGCACAGCACTGCAAGCCTCCTTGGACATGGCTGACACTGCGGCTAGAACAACGGCAACAGCAATCACCATGCACCACCCTTCCTGGTTGCAATCCTCGGGGATCCCGAGAGACCTACAAACAAAAGTAGAGGACCTACCATTGGAAAAGGACAAACCATTCTCAAAGAAGACGGACAACACGCTACACTCGATTGAAAACTCCAGGGCAACTCTCAGGACTCTAGGTATAAACACCCCTTCTTTTAAGAGGCTATGGTTCCAACCTTACCAGAGGAGAAAATAACAACCTCTCAGGCAGCAGAGGCCCGACGACTCATATAAACAAAGGCGGCCACAAAGATCACAACGAAGACAACCTTCTAACCAATCAACCTCCTCCCAACCTTCTCAACCCAAACAAGCCTTTTGAGAAGCAGGTTGAGGGTCTGAGAACTTCCCCGAGTGCAGGAAGAACAGAAACAAAACTTTTTGAACATTGCTTATGCCCTTTTTTCCACCTATGGGCAGAAATAACTTCTGATAAATGGGCCCTACAGATCATAGATAAGGGATATTCTGTTCCCTTCAGGTCCATCCTACCCAATCACCCCTCCTCCCTCTTCCTGTCCGTTTTCAGGGACCCCTCTCACGAACATCTACTGAAACAGGAAGTCACACGTCTCCTAGAAATAGGAGCTGTAGAGAGGGTCCTTCCCCAATTTCACTACAATGGGTTTTACTCTAATTACTTCCTCACTCAGAAGAAAAATGGGGAATGGAGACCAGTATTGGATTTCAGAGCCTTAAACACGTACAGGTCCAAAAATTCAGAATGGTCACTCTAACAACAATCATTCCTGCTTTACGATGAGTCGACTGGTTCTCAGCCCTTGACCTAAAAGATGCATATTTTCATATTTCCATACATCTGGCCCATCGAAAATTCCTTCTTTTCAAGTTAGTCTCAGAACATGTCCAATATACAGTCCTACCATTCAGTCTAGCCACGGCCCCTGGAATGTTTTCCAAAATACTAGCAGTGATCGCAGCTCATTTAAAATGATCGGTAATTACAATTATTCCTTACCTAGATGATTGTCTTTTCCAGAATCCAACATTTGAAGACGCGATCTCCAACACACAAATCACCATTCAAGTTATACAGGACCTCAGATTTCTTGTAAACGTTGAAAAATCAACCACTACTCCAGCATAGTCTCTCGAATTCATAGGGGCCAAGTTAGATTCCACATCTGCACGTGCAACGTTAAGAAATCAAAGATTTCAAACCATAAGGGACTTGGCAGAAGAGGTATGGATAAGTCCTTTCGCAACAGCTCATACCTGCCTCAAACTATTGGGACATATGTTCTCCACCACCTACGTGGTGGAATATGGAAGATTTCCTATGAGGGCTCTTCAGGGTTGGCTAGGAAAAGCATACAACCCCAAGAGACACAGGATGAGCAAAAAGGTCATTCCACCACCTGCCATCAGAGACTCCCTCGAATGGTGGACAAACCCGAACAACCTACTCATGGGTGTATCATTTCAAACCCACCCCCCCCCCCCCCCCAACTGTCGTCATCACCACCGATGCATCCCTAGTAGGGTGGGGAGCACACATGTCAAAACACACAGTCCAAGGACAATGGACGACTGAAGAAACTACTCTACATATCAACCTACTAGAACTGCAAGAAGTACGAAGAGCTTGCCATCACTTTCTTCTCCTAATACGAGGCAAAACAATCCACATTCTAACAGACAACGTATCTTGTATGTATTACATCAACAGGCAAGGCGGGGGGGGGGGGGCGGGGAGGCATAAGATCTCAAGCATTATTCACAGAGGTAGTCAGGCTCTGGTGATGGTGTCTGAGTCACCAAATAAACATTACCGCCTCTTACCTACCTGGACACTTGAACACAACCGCAGATGCTCTAAGCAGACAGTTCGACTCCAAGCATGAATGGGAAATCAACAACTTTGTGCTCCACAGTTTTCCAAAAATGGGGCACTCCATTCATAGACCTCCTCACAACAGAAGCGAACCGAAAATGCAAACAATATTGCTTGAGAGTAGGTCTCGGATTCTGGTCTCTAGGCGACGCATTTCTAATCAACTGGTGATCAAACCTAATGTATGCGTTCCCTCCGATAACTCTCCTCCCTCAAGTAATAAACAGGATTCAACGGGACTGAGCCAGAGTCATTCTAATAACCCCAGCTTGGCCAAGGCAGCCTTGATTCTCAATGCTCATGAAAATGTCTGTCTCCCCACCATGGGTACTTCCAACCAACATCATTACTCACACAGAACAAAAGGAAGGTTCCTCATCTCAATGTACACAGGCTAACCCTAACCCTAAAATTTAATAAAAATGCTAAACTGAAACTGTAGTTTTATTAATCTAGTAAACAAATGTCAGATGATGACACTTGCTGCCTGTCTAGCCTCTACCATCATCTACACCTCACAGTTTTTGTCACCTGTCTTTCACTTTTCCAGAATACATATACATAGTCAAGATCAACCTCGGATCCAGCAGTTAGATATGATTTGATGCGTATTGGCCTGTCTAGATGAGAAACTTCCAACCTGTTACAAGACTTTATATTGTTCATTAGACTGAAGCCTCATTCAGCATCTGCACTAGATGCTTGAAATGTGCCACATACATCAGCCATCTGGGTCAGGAATGTGAACTTATCTGTCAGTGTATGTGACAGTGTCTAAAAACATTTTTAGTGTACCAGACATGCACTGCCTTTTATTACTCAACTCATCTTTCATTGAAGCTACCATCCACTTGTCCTTATTCTTTATTATTCATAATCCCTTTCCTTTCAAACCTCACAATGCATCCCTGCAAATGAAATAGTAAGTGTCACAACAGATCACAAAGCCAAATCATCAGAGCAACCACATTTCCAGCATATAAAATTTCATGGAACAACAACAACAAAAATCAAATTTCATTAAATGTCAACCCATTTTAGTAAAAAGAATCCTTCCAAGTTAGCAGAAAGCATCCCAGAATGAAGTATTCCTCAATATCCCAAATGTTGTGCAAGGACTAGCAACATCACAGAATGAACTAGGAAATAAACAATAGCATTTCACCAGAGTGGAAGAAAAGAGCAATTTCAAATGACCACTTTATGTTCTGAGTCCCCTTAATAGCTGGTCAGTGGCAGAGCTGCCTATGTTACTGGCCATTACTCTAAGTTTCAGCTGGCAATTGACTGCACTTCACTTTTAACTGGATACTTAACACCTAATGCTTCCAGACATTATCAGCATTCAGCACCATCACTTATCACCACTTTGAAAAGTGCAAATGGCATGAAGTTGAGAATAGCTGAGTTTTTACTAAAACTTTTTAGCATTTGTTTTGCATTCTTTCTAAGTGAGTCTGCTGCTCTACCCACATGCCCCTGCTGCCAGCTCCAAAGCTCTCTCTGGCAGCCTCAGCTAATTTCCACTGGTGCTCACCTTCACAGTCCTGGCTACCTGCTGCAGGTCCCCTTTCTCCTCCCCCCCGTCTGCAGCCCCGGTTCTCCTCTCTGCCACCAGTCCCCTTTTTCCTCCTCCTTGGCCCTGGCACTCTCCTGCTAGTCCCCTTTCTCCTCCCAACACCCGCAGCCCTGGCTTTCCTCTCTGCCGCAGGTCCCCTTTCTCCTCCCCCTGCTGCCCTGGCTTACTTTAACCTCTGCTGCGTGCAACAGCTGCTGTGCAGCCATGCACCCATGCAGCTTAGAGGAAACATAACTGACATGCCCCTCATGAACACTATATTTGAGTCCTCAGTACTAGCAACAATTAATGTACACGATCCGAAGTCCCACCAACCTTAAATAACTGCTAATCACTCACCTGAAGTGGAGAACTCACAGGGACAATACTCGAAGAAAGAAAGGCTGTGTGTCCCTGTGACTGCTCCACTCTCGCCGCCCCCCCCCCCCCCCTTCGGAGGCAATGTTTCTCTGTGGTGGAGAAGGAATTAAGAGGGTTGGCCATGCAGGCGACGGTTGTCTCACTGTCAGCGGTGCGAGATGCCCACCGTGCATGCGCGGCCTGCACGGGAGACTGCTGCAAAAATCTCAGACGGCACTGGGCAAGCTGACACCTGAAGTGGAGCAGTCACAGGGACACAGATCTCAAAGAACATTGGCTACTGTACCAAGGTGAGCAACCTTCATTTTTCCCTAAATACTACACTATAAACTTGTTTTTCAAGTAGTCATTTGCTTTGTCATAATTACTGTTGCCAACTACAGTTTAAAGTCGTTAGTGTGATGTTTGAACAGGCTTAGGTTACAGGTCGACGTAATGGTCTTTCACCTTTGGGGGTCTGGATTTAAATCCTAATTTGGTTACAAGGGAGATGACTAAATCTGTTTTCGTCTTAGTTCCTAAAGGGTATTTGACAGCACTCTAAAACCAAATAGTTTGGCAAAACTGGCAGTCTTCTGTTGAGGCCCTAGATGGTGACAGGGGGACATTGTATATCTAGTGCAAGAAGAGAAGTACCTTGAAAGAACTGCAAGCAAAATTTGCATACCTACCTGCTGATACTAAATTCCCCCTCCTCTCCCCCCAGGTACTAGTCTTACGCTTTCCATGTATACTAAATTCACTCCATATTTAAGTGAAGTTTTAGGGCTCCTTCAATAGGACTGTCTTAGTTTTGCTAACTAAGTATTGGATCAATAATTAAACTCAAGAAGTGTTAGAAGTAGGTTTTCTAAATTTTGAAGTTGGCCAACATTTTTTGGCATTAGATTACTTTTATAGTGCAACATTTTCATGTGACCTCCTGCTGGTTCTTCCAAAAATGTTAAGAAAAATTTTGACAGTGCATTATACACATTGTAACAGTACATTTTATATCCATCTGTCCTATTTTTGCTGTTTTATGCTAAAAACGGCAATTGCTACTGTAATTTAAATGTGAAAGAAAACCAGACCCAACCTTTTAATTAACACAAAAACTTGCTTAACAGATGGCTAGCTTGCATGGAAGAAAAAAAGTAGGAAGTTAAAAAAATGCCATATTGACCAGACCACTGGTTTAGCTAATTGAGTATCTTATCAGACTGTGCCCAGTGGCAGATGCTTCAAAGAAAAGCAAGAAATCTAATTGTGGAGAAGTATAGAATGATCTGCCTATAGGGGAAATTTCTATCTAACAGTGAGCCTGTGTCTACATTGTAGCATAGATGCACTACACAGATAGCTCTATGCTGCTGAAAGAGGCTCCAGCAGTGAGGAAACACTCTGGCAGCTCACGATATGCAACTAAATCTAGCCCGTTGTGGGTTTTACTTAGTGAAAAAAGGGACTCAAAAGGTATTGGGGTCAGTTAGACCCCATATTAATTATGCAGGTATTCCAGCATCAGATTCTTTTTATTTTGAGACAGCAGTTATCTGTCATGTGATTATTTTTATCATCACAGTTTGTGATTTTTATTTTTCAAAAAAATGCACTAAAAAGGTCATCTTAGAAATCTGAGACCTCAAATAATATTTGCTTCATAGATCAGCAAATTGAGTTTCTTTGAAGATAATGCAGTCAAATTGATTTTCTGGGAAACTAGGAAGAGTTTCTGGGGAAGTCACAATTGTGAGATGCATTTTCTGGCAGCCCGCACTTGACAGATTCTGTTGCTGGGGCAAAGACTGGCTGTTGGATTGAACATTCACATTGTATGTTTGAATGCATATATTATTTGGATGTTGTTGAACTGCACGGGACATAATCTTTGAGGAAGAGATGCATGTTTCTCAGGGGCCTGAGTGAAATCACTGGCACAGGAAAGGCACATGGTCTTTCTAAGGCTCCTAGGGAAGCAGCATCTTCTTTTCTGGGTTCTGATCCAGGCCATGAGAAACAAGAAATATATATATATCTGGTCCAGAGAACAAGAAAAATGCATCAAGAATGTGCAGAGCATAAAAATTTAGAATCTTCTGAACATATCACTGTTTTAACCATTTGTAAAGTCGTAGGCTATTCACTGCCACTTTGCTGTGTTTTTGCGTATATTGCAATCTACTTTTATTGTTGTGGGGTCTGTTAAGCCTTGAAAGCTGTATAGTGTAGTTTTTTTTTTTTTTGTTTTTTTTTAAAGGGCATTTGTCCATTGGGTCACTTAGACCCTTCCACACACAAATACTGTATAAGTGTGAGCTGCTGATTCTAGGAATGTTTTAGTTTGTACATAGATTAATTTGTAGTTCACTTATTATAGGAACTTCCATTTTAAATACATCCCATGTGTTTCCATTGTTGAATCTCCAAGACATAAATCAGGGTTCGACAGAACTCAGGAGCCAGGTTGCCATGGCAACTAAAAGTTGCAGGCTAGCGCCTAGGAGCCAGCTGTGTGGTTTTGTGGTTTTGTTTTTTTAATTTAGAAGCTGGCTGTTTTTTATTTCTAATCACTAGAGGGCATTCCTCCACTGCATTTTCACTGTGAAACTAGGTAGCCTAGGGAAAATGCAGTGGAGGAGCACCCGCTAGTGAGTAGAAAATTGATGGTTCCTTAAGGGATTTTCTTCAGCATTTTGGTGATGGGGGCAGGGGTTGGTGGCAAAGGGTGTCTGAGCTAGGCTCCTGACTTTGAAGCCTGGTGCCTAGCTGAGCAGCAATTTTGTCGACCCTGACATAAGTGGTGGGGTGATATTTGGTCCAGTGTGAGTGTTAAGGAATGGCAGAGGACACCTGCAGTGCTGCTCTGGACTGGCTAGAAGAGCAGGGACTTGGAATAGCCCCTAGCTTTCAGTAGAAATTACAAATCAACTGTGCAAGACAGACTTAAGTCAAAATGGCTTTGATGATGATGATAATTATATTTGTAGGGCTATACTAAACAATTCTAGATCTTGGTTTTGTCCACTTTAATATCAGTGTTGATTTTTTTTACTCCTATCCACAAGTAACAGCAGAATAAATTAGCTAAATAAAATTTATCTTGATAGATTTTTCTACTATATGCTCTTACAAACGAGGAAAGCTTTCTTTGCCTGCAAAATGTCAATCCAAATGTCTTTCACTCTTCAGAGTTAATAGGAAATTTTAGAGATTTTGAATATCTACGTTTCTTTATTAGACTGCAGCATAGTTTCTTATTCTCACTACTTTTAATATACTGGGGTGGGATTTTGATCTCCAAAGGATGAAAATAATGGAGTCGCAAAAAATGTCAGGTGATCCAAAGGGCTCTAAATTTCTTTTAAAAATTGAATGATTTTGACTTCTTACCCACAGTTTCCTTTGTTTCCCTACACAGTGCAAGAAGTCGTGTTACAAAATGTCAACCACTCATTTCATAGAACAAGCACATTTAATAAACTTTTTATTTTCTTTAGGTTTAGTTTCCTTGTCCCAATTTTCCATGATCCCATGAAATTGCAAAGCTATCTCTAAACACTAATTAAGCCAGGATCGTGGGTTTTTCTGGTTTGAAAAAGTGAATAAAGCTAAAAAGCTTTAAGTTGTATCAGATCAGTTACTGTGATTTCTTTTGTTCTGTTCAGTTAGCAAAGATGCTGCCAATTCTCAGGGAAAACCTGATTGATAAGAGATTTTGATGAACTTCTTTAGTAACTAATCTAGAGACATTTTAATGAAATTAAATATTTCAGAAGCTTTAATTCTTTTCACTTCTCTTTACAAATTACTCAAATACCTACCCTTTCTGCAAAACTTCTGTAAAGTTGTGATTATTAATTTCACATACTGCAGAACTGTTTTTTCTTTTGTTAGTTGAACTATTTTTCAATGTGTTGTTCTAACGTCTCAAATTAGCTGTTCTCGGTAGAGTTGGTTTCCTCTACTGAAAAATAAGCCTAGTGTTTTATTAGCAACAGGGTTATTTGGTTACTGCCAATACCTCCTGCAGTGCAGATACAGTGATTTAGTTTTTATTCTAAAGCGAAGACTTTCATCCAAACATCTATGTTTTAAGAATTAAAAATTAACACCCTGTACTGCCCTGCATGAAAACAAACTTTTGGTTGATTGGCACTGTCATTTTATTACGTTTTGCTTACAGATCATTCTGATTCATATCTTTAAATGTTGTCCTACAGAATATTGCACTATATAACATACAGAAATTAACTTCCTGAGACAAATTCTGCCTGATGTTGGTAGGTGCAAGTTGATTTTGTGCCAGGTTGTTGCATTGTTTTTATTGTACACAGTGCCAAAACAGTAAAATGAAACGCAAAACTTTATTGAGCATGAAAATTAACATTTTTGCTAATACAATTTTGAGTTTTTAATGTTTACACTGCTTTTTTTAGGCTATGTCTACACTAGCCCTTTTGTCAGTCGAGTGTGGGGAAAAAACACAGCTGACTGACTTCAGTTTTACCAATAATGCTACCTGCACTGGCACTTTTATGACAGCGAGAGATGCTGGTTGCTCTCCCATGATCATAGAGCGGCTACACTGGGAGACCTTACAGCAGCGCAGCTGCAGCAATACAGCTCTGTCACTCTATGGTCTCTGTTGTAGACATAACCGAAGCTAAGCTTCAAATTTAACGCTTATACTAAAATATATCTTTTTGTTTTGCAGACCAATATAATTGAAAATACTTCAACTAAGCTTGGGGCAAGCAAATTATCGTTTGAATGGTGGATTAACAAGTAGTAATTTTATCATTCTAAAACTGAGAGAAAATTTTAAGAGTTGGAAAGAACTGGATTTTCACCCTAGTCCAGCAGCTTTGCTGCTCACTTAAACACAGATGAATGAAGACCCCATTCGGAAAGACACCAGGTCAGCGATCCAGAGCTGATGCAGGTATGCAATCTTCTTTTAAAGTGGGTAAATTAAATATTAAACCTCTAAAGTGTCTGTAATGGTTTTATGAAGGTTTTTAGTAACTTTCAATTCTTTTCCATCCTGGTATTAAAACTGTGAGTGTTCTGTTCCTGTCAACTTCATTGACTTTATTTTGTGGTAATACAATAGTAATTTGTTGGAAATCCACTGGAGATTTGTATGTAAAAATATCTTTTAATATTTTAGTGTTGCTGGAGCTTTTATATTGCACACAGACATTTGAAAGGAGGGGAAAATGTTTCAAAACAAGATAAGTGTTTGCTAGTTTCGGAACATAAGCAGTTCATTAGTGATCTCATACTATTAGTAAAGAAAACTCTGGTGGAACATAATGTTCAGTAGGTACTACTCAAAGCTTGCTATAAAACTGTCAGTGTTCTGAAGAAGCTGACCAGCCAATAATGGTGAAGGAGCATCTCTGACCTGTTTTTGGCTTTGTTTGTGTGAGATTTAAGACTGATCTATGTAGGGAAATTAATTTAGATACTATGTGAAGTTAAAGATATTCCTTATGTACTCTTTGTGGGTGCTGTTATTTCAGAGTAACAGTGCCTTATTTTGAATTATCTTAATTCATTAGAGCATCCATGCAGGAAGTTAATCAGGAATAACATCCCCTATAGACAAATCTTTTGTCAAACTAGTGCAACCTTTTATGTGGACAACCCTTATTTCGGATTAAGTGGCTTATTTCAGTTGATTTTAAACCAATTCTTGACTGATTTAAACTAAATGAAAATAAAGTGTTCACATAACCTTATGCACCCATTTTACTAAATCTGTTTAAAATTACACATTTAATTAAATCAGTGCATCTTTGACTTTCAGAGAAGCACTTACTCTGTGTGTGCATGGAGGTATAGAAGAATTTAAGACCACAGAAGTATAAACTAAGTGCCTAGTTCTCTGTGGACAAAAAAGCTAACTAATTCAGCTTTCCCCTCTATTTGCACTGGTGCAAAAGGGGACATCTGTTATGGCTGGTGTATACTTGGAAACATACAGGAATAGCCATTGTGTTTTAAATTTCCACCAACCATAGTTTTTCAAGTTCTTAAGAGTCATATCTTGTGAATTGAGGGGAGAATGCCTTTGGAATGTAGAACTCCACATCAAATGCTTTTTGGACATAGTTTACAATAATATAACTCTTCATTTGTGGTTAATCAGTTTGATAAACTATTCTGTTTTTTTAAATGAAAGTTCACCTTTGAGAGAGTCTGCTTTGTACCTTCCGATTGATTTCCTACAGTGTCGTTCCATTAGCTTTCCTTCCCAGCAAAGAAAAATCATATTTTCATTTTGTAAAGCATAGAATGTAGCTAATGAGCTGAGGGTAAGGGATAAAAGAGTATTTAGGCACACTGTATTGGGCGTATACCATCGTAGATTTATGTGAAGTTCCTGTGATTGACATAAAAGCATAATTGATATGAAAATAACCAGACAGCTCATATTAATTCTTCCAAATACGTTTCCAGCTCATCATTCAGATTTGTTGAATAAATTACAAAAATCTGAAATCTCTATGAAAGGCTGTAAGCCTATCATATTCAATAACCTAATCATATATATATTAGACATATAGAAGCAATCAGCACGAAACGAATTCGTATGAGGTATGAAATATTGTCTTTCGGTTTGGTGTGTGAAGTGTTCTGTTCTCGTAGTAAAAGTCTTTCTTTTAATCTTCTACACGCTAGTGTCAACTCTTGAAAGCAGCAACTGGTGTTGAAGAAGGCATTCCTTTCAATGAGATTTGAGGGAAATTGTGCCTCTGAAATCATGTTTGGTTCATATTAGCATATCTGTACCTGTATTATGGCTGTCCATGGTTGAGCTTCACATATTAAAAATTACTTTGTAGAAGGCGAGGGGAGGAACGTTCTGGAAAGGATACTTTGCTTCACTTGTCCATCATTTGCATTTTTACTGATCAGATTTATAGTAATGCTATGACACTTTTGTTTGTCTTTTGCAATTATGAACGTCTTTGTTAGAAAAATCCCAAAGGGGTAGCCGTGTTAGTCTATTGTAGAAAGACAAGAGTCTTGTGGCACTTTT